>JALBCR010001141.1:0-307763 GCA_030710515.1 Abscondita cerata
CTAAAATAATCTATTCAAGTTGAGTGATGGAAGGGTATTCTCCAACGAGTATTTCATATTACTCTTTCCACTTTGTGTTTTATCACTTTATCACTAAAAATAATGAAATTTTTAAATCTACGAAATTTTGCAATAATTGGTGACATACAGTCTATCATCTACTTAAGTTAGCAACATGTGGGAAACTTTTTTATTATTAACTTTTACGAAAAAACGTTATTCTTTATAAAAAGTTCTGCATAATCTAGAATCTAAAATACAATTATCAAATATTAAATTTTTTCAATAGTATACGCGGTTTGTCAAAAATATAAATTTTACTCACGAGTAGAGGTACCTTTATTTGTGAAAATATCGAAAACTGTAATTATGAAAAGTTGTTCGGAATGAAAAACTATGTTTAATATGCAATTACATCCTTCTACTTGAAAAAAATTTTTTACAAATTTTTCTCAATTAAGTGATACCGAACATTTACCATTTTATTAACCTGTCCGTTCCGTTCAGAAAGTAATAAGCAAATTCCACAAACAAAAATTTATTTATAAAAATCCTCGTAAAAAATCTAATTAATACACTATTAAAATAAAAATAGGTTCAAGTACATAATCAGATCCATCTAGCTCAACTTATTTTTACTCTTTCCAAAGTTATTAACTGATGACTAATATTAAATGATACATTTTTTTGTAAATTTTATTAAATGTTTTCAATAATTAATAATAAACAGTAATCTCTTATTTTATTAAACACTTGATAACATTTCAATTAATTAAAATATGTCTTGTGAACATTTTAGCGATGCATTTAAATGAATAATGCCATAATAAATCATTTTGTTGAAATAATTTTCACGAACATTATTGACTTCTTTAATTCACTAATGTCTCTACATACCCGCCTTCTCTGTTAATACAGGTAATTGTTCTATCACAAAAGTTTTTCAATACTCTTCTAACCATAGCCGGAGTAATACTCTGAACCGATTCTGCAATGATTCTTTCCAAATGAGCAACGTCTGTAAATAGCCTTTGAAGATACACCTTTTCTTTTAGGTAACCCCACAAGAAAAAATCGAGTGGCGTCAAATCTGGGCGAACGAGGTGGCCAAAAAATCTCTGAAAACCGATGTATAACTCTTCCGTTAAAACGATTTTTAAGGTATTGCCTTACATCTAACCAACTGTGGCATGGGGCACCATCCTGTTGGAACCATATTTGTTGACGTTGAAGGAGAGGAACGTTATCAAATCGTCTAATTCATTCTCTAAAAAGAGTAAATAACGGTCCGCATTCAAAGATTCATGAAAAAATAAGGTCCAATTATTTTATTTCCATAAATTCCACAACACACATTTGTTTTGAGTTGTTTTAAAATTTGGATTCGTATCACTCCACCAACGGCAATTTTGGGTAGAGACTATTCCATTTGATATAAATGTTGCTTCGTCCGAAAAAACAATCTGTCTTCCCATAAATGTGTTATCTTCTAACATTTTTGGATATCACAACAGAATTCAAAGCGTCTATCATGATCGCCCGGTCTTAACGTATGAATAAATTGGGACTTGTATAGGTGCAACTTGTTCCTTTTTAAAATTTTTGAAACCGTATCTTTGTTAATAAGATTTGGCATCGAAGCTGCTCTTGTTCGCAAGGATTTCTTAGAATGTTCGATTGCTGAGAGCATTATTTCAAATTCCATGTCATCACTGACAACCCGTTGTTGGCGTTTGTTGTCAAAATTATTGCCACATCTCAAAAGTCTTAAATTTGTTTAATACTTTCCTTACTGTGCCATAGTGAAGATTTTTTATCGGTTATTAAAAATGTCTGCAGCTTCCGATATGTTTTATAATTGTCACCCACAATTAACACAATTTCAATTTTATCTCCAGTACTTAATGTTGCTGGCATTTCTACTAAATTTTAAAAATACTTCCCTGCCAAATTTCACTAAATACAACTGAATGTTTTGAAGTTCACTGTCAAACAATTCTGACTATTAAAAAATCATTTGTTTATCAGTGCATCCTAGATTTAATGTAACTACAGTTACATTTGCATTATTATTAATGAACAAAAAAAAGAAAAACATAATTTTTTATATAATTGGATGTAATTGCATATTTGAACGTAGTATTTAGTTCTGATCAACTTTTTAATAACAAATTTTAATATTGTCAAATATAAAGTACTTTAGTCTTGAGTAAAATTTATATTTTTGACAAACCGCGTATACAGATTAAAATAAATTTAATATTTGATAATTGTATTTTAAATTATAGATTATGCAGAACTTTTTATCAAAGAATAACTTTTTTCGTAAAATTAATAATAAAAAACTTTTTCATATGTTGCCAACTTAAGTAGACACACTGTATATACAATACTTGTTACCTTTATTAGAAAATTGTTTAAATTTATTTTTTGAGTAATTATGACGGTTGATCAACATCAATGCACTAAATTTAATATTTCCGCACGGGAATGGTTAAATGACGTCATTATGGTGCTGGAATAAAAGTAGTTCTAAACACAAAGTAGAAAATTTTTTATAACACAAAATAATGTAACACATTTTATAAACTTATTTCGTTAACTTGCAACTTCTAAATACACCTTTACGTAATTAACATAATTAGCTTTGGTTTAAAAAGAGCTGAATCAAATTTAAACGCGTAAACAATTTAATCCCATTGAAAGATAATTAAATTAACTTAAAAAAACCAATAAGTATTGTCAACTTTATTATATCTAGACAAATGATTAAGTTAAAATAATTAAAATGTATATGTGTCGATTCAATAAACAATATTCAATTCCACCTAGTATATTCGTTGTATATTATAATGCTATATGCTATAATTTCAATCCAAAATATATATAATTGTACTTTCAATTGTTATGGAAATAAAAATTGTGAATAACTGTTTTCGTTAAATGTCAGATTTTTCTGTAAGGCTCAGTAGTAAAATAAAACATGTCTGTTTTGAATTCTAGCTAATCAATTGGGTTTTTTATTAAGGATGAAAATAATATAATTTATGATACCATCTTGAACCAATTCACGTGCTGGATATCCATTTCATGAACTGTTCAATCACAGTATATACAGCATTACTAGTTTAACATTGCTGAGGTAACATCATATATGATAATAACGTTTATATTTTGAAGTCATATCATCAGTGTCATCAGGGCCATTATTAAAAATATAGTAAACTTATTAATTAAATTAAATTGTGACTCAATTACGTAGTTCATATTTGATAAGTAAAGTGCCTAAACAAATTTACCACTTTTGCACACTCAAGTCATTTTTACAACTTTACTGGTTTAATAAGGTCACCCGTAAGTCATGTTAACAAATCACTGATCGGTTAAGTTTACGTACCGATCGAGGTGCAATAGGTGAAAACACGCCTTCCACCAGTAAAAAGCACTTACCAACCTTAATACTTAATATACAATATTTTATTCTGTAACCAAACAAAACAACGTGATGTATTAGAAATACAGGTATGATTTTACACTGTTATGTATTTATGTTTTAATTTCAAATTTTAAACCCATTTTTATATTAAGTGCAGCGTGCAAAAAATATGATAAGCATAACGGTCGTTATAGTGCCTTATTGGTGTCGGATGTATCGGAGATCTCGACTTTATCTCAATCTTCAAACACGCCCTTCCCTAGTAATAGTGTAGGCAAATTAGACTTTTAGAAGAAAAAATGTATAAAGTTTTGAAATTTTGGTTGTGAATTTCCAGTATGAACCCGCATACAGAAGAGTTCCCACCTTCCCAGGAAAGTTTCATCCTCTTTTGCCTAAAAACCACCTCCAAACGTAATATCACAAGGGTCTTTTGCGTTTTGCGCGTAAACTGTAACTCTGACGAGAAAAAGTTATAAGACTTTTTAGATTCATAAAATTCTCCACAAAGAGTGTCCTATAATTTTTTTGCGCATCTCCCACCCAACACTCATAAGTGATCTTGGAAAATAAATATAGTTTTTCAGCGCGAGGGCAAAAATGAGTATTGCGCCGTATTTTGCGTCGATTATCTCGAAAAGTGAGCAAAAAACATATAGAAAAAATTAATTGAGCAAAGATCTATGTTAGATAAAATATTTTTGAGAAAGTATTAATGGTCATAAGATAAGTTTTGTATTTGTGCATTTTCTATTGTTCAACCCCATGTAAACATACTTGAGAAATATGGCGCAGGATATTGATTTTGCTTACACTCCTTATCGCTTTTTGTCCGCCAGAGAAAAAAATAGGTTTTAAGAGACACCAAGGAAATATTAAGGAAATGGTGTATAGTTCTCAAGAGTTACAAAACTCGACAGTTTTAAAGATTGCAAAAATAATATTTTATCTTTCATCAGCAGTTTTGATGCATTTTAGTCACTTGTGACTAAAATGTTAAAAAAGGCTAATATTTCTGTGTTTATGTAAATAACCTTGACAACAAAATCTGCGCAACCATGATAAAATTACAAATTACTTGAAAATTTTGTTTTTTGCAAAACTAACTTCAATCCGTTACGAGTTGCAAAAACTGCTAGTGTAAGATAAAACATTGTATATCACACGCGAGAAAAATGCCATTATAAAGCTCGTGAGAATATAATGATGCATTTCTCTCACTTATAATGTACCATTATTTGCTCATGCGTTTAGTGGCTGCGACACCACTTCTGCCTTTTTTGGTAAAAAAAGCATTACAAGAGCTGGTGAAAAATTTACGTTTGCTGTATATAAGGCACCCGGAAAAGAAACATCTTTAAATCATTATCGAATCATTTGATCTAATAAGCTAGATGGTCAGTCGAATAAGGCAGTCATATTTACCAGACTACCACCTACATCTGCTGCAGTAACACAACATTCATATTTAGTTTTTTATCAAATTCATTTGTGGAAAGGAAGAAATTTGGAAGCAACTGTATGAGGTTGGAGAATTAAATATTTCATTAGTGGAATAGGCCTTCAGGGGAACCCACTTTAAAAAACGCACTAAGAGCTCTACCTCAAGAGTGGCGTGGAAACGGGCTCAAAGTGCAGAATGCACAGGTATAAAAATTCTCATATTACCACTAGTACATTCTCAAAAATATTGTATCTAATATGGATCTTGTAGAGAAAGAACTGCTCTACAATTTTTCTTCCATACATTTTTTTGGTCACGCTAATACTTTTTAAAATAATCGATGCAAAAGGCGGCGCAAGCCTCATTTTTGCGTTCGCGCTTAAAACTATGCTTATTTTCAAAGGTCATTTATGACCGTTGGGTAGGAGATACGCAAAAAAATATATTACAATTTCTGTGGAAAATTTAATGTAGAATCTAAAAAGTCCTATAACTTTTTCTCGTCAGAGGTACGGTTTACGTTCAAAACGCAAAAAATCGTCGTAAGGTCACGTTTGGGGGTCGTTTTTTGGGCAAAAGAGGATGAAGTGGGAACTTTTTGGATATTTATTTGGGTTTCTACTGGGAGTTTATAATCAAAATTTCAAAACTTTATAAATTTTTTCTTCTATTCGTCGTTATTTCATCTAAATTGCATACACTGTAAGGAGCACTTACCGACCTTAATACTTAATATACTATTGCAAAAGCCTTACCCGGAATTTTGTGATAGTAAACGTATCAATTGGCAGTAATCTGACATATTAGCATTGATTAAAATTAAATGCAACACAAAGCATCAATCCCGGTTTCCAACAATACTCATTTTTTCAAAAAAAAAATTTCATCTCCGAAACAGTGGTAGATATCGATATGTCGTTAACTTGTCTGCTTTTATTGAAACAAATACAAATTTTACTTTAAAATAGAACAATTTCGGTCACTCGTACATACCGTAATTTAATTGGGACAATTTAACTCATGCATAAAGAATAGCATATGCTACAGTCCAATTGTCACTTTGAAAGCTAACAAAAGTTTCCCCACATTATTATTAAGCAATAAACACGCTAAGGGATTATTTACATATGGCCGTAGACACCAACTCAGCTTAAATTTAAGTGACGTCTAAAAACTTTGATACAATTGTTAAAACGGCCATTAGCATTTTTTAGTCAATTATCGCGGCGTCCGTTGCCAAAATGAATAGTTTTCTAGTTTCCTTATTCATTAAATTCTCGTACCAAATTATGCTATTTTTTTACTGCGTAAATTTGTGTTATTTACATTCTAATCAGTTACCGTTAGTAATTTGACTCGAAAAACTGTCAACTTAAATAGGCTCCGCATTCGGTGTAGCGTTTGTTAAATTTGATAATAATAGTAATAAAAAATTATTGATATTATTTAATGAGTCATTTTTTGAGGAATCCAATTACTAATACGTGCATTTTAAATCACAACACCTGCGTACTTTATTAATTAAGGGAACAGGAAATATGTGACGTTTATTCATTGTTTTGTTTGCAGTGTTGTATTAATTGTCACTTTATAACACGCACAAAACAAATCAATCAAATTAATTTCTTGAATAAATATTAATAACCTTTTTAAAGTAATTATTTAATATTACGTTCTGAAAAAGTATGATATTCTCAATAATTACAACATTTACATATTTACCCAGTACAATTAAAATAAACTACTTGTTTCATTTTGAGAACTCGTGGGGTTGCCTTAATACTTAAATGTATTAAGTAATGAATAGAACGTTGCATACTGTGATTGTCATGTTAGATAAATAAAATCGTTGAACAAATTCAACAAATTTAGGTTATAATAAGTATTAAATTAATAAAATTATTAAACATTTTGAACTTTTAATTGTAACTTAAAATTGAGAATGGTTATAAGTACAAACCGTTTCTTCGGATTTTTCAAAATTGCTGGTTAAACTATATTTTCCCATTTAAAGCTTTTTTTCTCAAAAGCTCTAAACGTGGGCAATAATTTTACAGTACATAATATTTTAATGACAACTGATGGTATTTTTATATTCTACACCTTAATATTAGTCTTTTCACCAATTTTTAGTCAAATCAAAAGCAAAATTTTTTTTACCCCGCTTTATACCCAAGACTATAGTTTTTGTCTTTTGAAAAAAAATGACAAAACATTTTGTGAGACTTTTTTATCAACATATGATGTAAATCAATACGTAGAACACGGTAGTAGAAACTGTTTCTTTAGATTTTTCAAAATTGCTGGTTAAACTATATTTTCCCATTTGAAGTATTTATTCCCAAAAACTCTAAACGTGGGCAATAATTTTACAGTAATATTTTGATGACAACTGATGGTATTTCTGTATTCTACACCTCAATATTAGTCTTTTCACCAATTTTTAGTCAAATCGAAAGCAAAATTTTTTTTACGCCATTTTATACCTAAGACTTTGGTCTTTTGACAAAAATTGACAAAAAATTTTGTGTGGCTTTTTTATCATAATATGATGTAAATCAATGCGTAGAACACGGTAGTACAAACCGTTTCTTCGGATTTTTCAAAATTGCTGGTTAAACTATATTTTCTTATTTGAAGTTTTTTTTCCCAAAAACTCTAAACGTGGGCAATAATTTTACAGGAATATTTTGATGACAACTGATGGTATTTCTATATTCTACACCTCAATATTAGTCTTTTCACCAATTTTTAGTCAAATCAAAAGCAAAATTTTTTTACCCCATTTTATACCCAAGACTTTGGTCTTTTGACAAAAATTGACAAAAAATTTTGTGTGGCTTTTTATTATCACAATATGATGTAAATCAATGCGTAGAACACGGTAGTACAAACCGTTTCTTCGGATTTTTCAAAATTGCTGGTTAAACTATATTTTCCCATCTGAAGCTTTTTTTCACAAAAGCTTTAAACGTGGGCAATAGTTTTACAATATTTTCATCAATTTTTAGTCAAATCGAAAGCAAAATTTTTTACTTCGTCTAATACCCAAGACTATAGTTTTGGTCTTCTGACTTTTTATCATAATATAATTCTAATTCAAAAACATACAAAAATTGCAACAGTTGTAATTGAACTAGAGGTGTTTAGATTGAATCTCGATTATTTGTTTACGCCAAATGCTCGAACTGAATTTATTAATGCAAATGTATTTTGCTAAATAAAATATGCTTCAAATACTCACTATTATAACATAAATTTGTTATTTTCTATTCTTGATTTTATATACATACCACCTTGAAAGAATATCTAATACTAATTCAATCATTTGTTAACAAACATTTATAGTTATACTGTGCCGGAAGACATGCATGAATTTTGATTTAAATAAACGCCTACGCCAAATTTCGGTCGGGTAAACCGTATATTATTAATACTAAGCAATACAAAATGTTAGTTTTAGAATTAATCATAATTAATATTAAGGATAAATGAATTGATGATTTGTTTAATATTTAACATTTCGTGTTAATGATAGTATAAATTGTTATGATGAACAATTTAATATTAAGGTGATTGACACTTTTTTGAACATCATACATAATAACATAGGGAGTAACTGAAATATGTTCGCAAGCATTTTATCGATTCTGCTTGAAATTGTTGTAGTAGTTGTAGAAACCACAAATTTCAAAACATAACAAATTGGTTATCTTATCTAAAAGGCCCTAGAAGAAAATAAATTGTCATTTATTGGTATTTTTCTTTTAACGAGAATTCAAATAACAGTTTTATTAAAATTAAATTGAATATAAAATTCAAAAAAGAAGGTAAGCAAGTTAATATTATTTTTATTTAATTCGTTATCTTCTAATAGTTTCTTTTAATTTCAAATTTTTTAGTATAGATTTTAAACGACTTAAGGTGCCCACACACGTTCAGTCGTACGAAAAACTGATCGTGTGTAGGTAGGCACCTTCAAAGAGAACGTGTGTATTGATGAACGATAACGGCCGGACGGCCGTGGACGACTGAACGTGTGTGAGCGGGCACCATTAAATATAAAGTGATTTAAACGGTTTCTACGAAAATTGAATCCTTTAACAACTTTTTTGTTGTTTGTTATTGAACATTCGAAGCTATCATTAGAAGGGATTCAAATTTTTTTGTAATTAATGCTAATTTAAATTTTGAAATAGCTATTTATGTTACCAGTGGCGAAACGCATGCTTTTTTGCAACGAATGTGATAATTGCTACAAAAAATCAAGTTTCGTTACGTGTACCATACAATATTTTTTCTAATGTTGAAAAAATAAAGTTTAAAAAAGATTAGGTAAATCTATTTCGAATTCAAATTTTAATCGAATGTGATCCATGTTACCATGATTATACTTATGTCAAAACAATCTAACAATTGACGAAAAATTTTACTTACGAAAAGGGAACTATTTCGACACCTACTTTGATTATGAAAAATGTCACATTCTATGTCCAAATTAGAAAAAGAACCAAAAAAAATATTTAAAATTAAATACAGGGTAGGCAAATAAGTGAGGTAAGCGGCTGTATCTCAGAAACCACTGATCGTATCAACTTGCGGTAAAAAACTATATGAGACAAGTAGCTAAGAGAAAATGCTGGAAATTATTTTCGAGTTTTTAAAATGGCCACCAGGGGGCGTATTGCCATCTTCAATTTTAAAACCCATTTTCTGAAAATATTTCTTACATTAACGATAGTTAGAGTAAATGCTATTTTAAAGCTGAGTAAAAACAAATCTTTTTTGTTAAATGCTTTTTTCTATATCTTTGAAAGGAAAGTTTTAGAGGGTGTTCGAACATTTTCGAAAATAAATGTCGGTAGCTCCAAAGAGGCTTACATATTTTAATAAACTTGGTGTCGTTAAAAGAGTTTCTCTTAGGCTATCTCAGTAGTGATATTAGTGATGTAATTGCAATTGCAGTTACTTACTTAAATAATTTTCATCATTTTTTCTCAGGCTACTTGAGCGATTTCTGAGATACAGCCGCTTACTTTACTTATTTGCCCACTTTGTACAATTCACCTCTTACTTCGTATCAATGAAAGTTACGTTAACTTTGTTTAGGCAACGGCCTATTGCGGGTCCAAGCAGATTACGAACATACGTTTCTCAAGAAAAACGTATCTTACCTTCATTAGATTTGGATAATCCTCTGCTACATAAATTTAGAGCTATTGAAGCGTTTTCGTTGACACGACAACAAAGTGATTCGTGTGATTCTGATATCAGCAGTATAATTGTAAATATGCCAAAATCTAAAATAAAATTAACGCCCAACTGTAAAAAACTTAAAGCAAAATTACTTGATTGTAATAAAAAACTAAAGGGAAAGAATGCCCAATATAGTAAATTAAAAATTAAATGTAAGAAATTTTGCACAAAAATAATTGTGAAAAACACGCTTGTATACAAAAGTAAAGCGATACAGAGCTTTACCAACATGTAACTATTTCACCGAAAAAATATACGTTAGTCATATAGTAAAAAACAGTTGGCGTTATCTTATAATTCCTATAAATATACAACAAATAAGTTAGGTTTTGTTTTGCCTTCAATAAGAACCATTCAGTCATGGCTAAAAGTTTCTAATTTAGTAGCAGACTACTACTACTACTGACTTAAAAAGCTGGAAATAAAAGTAAAAACCATGAATGACACTAAAAAAATGTGTGTGGTCATATTTGACGAGCTGACACTAAAAGAAAAGTTAAAATATAGTAAACTCCAAGATATCGTCGAACGATATAAAGATCTCTGGCACTTAGGTAGAAATGACAAGATTGGTAATACTGCTATGATGTTCTATTTACGAGGACTTTTACATTATTAGAAGATTTTGTTTTGTTATTTTATAAGTTCTGGTCCAATGAAGGGTGATGTTTTAAAGGAATTGATTGTTTCAGTTATAACTGAGTTGATAAGTATTTCCCTGACACCCATGGTCATCGTATGTGACCAAGGAACCAATATTAGGAATGCTCTATAGAAATTAGACGCTATACAGGAACATCCGAAATTTTATATAAATAACTATAAAATATTTACATGTTTTGATCTTTCACATCTGCTGAAAAGTTTAAGAAACAATTTTATGAATCCACAGTTAAACTTCTTAATTAACAAAAAAGCGGTTTCGTGGAAGAACTGTAAAGAAATAGACTGTTGCCTAACAAGGCGCCACCTGCTGGGTAATAGAAAAGAATAAAACCGACCAACAGGAGATCAACTGGTTTTACTTAAGATCTAATACGCTAAAACAAACACAAATCAGAGAGACAAATAGACAATTGAATACAACAAACAAGTTTTATAGTATTAGGAGAAT
Source organism: Abscondita cerata (assembly GCA_030710515.1). NCBI lineage: Eukaryota > Metazoa > Arthropoda > Insecta > Coleoptera > Lampyridae > Abscondita > Abscondita cerata. The sequence goes on from JALBCR010001141.1 coordinate 11,251, forward strand.
GTGACAAAAATAGAGAAACTGTCGCATATAGTTATGTGCGTTAGCAACAACAATAATTAAAGCTTGCAATTAATGTGTCGAATTTCAGGTTAGCTTTTTAGTTACACCCAATTCAAAGTTAGCTTTCCAATTGAGGATTGGTTACTAACTAACTTAAACTTGATTAAAAGGTAAGTACCTCCCGCCAACCCAAAAGGCCTTTTGTTTTAGCTTCAACCGTCCTATGCAAAACGCCCGAGCTTGTATTGAGCTGATTAAAAACAAAACCAAACGTCGGTTGTGGAGTCTACCCCGAATAAAAATTTTCTTAAGTATTTAGAGATCAAACCGTACTATGTCACATGTACGTGAGCTTTATACTCATTAATATTGAATAGGTTACTTAAACATTCAAACTTCGCTGTATTCTGTAGTATGCAGTTCCGAAAATGAAAGTTCCTGCTAGCGACAGTATTCGACAGTTCCAGAACGTAGGTAACCCCAGGATTTCCCTTAGGAGAGGTATGTAGCGAAGAACGGAAAGTGAATACGTTCTTTCAAAGTAGAAATTATGCGGCATGAACGACCCCTGCAGACCGTAGTGTCCACCGGTTGTTTGCACAAATCTTTAGCCGTACTATGTCTTCTGCATAAATACCACTTCAAAATTAAATCAGCTGAAAAGCTCAACAGGCGAAGATACTGCCGATTTTCCGATACTCCTTAAATAGTCGAAGTTTGTGGACGCTAACCCTTACAGAAGACCACTATCCATAATTGCAAATACTTCTTTACAAAATCTACGGAATGGAGTAAAATATTTCAAACAAATTGAAGTGTACAGCAATGGTAAAAGGCGTAACAATATCTACTGCACCAATGGATTTATATGGAGAATTTGGGCAATATTACTATTATGGGATGATTTGCAAAACCATAAAGTAAAATTTTTAGCAACGGGGGCTATCAATCAAGATGCATTAGAAAATTTGAAAACATTGAAAATAGGTTAAATTTTATAAAATTAAACAAACTAGTTACAATCTTGTCCTGAAAGATGCGCACAATCTAAACTTTGATATAATTTTTTTTTTCAAAATAGAGACTTTAACAAATCAAACGCCATCAAGTTGAGGTCAATCGGTTAAATATACTCCGAGAAATAAATTTTTAAAAATTGTTAAAAAATCGCTTATTTTTGAATTTAAAAAAATTCTCTTAAAGTTAAATTTACTTGGATTACTTTTACATAAAAAATGAAGAACCAAATCACCGAATTACGCACACTTTCGTCGAAAAGTAATGGATCTGCCCATAGGTATATGATTTTTATTTTATAAAATATGTCGAAAGATTTTCCTAAAATGTTAAGAAGCGTATTTTAACTTTTTTAGCGACTCGTTTTGTTTTGGTATCATTTTATAGGGACCGTTGTGCACATTAATTTTCACAGCCTCCTAAGATTAATTGTATCAATTTATCAAAGAATCACTTTAGCCTAAAAAATACTACATGATTCATTTAAAAAAATAAATTCGATGTCATTTCCGCTTAAATCGGAAGTCAGTCATTTTGTGCAAAGTTTGGAAAACACTCATCTTGTATACTTGTGAATTTTTTCTTAATAAACTTTTTGTCTATCATAGATAATAAAAAGAGTAAATCAAGTGACCCTGAATTTACAATCAACCTGTATATAACTCTTTCGTATTTTCAACAAAGTAGGTATAATAATAAAAGTGTTGTGCTGGTGTTACTCATAGTTCATAGTCGAGGGCTAGGAAATATTTTGTTTCTCAAATCATCTTAGATCCACAAAGTAAGGACATGAATGCATCAAACCTCAAGTTGTGTTTGTGTTTTAAGCATTTTGTATCTTACCATCAGCCATTGGGACTCTTATATTTAGTTTACACAAGTAAGCAACTTGCGACAGCACTTGTTATAGTAACTTACGCAAGCGTTTACACGAGCAGCAAACATTCGAGCAAATAATGTCGGTAAATACTATCTGAGAGTACTTGCTAGCAAGCCATTTATTTCAATATTTAGATAGTTTTCTGTGGCCTTATAATTAAAAAACTAATACATTTTATTTACTTACAGGACTGATTTGATTGAAAAGGAAATCTGAGTTACGATCCTAATTTAATATTTTATTTTGTAGTTTCTAGTGCTAAGTGTGTTTCAATATTTATAAATTTGTGTAAAATCTTTAAATATATTTTTCTACTCCTGCATTGTAATTTATGGATTAGAGTTTTACAATCTGTACTATAATAAAATTCATTATGATAAAAATTTTTATTATGATACAGATTTAGAACCAATAGAATTGCGACAATACGTAATTATCATATGCTCCATGAGTAGGACACAAATTCAGAACCAATAGAAATACATCGTTGTTGATTGCACTTATCGACTGGTGCTGTGGCTAAAAGTCAAACATAAATTTAGCAATTTACTATAGTTTACTATAGTAGTAGTGCTCAATTATAAAATTATCATTTCTATTTAACATTGTGAGGTCGTAGAAAATATAGTGTATGCAATTTGCATGTAATGACTATTAAGACACGAGCAACATGAATACACGTTGCCGTCAATAGTAATTATTATTTAAAATATGATATCTTTTAATTTAAATATTTTGGTAAAGCAATTTAAAATATTTGATAAATATTTACTTGAAATATTTACGTATGATTTATTTTAAATATTTTGTATATCTTTACCTAAAATATTTAACAAAAATGTTCCTAACCTATTTTTTTAATATACAGGGTAAGTCATAATTAGGTTTAAAGTTTTCAAGGGTGTATTTCCTGGCTCAAAATATTTAAAAAAGTTCTTATAAAATTTTGTCAAAAAAGGTCGGAATTATAACCGTTTAAAGATGGCTTAACAGTAATTAAATTTCTTATTGATATCAAGTTGGCATGTTTAGGTTTAAGTGGTTTTCCTAAATCTTGAAGCAAATGCTTTACTAAGACTAACCAATCTACTATTGCACCCGGTTTTGTCACCACACTATACAGGTTTATACTGATCTTCTGGGGCACCATACATAACACTTACATCACAATACAATATTTATGTAATGTACCATACGAATAAATAAAATAGATAAATTGATATCAAGCTCAACTGATCTGATAACATATATGTCAGTTTGTTTGTTAGAAACACATCTACTACGATCGTTTTTCTTTCCGCCCCATTCTCGATAACTTTTTGTTTTTTGTTTCACCGATATCCAACATCATTATTATCTGTAATTAGTTATTTTTTATGATCAATTTTCTCGAAAACCGTTGGACAAAATGACTTTCAAGAAGACTACCTTTTTTATTTAGAAAACATAGAAATTCAATAATTTCAAATCAAATTGTGAGTTTTTTGAACGGATTATAAAATATAGTCCAATATTTCCTAGTATAGCCCTGGAATGTACGCTTCTGGTTGTAATTTTCACCAAGTTGTATAATCAGCTGATAGCTCGTAACAGTAATATAAAATGTGCCAAAATTTGTTGAAGTAGATATAGCTGTTTCAAAGAAATACAGGTTTGATCAGTTTTTGGACGCCATCTTTAAACGGTTATAACAGTTGACCTTTTTTGACAAAATTTTATAAGAACTTTTTTAAATATTTTGGGTCAGGAAATACACTCTTGAAAACTTTAAACCTAATTATGACTCACCCTGTATATAAAAATGCTTGGGGTACATAGTAAGTATACCATTGTTATGACATCCACAAAGGTGCGAAATATAGATAGTAAGCAAATATAGAGGTATAAATCTACTAGATACCACAGTAAACAAAAATTATTTCCCGCAAAATTAATTAGAAATCAGGTGTCAAAGAACACTAAAGATTTAGAAGTGGAAGATCAAATCTACATGTTGTATGACGGATAGTGGAGCAGTCTACACTATATTACAAACTAGTTTATTCAGATTTTATTAATCTCGTAAAGGTGTTTATGTGTGTAAAATCTAAGATGTAATTCATTTGCTATGCCCTAAAATAAATAAATAGAAATAAATACTGATGCAACTAGAAAAGGGAACAAATAAAGTAATCTTTAATAAAACAAAAGTAAAATGCATAACAACAACTAAAGTAGATACTTTAAAGAATCAAATGTGAAAGATACAAATACAATTCAACGAAAACTTAAATTAAATCTGACTTTGAAGATATGAGGATAGTAAGACGAACCTCGGGACGTTTACGTAAAGTAGACATAGAAAATATAAGTGAATTGGCACTATAACAAAAGAAACGAAGGAAAGAATACGTAAGCGATCTCATAAACTCAAGATAAAGATATGCCGAGGAAGGAACCCACTAAACACCAAATCAATCTTATTTTGAAACAATTTTGTAACATGAATTTCATGTTTCGTTTGTATTTCAATTCCCAAGTTCAACGTGGGTGATAATTATCAAGCACAGTTTCGATCATTTTGTTTCATTATATTTGTGATGATTTTTAAGCGTTTCATTCATTTTAAACCAAACTGTTTTAATATTGTTTCGATTCCTAAATTTCGGTTTTGTTTCGTTACATCGCTGATATTTGTAACCGTTGCTTTTTAAATGAAACTGTAGTATTTATGTTGTTATGATTTACTTTCGAATCAAAATATTAGATTATGTTTCAAAACATATTCAGTTTACATTTATTACTCACAAAGAAACAAACTATAGAATTATACAATTACATGCCAATAATAATAGTTGTAACTAACTGATAACAAATAAAATAACATAAAATGTCAAACGGTTTAACATGCTTTTACGATATTGCAGGCCTCTTCACGTTATCTTCCCTTTGGCTCCATGCTAAAAAAATTACGGAGAACAAAGTAAGCTATCAAAGTAGTAATAAGAATACAACCTCAGCTTAAAACAAAGATATAAATGTAAACATATTTTCAATACTTACCGATTTTGCAATTTGTTCTTGCTGCATGTTTATTTTAATGAAACACGATTATTAAAACTATACGCCATGCGGATGTCCCGCAAGGTTTAATAAAGTAATGAGGTTGCCTCATGAGCTGTGAACCAATAGAATTCCTTTGCGTCATTTGACGTCAATGAAAGACTCGGTCTATCTCTGCCTTATACATTAGTTATAAGAGTCGTCTTTATTTAATTCATTGCGCCAAGCGTGTAAACATTGCACTCCCTTCTAATTGTTTTTTAAAGTTATTATTTTGTTTGACAAGAAGATTGTATTTTGCTAAAAGAGAATCATATTCGGTTGAAGAAATAATTTGGGTTTCAAATGAAGAAATAGTAACGTGTTCCGAAGGTACTTCATTGATATTTAAAACTATAACAATACAAAAATAAATACTTCACTGCACGCATATTTCTATCATTTGCACCTTTGAGTGCATCGGTTTTCTCACAATTAAATAAATAAAAACATTATTTTTGTGCTTAAATATCTATAATAATATAACATGCAATGGCTGTGCTGTTATATTTTATGTTCTTATTTATCTTCTATAATGTTTACACACTTAATTAATATTATTACATGTGAATAGTAGGGTGGGTAAGGGTTGGCATGTTTAGGTTTTAGTGGTTTTCCTAGACCTTGAAGTAAATGCTTTGCCAAGACGAACCAATCCACTATTGCACACGGTTTCGTCACTACACTATACAGGTTTATACTGATCTTCGGAGACCATACATAACACTTACATCACAATACAATATTTGTAAAGTCTGTTCGGAAGCGAAGCGAAGTAATAAATCTACATGTTTAACCGATTCCATTGGCGTACCGATGTATTGATACTTTTTCGAAAAGGGGTTAAAAATGTAGAAGATGTGTAACCTTTCATCATTAATTAATTACTTTGACACATTTCAATTTATTAAATGTTCAAATTGACCTCCACCTACTTCCATGCAATGGTATAAACTACTGACTGTAATAAACTGAAATTTGACACATGGGTTTGTCTAAACATTTCGGTTTATTATAGTCACTAGTTTGAGGTATTCTAAAAAATTTTAATATTTTTAAGTTTACCTCCCTGTAACAATTTAACAAGCTTTCCTGATAAAAACTTTATATGAAAAACCCAATTTAAAATTTTATCAAATAATACGTGGTATTTATTTTTGGCCACCACTAGTAAATCACCTTGTTTATCAGAAATTGCAAATATCATTATCGATCACATTTTTAGGAATTTTAACTAATTAATTACTAATAATTGAACTAGAAAGTATGTACTGTATTTGGAATGACACTTTAATAGATTTTAATGTGTTCTTAATGTAATAATTAGGGGAGAAATATGGTATGCAATTATAACGATAGCCTAACTAATGATTATTGTCATATCATATCGGTATATCATAAGGTGTACTTACGCTGCAGTATTGAGGAGGAAACGCGTGAAGAGGTCTGCGCTTTCTGCCAACGAAAAAACTATTGTGCTCAATGAGTACAATTATTTAAAATGCCGTAATCCGTTGAAAACAGTTCAAGAGACAGTTGATATGTGTTCACATATGACTGGCATTGGAAAACAACAATATTCAGACTTTTGCGTGAAGACAAAGTTTCTGTGCGTGAAGACAAAGTTACTGTGCTTGAACCTAGTTTATCTCATGGTAGAAAAAAACTGAAATACCCGAATATGTGAAAAGTACAATTAGAAGAATAGTGCATTCGTTTTATTTAAAAAAAAAAATACCCACATTAAATAAACTTGTGTCAGTTGTGAAAGAGGAAGAGGGTATACCCAATTTAAGTAGAACAATGTTGTGGCACGTTTTGCACGAATTGAATTTTTCATGGGAAAAAATGAATAGGAAATCAGCTCTCATTACTAAGGAAGAAATTGTATGTTGGAGAAGAAATTACCTACGAAATATCTCTAAACTACGTTTTGAAGGCAAGAAAATTTATTATTTAGACGAAACGTGGGTAAATGAAGGTTATACTGTGGGAAAAATGTGGCAAAACAAAAATGTAACTAGTGGACCACAGGCTTTTTTAGAAGGATTATCTACAGGTTTAAGACCTCCTTCAGGAAAAGGGCGACTGGTTTAAAAGTTACTTAACTTTGAAATCTTCAAATAGCCGTCATTTTGCCACGGGTAATGGTATTATTTTAAAATTTTTATTTTTTACTGACACTAGTACAGCTAATACACCTACGAAGTTTGGGTTTAATGTCTTTAACCATTACGGAGATAGAAATTATTTTCTAAAAATCACATACAGACAGATAGACAAACAACCAAGCAAGATGGAACTATTCATTATATAATAAAATTTGCTTGTCTCGACGTACAGTATAACCTAGTAAAATCTTGGGCATTTATTACGGGACACCCTGTATACATAAAATCGAGTTTTGTTTTTCTGTTTGTTTGTTTGTCCGCCTTCTCCTTCAAAACTACTCAACCGATTTGGATGGTTGATGGCTCATTTTTTCAGGAGGTGAAGGCGGTTAACTTAGGGCTATTAACATGTTGACCTGACCTTTGACCTCTGAGCTGGTGAGATCAAATCTTAAAACTACTCAACCGATTTTGATGGTTGTGGCTCATTTTTTTCAGGAGGTCAAGGCGGTAAACTTATAGGCTATTTACATGTTGACCTGACCTTTGATTTATGAGCTGGTGAGGTCAAATCTTTGAAAATTAAAGGAAATATAAACACAGTAAACTTAAGCTATTTACATGTTGACCTGACCTTTGACCTCTGAGCTGGTGAGGTCAAATCTTTAAAATTTGGAAGGAAATATAGACACATTCTAACGCTCTTAGCTCACTTTGACTTATTCCAGGCCCATTTTCTGGTCTGAATGGGCGTAAGATTAGTTAAATCTATAAAACTAAAACAAAATCAAATCGCAAAGAACTGTTTTTGAAGAAGCAAAGCATTTTCGATTTTTGTAAGTCAAAACAGTATTAAATACAAAAATTGAAACTAAAGCAAACCGTATCAAACCATTTTTGACAAACCAAAAATGTTTCAAAATTGTAAATTGAATCAGAATTAATTTCAAGAAATTGAAACAAAAGCAAACTGTATAGCACTGATTTTGAAGAAAGAAACTGTTTCAATTTTTGTAAATTCAAACTAAACTAAATACACAAAATTGAAACAAAAAACAAATCGTAAAAAACTGTTTTAAAGAATCAAAACAGTTTCGATTTCCACCAGCCAAAACAGAATTGAAGGGGTATGATTATTACTAAACCAAAAGAAAAGAAACATCACATAAAATATGAAACATTTCAAATTTTTTGGTTATATTAAACGTTACCTTTGTTTTATTTATTTTACTGTAACAGTTTCGATCGGTGTTTACTGAGATCAAGAAAGAAGAAAAAGGAACAGACGAAACCTATATCCTTCAAATAGAAGTATTTGTGTGAGCTTTCTCAAATGGGCAAGTACTCCCAAATAGAGAACTATTCTAAAATTATGTTAAATTCATAATTACACAGTTAAAAGTGTTTCTCCTCAAATTTTTAATTTTAGTTAGGTCCCTAACAGAACGTTAGGCCTTCACTTGGAGTGGGCCAAAGCGTGTTATAGTTTGTGGTTATTTTAACATAAATTTGTTAGAAAACAGTAGTCATAGTAGAATACTTGTGTTATAATCTAGTCAATCTATTCTTAGAACCAACAAGAATAACACCTCACTCATCTACTTGCATCGACAATATTTTCACAGATTTTGAACCAGTTAGTAAATCAATAATTAATAAAATAAATTTTGGTCACACTGGACAACTGGTTATATTTAAAAACAATGATAAACAAACTGAACGCGAAGTAATTCAATATACTCCTGTAAACAGCACCCGTATGTTACTATTTAGAAATAACGTAAGTTCACGAATAATTGAAGGTTACAGTAATGATCCTAATGCTTATTATAATTCGCTTCTCAATTGTATTAGTTATGAAATCAGTAAAGTATTTGTACCAAAGACTTTAAATATTACAAGTTTTGCCAAATTTTGTGATTGGGCGACACCTGAGATTTATATGGATAGGACAAAGCTTTTTGATTTATACGCTGAAAAGTCATTCAGTAGAAATAACAAAGTCGTTGAATACGTCAGAAATTTTTCAAAAAAATTGTTCAATTGCCAAGGTAATTATATTAAAAATAAAATTATAAACAGCACTTACATTAGTAAACGACATGGAATATTATAAACAACGGAACTGGTAAAACAAAAACTCGAAATGTAAAACTTAACCTATTAATTAATGAGCAGAATTTAACTGAACAAAAGGATGTTTCTAATGCATTTAAAGATTTTTTTGCTAATATTCCCATTATAACTACAAAACCGCTCAATTCGTGCCCTGCACTTTTATCCAATTTCTAGTACTGAAATAATTTCTTCTTTCAAATCGTTAAATATGAAAAAGGCAAGAGACATAAATGGACTATCAGTGGGAATTATTAGTTCTATAATTGACCTAATCGCACTTATTCTAGCTACTATTTTCAATCAATGTATCGACATTGGTCTATTTCCAAACCTTATGAAACACAGCAAAATAGTACCTGTATTTAAAGGTGGTACTAAAACAGACCCTTCTAATTTAAGACCAGTCTCCATCTTACCAACTCTTAGTAGATTTTTGAAAACATTATTTTAAACAATTACACACCTATTTTTATAGTATAAAGTTAATGAACAGTTAACAATAAGGTTTCACACGTGGACGATCAACTATTGACGCAGGTGTTAATCTTATCCATCAAATTTTTAGTGCTTGGGAATATTCAAAGGATGCCATAGGTATTTTTTGCGATCTTTCTAAAGCATTTGATTCCGTTCATTACGATATTTTTGCTAGCAAATTAGAACACTACGGAGTCAAGACGAGAGCTTTAGATCTTATTGGAAATTACTTAAAAAACAGTTGAAGTTGGGGAGAGAGGTCTTCGGGGTCAATTATTCGCATGGGAGTGCAGCAAGGTTCAACACTCGGACGATTCCTATTCCTAGTTTATATTAATGATCTACCTTATATGGTAAATCAGATTCATAATGCTATAGTGTTCGCCGATGATACATTTCTTATTTTTAAATTAGATAAGAAATTATTAGATTACAACAACGTTAATCATTTTATGACTGAAGTTGTAGAATGGTTTACGGCAAACAATCTATTACTAAACAAATCAAAAACTAAATGCATTAATTTTACACTATCTGATGTAGTCAATAGAAATAAAATCATTTTAATAAAAAATAAAATAATGGATCTTGTAAATTCCACTGTTTTTCTAGGTATTACGTTAGATAGTAAGCTACAGTGGGGTCTTCATATAGATAAACTAGCTGTAAGACTTAGTTCAGCAGCTTATGCAGTAAAGAAGATTAGGGATGTTTCAGATATATCAACTACTAGAATAGTATATTTCTCATATTTCCATAGTCTAATGTCATAGGAAATATTACTTTGGGGCCACGCGGCTGATGTAGATAGAATATTTATTATTCAAAAGCGCGCTGTCTGCGCCATATATAAATTGAATAATAAAGCTTCGATACGTGAACTATTTAAAAATTAGAATTTTAACATTGACATCTCAATTTATATATGAAAACCTGATTTATGTACCGGGTGACCCAATAAGACTGTTCCTCGGCCATATCTCGGGAACCGTTCGTCGTATGACTTTGGTGTAAAAAAATATTACGTAAATCGGCCATGAAGAATCGCAGGAAAATATTTTCAAGTTTTACATTAGAACATTCATGTTGCTCCAAAGGGACTAAACGCATTTTGAACTTATTGTCACTTTAATATTACTTTCGTAATTCTAACCTTTAATTTAAAAAGTAAGCCTAAAAACCTAAATAGGTATACTATATCCGAATTCAAATATGTTAGACCATATATTTTGGAACCATTTACAAAGATTTTAGTAGGTATAATATAGTTACTTTACGGAATTCTTTTTATGAAATGGTCTGTGGTTCTAAAAAGAACCGTTTTTGAATAAAACCCATAAATGAAAAAAAGGATCTAATGGCGACCTAGGTGTTCAAAATGGCCTCGTTATTTTGGATGCACTTTGGAAGACGCTGATGTGTTGGAAGAACTGTATTCTCAATTTCAGCTCTTGGGATGTTCAAGATAGCATTCCTGATTCTTGCAATCACATCCTCACGGGAAGTTGGCTTTGTTGCTAAGACTATATTCTTAATTCTTCCCCAGAGATAAAAATCAAGGCAAGTTAAATCGGGAGACCTTGAAATATTTAAGCTTTAACTGGTAACAGCTTCTTAGAGTTTTTGATCAACGACTTGCCAATTTTGTTGGAAGATGTGCCACTGGAAATTTGGAAAACTATGTTTCTGCAATTAGATGGTTGTCCGGCACATTATTCAATTAATGTTTGAAACCATATTAACGAGACCTTTCGACAACGCTGGATAGGAAGGGGATGCCTATTTTCTTGGCCGACAAGATCTCCCGACTTGACATGTCTGGATTTCTACTTGTGGGGACGCTTAAAAGACATTGTTTTTCAAACTCCATCAACAACACGAATGGATATGGAAAACAGAATTCGAAACTCAATCCGTCAACTATCAGCGGCAGAAATCGAAGCTGCGGTTTTGTCGACTCAACAAAGATTGGAACAATGTGTGGAATATGACGGAAGGCAATTTGAACACAGAAGGCATTAATCTTTTCAAAATCGGTCCTTTTCAGGACCACAACTTTATTTAAAAGGAAAATCGTTTACGCGTGACTTAAATTTACAGCACTAAATAAACTGAGATTTCTCGTGAATATTTTTCAGAGGAGTTGTCTTTTATTTCCATGGCCTACTACTTGCCTTCTTATCGAAAGTAACGGATGTATTATTAAATGAGTAGATATATACGAATTTGCCTGGTTTAGCATTTTTTTTTAATAATTTGAGTTAGGAAAAAGATATTAAGATGCGGTTTGCGCAGGTTTATTGGTTGGTCATTTGTCTATTATCTGGTCCAAAAAATGTATATCATTGCATTTAAATTTTTAAAAATTTTAATATTTTGGATATAATATCGAATAACGCCCTCTATCGGCGGCCGTGTAGGTCAGAACTGTGCTCTTTTAAATGATACTAAATTTATCCATATCCATTAAGCCGTTTCGAAGTTACAGCCATTCATTTAAAACAACATTCAAATACCCCCCACCACTTTATTTAGAAATATAGAGAAAAATTGGTTGGACAAAAAATGTTCGACTTTAAGTTAACACTAAAACCCAAATACTTTTTTGTTACATTCATTGGGGAAAATCGCGAGAAACGTAACTTTATGTAATTCAGGATCGCGAAAACGCCCACTGGCGGAGATCTTGAAAACTTAAACATAATTCCAGCATTTTACCTTGGCCACTTTACCTATAAAATTTTTACCGTAACTCTCTACGATCACTAGTTTCTGAGATACAGCCGCTTAGCTCGCTTATTTGCCCTCACGGTACATAAAAATAAAAATTTATTCTTAAAAAATTGCGATAGACATAGATTTGACACTAGAATTAAGAATAAATTAGTACCGTATAAGAGTCGACTCCATAAAATTGACAAGTCATTTAAAGGGCAATCTGTACATTTTTACAACAAGGTCCCAGAAAATATTCCAAATTTATCTATACATAAGTTTAAAAAAATTATTAAAAATAAATTATTTACTAAAGGGTATTACAAAATAAATGATTATTTATAGGATGTATTACCCTGGGAGTAATTAATTGTTTTATAAAATAAGTTTTTATTGTATTGTATTTTTGACTGTTCAAAGTGTAACTTTCGTTACCTAATGAATAAAATCTTATCTTATTTTATCTTATTCTGACTCAAAACATCAACGGTACTTCATTATCCGACGTTTCGGTTGCTATTTGTGCAACCTTTTTTCAAGGTTTCTATTTAATTCATAAAAAAAATACAATTAAAATTGTGTGACAATTAGATAAACATAATAACATTTTTTTAGAATCATACAATAAATAAAATCATCTAATAACTACAACAAAAATGACTAGAACTGTTACATCACCATAATAGATTAGTAATAAATTAGTGATTACCTTATAAATTAATTTGTTTTATTCTAGAAACACGCATATTTAAGTTTCATCTATATTGGCACTCAAAAACGTTTATTGCAATTGAATTGTTAGTTCGTGTACATTCTTGTGTGTATTATTTATGTTTTTATTTAATTAATTGATGCGCCTATCAATTTATGTTTTTCCCAATATATTTATTTGATTTTATTTTATTTAGTGTCCTTTATTAACGTCAAAATTTTTCAGTTGAGCTTCTATAGAATACAAATAAATAAATGAATTTATTAGGTAATCACTAATTTATTACTTATTTATCAAGTAATGTAACTGTTCTAGTCATTTTTGTTATAGTTATTAGATGATTTTATTCATTGTACGATAGGTACTAAAAAAAAATGTTATGTATATTTACCTAATTGTATTTTCTTCATGAATGAAGTACATACCTTCAAAACGGTTGCACAAATAGCTACCGAAACGTCGGATAACGAAGTAACGTTAATGTTATTGAGTCAGAATGCAATCCAAAGCGCTGACGTTTTGTTAAGAATCCAACTAAAAATAATTACACAAATTGAGCATTTCAATAGCGTCATTTTCATAAGTAACACAAGAAATCTATATAACTTTTAAAAATTATGTGCAATGACTTCTGATCTGCTGTTCGTCTGTATTACTTTCACCACAACGTACCAAAATTTGAAAAAATTGTGATTCTGATGCAAACGTGGGTCCAAAAGCAGCTAAAATTTTTTTAACTTAAAACCATAAGTAACCGATGAGTTAAGTATATCCACAGAAGAACAATTTTATTTTTAAAATAACGATAACTTTGTTTTGATTAAATTAACTGTTTTTGAGCTACATCGGTTTGTCCAGTTACAAATTAAATCACTTCGTATAAACAAAAGCTTTATTAATGTTTTTATGCCACGTCAATTTTTTACGTTTAATATGATAAATTAGGGTTTACTTTAGAAGTATCTCTACACCTTTTTCACTCTCATATGCTTAATTCAAACATTATAACCCATACAATTGAAACCTACTATTTAGTCTCTGATGACGCAGTAACGGGTATTGAACAAAGTTCTGTTTATCTCGTTAAATTGATAGGAGTTTGAAAATTGCAATGCCTTAACTAATAAAATAATGAAAATGAAAATCAATTGTGAATATAGATATTTATTAACATAATACTGATGATACAAATTTTAATTCAAAACGTTGACCGAAATATGATTCTCGGCCGATAAAATACTCAAAACTATCTTTTTGACCAGGTCGGGATGTACGTAGCCGAATGAACTTTTATGTAAGACGTAAATTATCGATTTTACGAGGTATTCGGAAGCAAACGCAAATATCCGGAAATCCTCGTGCTTTACCCGGACCCAGACATTTTAGGGGCGCTTGCGTATATTTTAATGTTCACACATGCGACATGTGGGGGTCTACTACGAGGTCGGGAAAAGGTAACCAAACACAATTCGTTACGTTACAACTTCCTAAAAGTTGCAACAACATTAATTTTAATAAATATCTAATAAAAACCTTTTTTAAATATTTGGTTATTTTTTGCAATTATTATTAGTATATTGAAAAGTAATTTTAGCAAAACAATTTTACTTGCACTCGCTCTAACATCAAACCTTTCCATAGTAAATGTAAGTTGAGGTAAATTTTAGTATGTATGTTTTCAAAGCTTATTTTTAATCTCCCTCGGGAGTAATAGCGTACCGCTTCTGAAATATTTATTATTGAAAATGTCGTGACTGAAATTATAGTAGAAAAAAAAAATAAAATAAAATTATCTTAATCGTTACGTTAAAATGTAGTAAAACTAGTTATACGTCAATTGCGATCTAATTTTGTTTAAGATTTCGGAATGCTGACAGAAAGTAAAATATCAACATTTATTTAAAGCTGTAGTATTTGATCACAGACATTTATATTAGTTGCTCGTATTTGAAATTTAATAATTAAGTACGTAATTAACTGAAATCAAAAAATATTGCTTACTTCAAAGTTCATAGTTAGTTTATATATTATTTTTTAAACTCGCTAGCAATGGTGGATTGTCTAGATGTAGAACAAGGATTTAATTAAATTGGAGTATGATCGTTTTAATTAACTATTAGAATTATAGTTTTTTTTCTTGTTACATATTAAATCTTTAAAAATGATGTAAGTTGTATTGCAATTGTATCAACGTATATTTAACTTCTGATTTTATTTGACAAGTTATGGTTATAATAAACCCTAACGTAAGAATTTTTTAATACTTTTTCATTGTTACTTTTAGAGCTTTAGAAAATAGCGCTTTCAAATTGTTAATCCAACAGTTCATCTCGGAGAAACCATCAACAACTTAATTTTTTTATATGACCGTATTTAGTAGTGTTTTTTATTACAAATTCAATCTATGGGGAATTTCACGCCAAACCAGCCACTAAAAAAACTCGACGTTGTCAGTTTCAGTAATTTTTAGTTATGTTATACCAATATGTGGTGTCGACACCGATACAAAATATTTTTGCGCTGAACATTTTAATTACCGAGTTACAGGACTGTGAAGTTTTGAGTTCAGGCTGGAATTGATTCTTTTTGAATATAGCTGATAGTCTAAAGATCATCACCTCCAAGTCTAAAAATGGGCACAAAAAGTCGTTTAAGAGTTAGACCGGTTAACAATGCCACGGTATGCTAGCGTTTGGCGTCAGTTACTGCAACTAAGTTTAGGTAATTTCATATTTCGTAGCGCCATCTACAATTTCTGAGGTGAAATATTTTGCGCGCAAACCTAGCCACTAAAGTTTCGTTAAACGGGTAAAAGAGACGGAATTATGATGCTCTATTTTTAAATTTGGCCGTTATTTTACTTAGTGGCTTGGCAACTTTGTAGTCAAACGGACTCGTGACGAACGTTTTGTGTGTAATTTTCGTATTTTCTTGTTAAATCTTTTTCATACTAGTAATATGGCTCCGTATAATGATAGATGTTTTAATCCGTTCAAAATACCTGTGCATAGAAAATCTAAGGACTTAAGAAAACTCACTAAATTATTAGCAGAAAAGTGGTCATTTGATAGTGACAAGAACTTTTACGTTTGTAAGCAGTGTAGAGAGCGACTTGCCCGTGAAATGCCACCAATTGCAGACGAGGATGTGGCCGTATGTAGTCAATCTAGCGAATTTTCTACTCAAGCTTCACAAGGGTCTTACTATGCTTCTGAAGAAAACCCGCTTAATAAAGCAACACAGACCGAGGATTTAAAATATAATGACAGCGAAATACTCAAACAATTAAAAAAAAAGTTTAATAACCCGTCAACGTCTGTGTCGCTAAAAACTATAATTCTCACTGTAGCCCCAAAATCGTGAAGTGAATGTCGGATAGTTGAAGAGTTCAGTACATCCAGATGGCAAGCAAAAAAGGCCAAAGAACTGGTCAAAAATAATGGAATTTTATCTTCACCAAATTCACGGGAAGGGCGTAAATTATCTTTAGAAACGCTTGATCTCGTAAAAAATTTTTACCTAAGAGAAGATAATTTAAAAATTATGCCTGGTAAGAAAGATTTCGTGTCTATAAAGTTAGACGATGGCAAACGAGTTCATGTACAGGAACAGCTGCTCATGTGTAACATCAATCGCCAATTTAAAGAAGAATACCTTGAATTAAATGTTGGCCTTACAAAATTCTTCTCTTTGCGACCTAAACAATGCATTTTAGCAGGTGATTCTGGAACTCATGTTGTGTGCGTTTGCGTTTATCATCAAAACGTTAAATTGATGATAGAGGGAGCTGGCATTCAGGTTATTACTAAAAATACTGCAATCCTTCTAACATCTTACAAAGATTTCTTGCAAAGGATGATGTGCGTTAATCCAACCCCAAAGTGCCACTAGATGTCGAATAAATAGCAAACGTTGCAAAAACTGTCCTGGTCTGCATGAAATTCGGGAGCATCTTATAAAAACATTTAATGAGAATCAAGTGACGAATACACAGTTCAACACATGGATCGGAACGGATCGTTTTACTATCGCATCTCAAGTTCAGCTATCAGATGATTTTGTAGACAGTCTTTGCTCAGCTCTGGATCTTTTAAAGCTTCATGCTTTTATAGCAGAACAGCAAACAAAATATTTCAGAATCTTAAAGGACACAATTTTAAAAGGCGACGTTATTACCCAGTGCAATTTTGCTGAAAACTACAGCTTTGTTGTACAAGATGCTGCCCAGTCATTTCACTGGAATAATGATCAACCGACACTTCTCACATCTGTTTATTCTTATAAACAAGATCAGGAATTGAAACACGGGAGTGTAGTAATGGTGTCAGATGATTTAAAGCATGACACTGCTCCTTCTACACTTACCAAAAGATATTACAACATCATCTTCACGAACAAAACATAGTTACCAGTAAATACATATATATTACTGATGGAGCATCACAACACTTTAAAAATAGATTTAGTTTTATAAACTTAACCTATTTCAAAGAAGATTTTACAGCAGATGCAGAATTTCATTTTCACGCCACTTCACATGGCAAAGGGCCGTGTGATGATATTGGCGGAAACTTAAAACGCCTAGCAACACGGGCAAGTTTACAGGCTACGTTATCCGAGAGGTTATATCAATGGGCCAAATCATCGATGCCTTAAACATATGTATACTATGCTTCCAAAGAGCAAATTGAAGATAACGGGGTATTTCTAAAAAACGACTCTTCGGTGACTATACCTGGTACAAAAAAGTATCATGCATTTCTTCTGCTGGTGGTATCATAATAAAACGAACATGCAATAGTGAAACTCAAAAATTGCAAAAGTATGTAAATAAATGTGTATACATTTGTGTAAATATATTTGTACTTATGAACTTGATAGTAATGTAAATAAATCATGTAAATATTTTGCTTGTTTTTCAATTAAATCTTAACACGATTCATTTATACTACAAATTTATTAAATTTTAAATAGAACAGACGCCATAACCAAGCTTATTGCCACTATTGCCAGGCGCGTGCGTCTTGGCAAAGCGCTTTGGCGTTTGTTACCGGACTAGCTCTTAAACGACTTTTGTGTCCATTTTAAGACTTGGAGGATAATCTTTAGACTATCAGCTATATTCGAAAAAAAATTAAAAATAATTAAGCTGGTCTAACTTTGTTAAAATTGCTTAAAACATTTTTTTATGCATTTTTTATAAGAAAAAAATACTTTAAATATTTAATTAAAAGGTTTAATAATTTAGTGTTTATATCACTACTTGTTTAATTTAGTAAAGAACTAGGTACTTCAGTTCAAAGCGGCGCGTACTAGCCTGTAAGTCAAAAATTCACAGTTCTGTAACTCGGTAATTAAAATGTTTAACGCAAAAATATTTCGTATTGGTGTCAACACTACATATCGGTATAACATAACCAAAAATTATTCAAATCGGAAGTTGCTGGTTTGGTGTGAAATGCCCCCTATGTATCACACATTCAGGGTGACCCAAAGATATGTACTTAATCCATAACTGTGCGATTTTACCACCAAGTAACCACACTTGTGCTGCACATTCAAAAAACAATTTGATTATATACAGAGTGTTTCTATACAGGGTGGTAAACCAAAGTTATGATTTTTAAAATGGAACCCTCTGTATATTTTTACAGTATTAGTTTTAGTATAAAAAAATAATAGGACTGATATGCAATTTGTATGGTGAATTTTGGATCGTTAATGACATGTTTCAAGAAAATTATTTTATTATGAAGAAGTTGTTAATTATTGCAAGTAGGCTCCTGTCAACAAATATCTCAAGTCTTACTTACTCCTATCTACTTTAGTCCTAGTTCTTTCTACCTTTAAGTATAAGACCGGTGCAGTTGAATCTTGCACTTCTCTCTCCCTTGCTTCTTTTCATGCGTTAGGTTTGGTATTTCCTCCCATGTCATTCCATTTCTCTCTACCTCTTTCGTCCTGTTATCAATCCATTCTGTTATGGTCTTTTTGTATTTTTCTCTAGTTTTCGCGTTTCAAACACACTTTTCGTTAGTCTGTATTCCGACATTCTGCACACATGCCCAAACCATCTCAGCTACCTTACTATAATTTTTTCGTTGATTGATTCCATTTTCAGGTTTTGTCAAAATGTTTCATTCCTTATTCCGTCCATCTTGGTTTTATTTTCTATTTTTCTAAAAACCTCATTTCCATTGCAATAATACGTGTCTTTTGTTGTTCTGTGAGTGCCCACGTCTTACTGCTATATGTGATTTATGTGTGTTATATGTTTGTTGTTCTTGGACACTTCTCGTTTTCTTAGAAAGATTGTCTTCATAAGATTGAATATTTTTCCTGCTTTTTTTTCTATGGTCTAATTGTTTGTCTAATTTTCCATTTTTTCTATCATTGCACCTAGATAATTAAAATACTTTAATTCTTCTATTTCTTTCCCGTCTAGAGTAATTTGATGTGTTTTCTTTTTGTTTAAACTTATCATTCTTTTTGTCTTTACAGTATTTATTTTGATATTTATTTTCTTCAGTTTCTCTTCCAATACTTTGAGATTGTATTGTAGTTCTCCTTCGTATTTGATATCATGTCATCTTCAAATTTGTGTCATTTTCCAGTATCTCAGTGTTAGTTTCTTCATCTTTTTCTTGGCTTTCTTTATTGTCTCGTCTAGTACAGTTGAGAAGAGTAGTTACAACTCTAAATTCTCTCTGGCTCCTAGCGTTACATTAAGTAGCAAAAGGTGGCTACGGAATTTTCTAAATTTGAACCGTTAAACAGCAATACTGTGTTAACATGCAATCTGGCGACAACAGTAATTTTAATGGTCTAATGTAGTTCAAGTTGTACAATGTTCTGTTTAGCTTATGCAGGTGATGACCACGATTGACAAATAATTAACGATTAAAATTGTAACAAGTATCTATTAAAGTTTAAAATTAAAAACGGACCTTTCAAGATTTTAGCATCTACATGTACATCTGTATCAGTTCAACATATCATACAGTTCACAACAAAAATAAAAAGATATACCCGAGATGCAGCTGCAAATCGGTAACAAGTGAGTATGTATGTATGACTTAATTCTAGGTACATATACAGGGTGGCCCATTAGTGCGAGGAAGATGGATATTTCGGAAAATATTATGGTTAGAAAAAACTTTGCAATAAAAGTTGTGCAAATCAATGACTACACATTTTAAAATTATTTTGTTTATACAGAGTGTTTATAAAAGTGACATACCAAAGTTATGTTTTTTTAAATGGAACTACCCATTTTTATTATAAATTTAGATTCCTTGGAAAATTCTAATGTGATTTTATGCATTATACATAGTGTCTTTTTCTGTAAAAATTAACTTTTCGAAAAAATTAAATAACTCAGTTATCCTGGAATGTATTCACTAATTTAACTTTAATATGCATTACATGTGCTAACTACAGCTGGTTGTTCACTTTTCCAACCTCGCTTGGTTTTGGAAATCAGTTATTTAAATTGAACTTCCTAATTTCATGGATAACTTAATTTTTTCAAATGGCACTTCACTAATTTTTATGTGCCGTTGAACTAGAATCTTATAAGCTTCCTAATTATAAAATTGTAGGTATCTAACTCTTACTCAAAAATCGTAAAAATTCGTAAGAGTTAGATACCTACAACCTTATCATTAGAATGCTTATGAAATTTTACGTTCAAGGGCACATAAAAAATTAGGTGGTGCTATTTGAAAAATCAAGCTATCCTTGAATTTAAGAAGTTCAATTTAAATAATTGATTACTCAAAACTTAAGCAAGCTTAGAAAGGTGAACAACTAGCTTTAGTTAGCACATGTAATGCATATTAAAGCTCAAATCGCAAACAAACAAAACCATAGGTCACATGCCGAACGTTCAGGAACTTCAATCGGTCCCAATAACAATGAAGTTTTGATAGCAGGTGTGGACGTTGCCGTTGTTGTAACCAGGTTAAAATTTTGCTAAAGAAGTATAACTAAAATTTACAACAGCACAACGCAGAACATATCTCACCTTATGTTTGTTATTAAGTGTTACTTAGAATTATTTGTATTTCTGTTTATATTGTAATTAAAATCATAAATTGTACTAATTATTTTAGAACAGACATTTTCCTTTCCTTTTTTTAATTTCTAATCTAAAGTGTTTGAGGGAACCTCAAAATTCTTAAGGAATTTGGTTCAGCGGTTCTCAAAAGTAACAGGTACTCAAACGCAAAATTTTATCGTTATATAGTGGACTACTTTAAAAATATTTCTTTTTGGAAAATGCCAATAAGTATTAAGAATTTATTATACAAACTGCATATGGAAAGCTTATGAAATAATTAATAGATTTGGTATACGAGAAATATAGGATGTTTCATTTGTAACAAAAGAGTTACTATTTAACTTTTTGCGGTTCTGAACACCCTGTATATTGTGTGCGTATGTGTATCAAAATTTAATTATTTGTTAAATTTTCAAGTTATTCTAAAATTTTCTGTAGCTAGTTTGTCAGAAAATATGTACGACCTACTGATTAATGATGTATCAAATGTAAGTCTTTCTTCTAACAAAAAATTAAATAACACCAAAACCAAAAGAGCTAGACCCATATTATTCTATACCAAATCCCATTATTGCTAAACTAATTCTGTAAAATATACTTAAATTAACATATACTCTGTTTATTCTTAAATTGCTATGGATAGCTCCTTCAAATTGCTGTAGCCACTTGCAAATAAAAGAATTGTCATATACAAAACGTTTCAAGCGAAAATAGTATTTATGACTACAGCATTATAATGGAATTTTGTTTACACTCCCTGTTTACCTGTAATGCTATTGTATTCCTAAACCCCCACAGAATAAAGCAGAAGTTCTACAACATTTTTTTATATTTCACGATGTAATACGTTTATGGAATCACGCACCTAATTTAAAACGGACACAATTCATACATTCCTCGTACATTTTAAATTTAATGACTCAAAATTGTTACAAATAATGAAATGTACATATCATTAATGACTTTCATTATTTATTTATTAAACTGCTCAGTTTAATGACATTTTATATTGCAAAGTGGACGTCACAAAGAAAATAACTCATTAATCTAGCTTATTATTTTGTTTAAGGGTAATTACGTAATTAAGGGAAATTACAATCATCAACGTGGTAGTAGGTATATATAAAGAATTCAAATTTCGCATGGGCACTATTATACAGTATTGCAATTGCATTCGTAGGGTGTCTCATAATATGAGTTACGTAAAACATCTGCATAGAGAGTGTTGGCAAGTGCCACTTAACGTGTACGATTACTTTTGTGAAGAGAAGGAGAACAATAGAGTGTAGTTAAATGTGAAATCTGTTCAAGAGATAACGGAGGCTGCGGTGGAAGTCAGCCAAAAAACTGTTTCCAATGTGGTCGCTTTGCGAAATACAAGAGAGGATTTAGAACCTAAAAAAAGAAGAAGAATGAAGCTCAAAACCGATAACCTGCCAGACTATGCCAAGCGTGGTGTTAAACAAATTATTTATGGCATGTATGTTCGAAAAGAGCACGTAACATTAAAAAAGTTACAGGGTGAAATTACAGAAAGAGAGTTGTGAACCGAAATATGTATAACAAGCCTTTGGGAAGTAGTGACAGAGTTGGGTTTTAAGTATAAAAAAACGTGCAACAGAAAAGTCCTGTGTGAGCAGACCCACGTCGTTACCCAAAGAAATAGGTTTTTACGAGAATTTCTTAAAAAATTTTAATTCTTTGAATCGTAAACCATGCGTTTATTTAGACGAAACTTGGGTAATGAGCAAAGGCACAGATCAAACATCTTGGCAAGATGGTAGCAGCAAGAGTTTAATACAACCCACCAAAACATCTTGCGGCAACAGGTACGTGATAGTCCACGCGGGTACAGAAGAGCGGTTCATACCGGATGCAAGTTTATGTTTCGGGTCCTCCAACAAATCACTGGATTATCATCATTTCATGAATACGAAGCTCTTCGAAAGGTGGTTGTAGGACAAAATTTTAAAGCAATTAGAGGAACCATGTATAATTGTTCTGGATAATGCTCCGTACCATAGCAGAACGCTTCACAAAAATCCTTCTTCGACCTGGAAAAGGAAAAAATTGCTCAATGGTTGAAGAACAATGGAATCAATTTTGAAGAAAGCTTACTAAAAGCTGATTTGTTGAATTTGGCAAGGCAAAACAAAAAAGAAAAAAAATATGTTGTTGATGAGCTAATTGCATCCTATGGACATGAAGTACTCGCTGCCTCCTGCCATACCTTTGCCACTTCAACCTCATAGAAATGATATGGTCCATTCAAAACTTTATAATCTATGACAAGAATATTAGTAAACGTCAGGAAAGGAGGATGAAGTGTTGAGTACATGGAACCTTGCATTACAATCATGTACTAAGCCCTATGTATGTGTTAAATGCGGAGGGTCACATAGTACGGACACCTGTTTAAAAAACAAGGACACATCTGCACGATGTGCATTATGCAATGGTCCTCATCCCCCCCCCCCCCCCCCCCCCCCCCCCCCCCCCCCCCC
Organism: Abscondita cerata; assembly: GCA_030710515.1. Taxonomy (NCBI): domain Eukaryota; kingdom Metazoa; phylum Arthropoda; class Insecta; order Coleoptera; family Lampyridae; genus Abscondita; species Abscondita cerata. The sequence continues at coordinate 34,928 of JALBCR010001141.1, forward strand.
CCCCCCCCCCCCCTTCCTTTTTTCTACTTTTCCACTCCTCCGGCTAGCTATAAAGGCTGCGAAAAAAAAAAACGGAATTTTACCAAAGTTTATTAAAAAATCCAACAATAACAATAGATTAAACTCAACACAATCAGGTAGCTGCCACATATACAGATAACCAACCCCAAACAAATCGTATCCAACAAAATCTAAGCTATGCAGGAGCAGTGAAACATAACAAAATCAACTAGCAAATTACATTTGGCTCAACAGAGAGTAGAGAACATAACAAACATCACACAGAAACACCAACCATTAACCTAAGCAAATTCCTAGATGAGTTTAAAGCTGTGTTTCAGCAACTTGTACAACAGAACAGCATGGTGATGAATCTGCTTATCACGCTGATAAGTAAAATTCACTAAATTTTTAACCATAGCCCTGTGGAACTCCAACGGTCTTTTACAGCACAAAAATGAAGTTGAAATTTTCCTTCATCATAACTCAGTGGATATCATGCTAGTCAGTGAAACACATTTCAACAGATCATATTTTCGCATACCTAACTACATTACCTACATAACCAATCATCCAGATAATACGGCACATGCGGGGACCGCCATCTTAATAAAAAGTACTATAAGTCACATTGAACTGCCAAAATGATGCAGCCAATCGCTTACAAGCCACAGTTAATTAAAAGTAAAGACACTCCCATACGAATTAACAGTAGCAGCAGCATACAATGCCCGCCACGGCACAACATCAAAAAAGAAAATTTCAAAGGGCATAAATTTGTTGCAGGCGGAGACTATAACTGTAAGCATGTGGGGATGTCGACTAACCACAACAAAAGGTAGCCAGTTGGCTAATCTCATACAGGAAAATAATTACTCCTTCCTTTCAACGGGTATACCAACCTATTAGCCGTCAGACCCCAATAAGATCCCAGATCTTCTGGACTTTTATGTAACCAATGGGATTTCGCAAAAGTATATAAACGTAACATCAAGCTACGATCTCTCCTCTGACCACTCGCCAGTAATTGCAACAATTTATCCGAGATCCCTGTCAACATTCCAAAAATCAAATTCTTTACTCCGAAAGAAATTGAGAAAGGAATCAGTTTATTAAATCCACGCAAAGCTCCAGGAATAGATAAAGTAACTTCAAAAATGTTAAAGGAGATGCCAAGGAAAGAGTTAGTTTTACTTACCTATATTTTCAATGCTATCGCAAGACTTAACTACTGGCCAAAACAATTAAAAATCGCCGAAATAATACTAATCCTTAAACCAGAAAAAGAACCTAACAAAGTATCCTCGTACTGTCCTATAAGTCTGTTACCAATTATATCAAAATTACTCGAACGACTCCTTCTGCAAAGAATAAACTCCGACCCAATGACAGAAGATTGGATACTTATGCATCAGTTTGGCTTTTGCAGTAACTATTCCACTATACAGCAAGTGCATAAAATTAGTCACCAAATAAATCAAGCACTAGACCAAAAGAAATACTGTTTATCAGTTTTCTTAGATGCCAGTAAAGCTTTTGACCAGGAATGGTATACTGGACTACTATATAAGATCAAAGAACTCCTACCCATTACCTACTTCAAACTGATAAAATCATACCTAAGTAATAGAGACTTCTGCATCAAAGTCAATGACGAGGTTTCGGCCCAACGTCCAATTGAATCCGGAGTGCCCCAAGGCAGCGTCTTGGGACCCCTGCTCTACGTGCTCTATACAGCCGATCTTCCCACCAATGAAAATACAACAATGGGTACGTTTGCCGATGACACTGTCATTCTCTCAACTGCCGTTGACCCACTCATAGCATCGACAACTCTACAAACCACCTAGACTAAATACAGACATGGACCGTAAATGGAAAATCAAAATTAATGAGACAAAATCTGTGCAAGTCAATTTTACACTACAAAAGGGATATACCCGCTATTACATTTTAACAATACACCAATACCGCAGGCACAAGTGCAAGATATCTAGGAATACATATGGACAACAGATTGACGTGGAAAGAACATATAGATAAGAAACGTAAACAGATAGACTTGAGGATGAAAGAACTCCAATGGCTAATTGGACGAAATCTAATCTATCGCTTGAAAATAAACGTTTACTATACAATACTGTAATTAAACCAATCTGGATGTATGGAGCAGAACTATGGGGATGTGCAAGTAAATCTAACCTAAACAAAATTCAAAGGAGCCAATCAAAAATACTTTGTATGATCACAAACGCCCCATGGTACGTCTCCAACCTGACGATTCACAATGATCTAAAAATTCCTTACGTGAAGGACGCCATAAAAGAAAAAGTACAAGACATCATAACAAACTGAAAACCCACGCTAATCCCTTGTTGCAACCACTGCTTGATGCGCAAAATGGTAGAAGACTGAAACGAAAATGGCCAGCAGACCTGAAACAGGATTAACGAGGACAACTCACTGGAGAAGTCCTCTTCACACCATCCACGACTACTATAGTAATTAAAAACAGGACATTAGCTTATAGAATGACATGTAATTCTAATTGCTAATTAAATGAAAGAAAAAAAAAGTTAAACAAGTTATTTAAGTTTTAAGTCGTTAGTGTTATGCGGTAGTATTAAAAACCCTATACATCATAACATAATAGTAAATATTGCAAAACGGATGTTGATAACTTTTAGTAAAGTTGTGTAAGTCAAATTTGCTTGTTCTTACTTATTTCAAATTTTTTAAAAGGTCTGCAAATCAGGTAAATCGATTTATCTTTGAAACGGAAGTAAGTAGTATAGGAATATGGTTAAGAACATACATTATTTTTTATTTGGATATGGTACGTGTTTCTGAAGTACCCTGTACAATCCAAAATATTTTTAAAATGTGGCCTCAAATAAGTTCGATATATTATGTATGCCTTAAGATTTCTAACATTATTTGTCGTTTATACTACAGAATTTTATTGACCTATAACACTTATGATTTATTGACCGATTCTAATAAAATATCATTTACTTTTATTTGACGTTATTATTAGATAAACAATGAAATAAATAAACAAACAAAATAACCACATCAATTTTTGATTGCCTAATAAGTGGTCTTTCTGTGGCTTCTCACATTTGAAATGAAAATAATCCATACACACTTTTTAGAAAACAAAGTTTGATAAAATTGTAGGTGAGTTTTATAACTTTTACTCTATGGTTATATCAAACTTTGTATTTCAGATTTTACCTAATGTTACAACTTTATATTTTTGAAAAAGCAATTTTAATTGCGAAACGTAAATTATCTCGTTGTAAATTTTACCAAAAATTAAACCATAAACCACAACAAAAAACAATTTCAACGACAAAAATAAAGATCTATGGAAAGTGACGAAATTTTAATTTTAATTAATATATTGCAATGGTTTGAGCATATAATTTTATAACAAAAATTAGTAATTGAAATCTTGAGCAATGAAAAACTCTTTATTGTTTTATTTATGTTTAATAGTTATTTATGTAATAAAGGTATCATATTTGATTCAAAAGTTGAAATATGTTAGTTTATAGGTCTGATGAAGTAATTACTCTAAGTTGCGAAACGATGGCTTTCATAATTAAAAATAAGTTTTTTGTTGAGCTTTCATTATAAAGAATCCAAACAACATACCATCTAGCTACCATAAGTTTTTCAAAACACACAACCACAGTTTTTCTCAATTTTTTGCACCAAACTGGGTCGGCACTGAACTGGTCCGGAACGGAAACGTCCCTATACCTAAATGGCCGCATCAAACTGACCAGCACCAAAATGGTCACGCCGAACTGTCCTAGACAGCAACATTAATTTTAGTGGGTTTGGGAACAATTCTTTGCATCGCGTCATAGTCAAATAACATTCTTGCAACGAAACACGTTTAATCTACTATTCTGTTACCAAATAATTTTTTTCCGTTACAACTGAAAGTGAGATATATGGCAATCGACAAAATTATGTTTCCTTTATTTTGAATTACTGAGTATTACGTTATTTAGCAAAAACGGTTTTTTGAACCAGGCTGCAAGTTTCAATAAGTGAAGTAACTAATCGGCTTTGTAATAATGTAGTATAATAAAAAAAACTCATAGTTGCTTGATAGCACATTTTACAGCTCCTATAAAAAATTTTTTATCATTTTTTGTATAGTTTAATAAAACTATAAAACTTAAAAATAATATTACTGAAACTTAAACACAATTTACTTCTATGTAACATGCTTTTTTAAATGAATATAATCAAATCTGGCCGGTCACAAAATAAATTTGCAATTTGTTTATTCTGAGATATTGTTTGATTGGCTCTGAATCAATTTTGACTATATGCTTTTTTTACTTTTTACTGCATTTTATACTGTTTTCTTAAACACGTCTTTGTTTTTAACTGTATCTGCGCCCAAAGGTTTATGTGCTTAAAGGTCCCTGCGACCTAAAGTATCTGTGCTCAAAAGTCCCTACTCCTTAACGGCCGCTCTCTAATTCCTGAATCCGTAAATATACAGCAACAATTCAATTCACATAAATAAAAAAAAGATCAATTCGGATTGAAAAATTCGATTTCTTGGAGGTGAACTGTCGTGATTATTAAGGGCCACACAATGTTCCAATAAAATTTTCAAAACTCCTGAAATTATGCAATTTATTTTCTAAAATCTGCCTCTATTTTTGAATTAAGTTTTTAAAATTTAAAATTATCAGTTATAAGAGAATATTTAAAAATGTGATAAGAGATGCTTTTGCTGTCTTATAGAGGGTGTTTAAAAACTACGTTCCGATATTTGGCTTACTTATAGATCTCATCAATACGAACAAAAAAGTCAAAATAAACATAAGTCCAAAAATCAACCGTTTCCGAGATACAACCTGTTTTTGAAATTAAAATAATTTACGCTTAGTATAATGATTCGTCGTATTTATCAAGTCAGCTAAGGGAGTGGGTCCACAGGTCATATTTATTTCAACAAGGTTTTCAATAGAACAAATATCAGTATAAATACAACATTTTAATCACAAATGATTCTTAAAGAAGATGTTCAACATGTCCTACTTCCATTTGTATACACATTTTGCATCTCCGTAAAAGTGAACGCCGCACTCTCTCAAAGAGTCCCGGATTTGTACGAACAGTCTGGCAGGCATGTTCAATTCGTTCTCGCAACTCATCTAAATTATTCACAGGACTTGAATAAAGTAATGTCTTTAAATACCCCCAAATGCATAAGTTGAGCGGAGTGAGGTCGAGAGATCTAGGTGGCCATGCAATTGGACTTCCTCGCCCTATCCACCTGCTATTGTAATTTTTGTTTAGGTAATTTCTGACCAAGACTGCATAATGCGCAGGAGTTCCATCGTGCATCAACCACATATTAACCCATTATGACCTGAATTTTTTGATCTCTTTTTTTCTGCAAGTTACTAAATTAGAGGATATATTTAGGTTCAGTAATAATGTTTTATTCTATTTTCAGGCGGTTTTAGGACTTAGTTTTGAAAAACAGTCAAAAAGTCTCTGTTGCATATATGCAACACTAGGTTAATAAGGTGCAACATAAACGAAGTAAGAATTATTTTCAAAATGTATTCAATAAGTAATTATGTGAAATATAACATTACAATCTAAACATATTCCTACACCGCATTTCTTACACATAGTACGAGTAATAGAATCACATCCTTCACCGGCACATCTTTTCCTTTTTTGTCTGGTATGTACATGAGCAGATGACTGCGGTCATCATATCTAACATTGTCTGGCACTTTATTTCCAGATAGACTTCGTTTAGCAGTTGGTGGTCTTCCTGGTCCCTTTGCCTCAGTGCCATACATATTCAAATAACTGATAGCAATATCTCTACGAAATTCGAGCTGAGACTTTGACTTGTTTTGGCATTTTTACATATAATCCATGCATTATTTATTGATACGTCCAGAAGCCACGAAAATAGACACCACCACCATTTCTTTGTTCTAATTCCAATTCTGTAGGTCGACACATTTTGATCCATAAGATCAGTACCTCCCATGTTTGCATTATACTCCCCAATGATAATTGGGCGCTCAATTCTTACGTATGACTTTTGTGTCTTACTATATCTTTTACATGACCCATAGGTTTACGCCGGAGGATGTTGATATTGTTGTTACTACATTATTATCCTTCCATTGTACCACGATAATGCCATGGTCAGAATCAATGACCGAGTCGTTAAAACCTCGAGGTTTGGATTTCATGCTTTTCTTTTTGTTTAGTGGACAGTTATGCGGCAAACGATTTTCTCGAATTGTACCTGTACAGTAATAACCTTTCATTCTCAAATAATGCAGCAAATCGAAAGAAGTGAAAAGGTTGTCCAAATAGAATTTATATGGTAACTCAGGTCGTGGCAACTCATCCAACATAACAAGAAATGGCGCAGTGCATTTCCCAAACACTGACTCGTATTCTCCATTTGATTGGTTACTTTTGCCTTGGTAACCCTCAAAATTTACCAAATATCCATCTGTGGTATTTAACGACCAAATTTTGAAGCCAAAGCGGATTGGCTTACCTCGAATAAATTGCTTGCATCCGTGCTTGCCATAATATCGCACCATGGACTCATCAAAATCTAGAGTTTGTTTTGGAATAAAATTGCTTAAAAATTTTGATTTTAAAATTTTCATTAGAGGTCGGAGTTTGTAAAATTTGTCAAATTTATCAATATGATTATTATCGGCACAGTGGAGAAAACGAAGTATTTGAACAAATCGATCTCGCCTCATGGCCTTGCTGACCAAGATATTTTCATGTCATCGTTTGAATCCCAATAATATCTTTTGCCAGGTTTAGAATCGTATCCTGTAACTATCAAAATAGCAATAAAACATCGCATTTCTTCTTTTGTGACACGTGGATCAGAGCAATTTTTGAATAGAGCATATTTTCTGGTTTCTCTCACCAATAATTCGATGACTGCGTCATCAAAAACAGTTCAAAAACGTCCACTTCAGACAACTCACGATATGCATTATAGTTGGCTACTGGAAATTGCTTATTATTAGGAAATTCCAAATCACCTTTGATCCATTTTATATCAGTTTTAGATTTATCTTTTGACGTTTAGATCCAACATTGCTTTCGAAAATATCTACATTGCCTTGCAATAAATTTTCCGCATCTTTCTTAGTTGTAATTCGGTACCCCTCTGTTGTTTTTACTTCTACATTAGCTCGAAGTAGGTTCCCGCTCAGTTGTCAATCGTTCCACCTTCATCTTCCTGTCCTGAATCTTCATCGGTAAGAACACTACTTTCAGGCGGTTCAATAAAAACTTGGTCAGTATCATCACGGAAAGCAATTTCCATAGCTTCTTGAAGGGTCAGTCCACCACTAAAACAATACGACGAAGTTACATGGCAGTATAAGAGCCTAGCGTTGCATATATGCAACATTTAGGAGCAGTCAAAATAAAAAACCACACGTGCTAAATAACTTATTATGCTAACAACCAACACTATAAAGAATGCTTACCAAGGATGATCCATGCTATAAATCTAAATAAATAATAAAAACAAAAGCGTAAATGTACTTACACGAATCTTATATCACATTCCATAACGATGAAATGATTACCACGTTTTTATGTACACAAGACTTCATTTAACAAAAGAAATAACGACACTCACGATTATATTTCGGTTAACACGTCTTTCAATGAAACATTTACGGTGCCATCTGTCGTTCATAACTTGAAATACGATAAAAATCAAGAAAATTACAGGCAGTTATAAGCGTTGCATATATGCAACGCTAGGTCATAATGGGTTAATTCTGTGGTTGAGGGGTACATCTTCTAACAGCAGTGGCAAGGTGTTCCGCAAAAAGTCAAGGTACAATTGACTAGTCAAACGGTTAGGCAGAAAACAAGATCCTATCAGATGGTCTCCCAACACACCAAGCCAAACGTTGATTGAAAATCGTTGTTGATGATTTCATTTAACAATGACGTGCGGGTTTTCGTCCGCCTAAACATGGCTATTATGGAAATTTAAAATGACATTTCTCGTGAAATCAGCTTCGTCAGTAAATAAAATTTTCGTAACAAAATTTGCGTTTCCGCTACTGTTGTCAGCATCCTTCGACAAAACACCAGTCGTGCTGCATAATCAGGCACAGTAAGAGCAGAGTAATTGCTGCTCGCGTAACATTCTCCAAATTAGGGACGAATTAATATTTGTTTCAGTAGAGAGTCTTCTAGTACTAGTACCGGGATGTTCTTCAATTCTTCTTAAAATGTTAAGTTCTGGCTCGGGAGTAGAAACTGATTTAAACGATCCAACTTCGGATAAACGTTGATGTAAATTTGTAAAAAGTTTGGCACACGGAAGTACCCGGTTTGGGAATGCTTTGGCATAAAGGCGACGTGCCTCATAAGCATTTTCATCGGCCTTGCCATACATGAAATGCATGTCTGGTATTTCTGCGTTAGTACTCCGGAAAATTTCGACAATAAGCATCAGCAACAACGACTTCAATAGCAACAATAACACTACAATGACAGCCACACAATGATTACAACAAATGCGCCAACTAGACTGACAGAAACGAACAAATTTTGTTTTGTTATTTCCATAGCTGACGTAATAAATACGACGAATCACTCCAACTAGGCTTAGTAATTTTAATTTAAAAAAAACTGCCTGTATCTCGGAATCGGTTGATTTTTGCACTTATGTTTATTTTAACTTTGTTGTTTGTACTGATGAGATCTATAAGTGGGCTAAATATTGGAACGTATTTTTTAAACACCCTGTATAATATACTCTCAGCACTTCTTTTGTCCAATTCTCTTCTTCTCAATTTTTCTTACTGTGGCTCTCTTCCCTACATTTCTTTTAATTTTATTAATGAACTATCATGTTTTAAAGATTTTCAAAATTATTGCAATTTGCAATTTTTACATTGTTTTTTTTAATTATTATTCAAATTTTAAAAAAGTTTTTAACTTTAAATGTGTAGTATTTTATCGGCCGTTGACCCTGGCCAATGGTAAAAAGTAACAATATTTTGTTTACTTGGGACGTCGCTCAATGTTCTAACACGCTCCTAATCTATAACGTATGGCTACCATTTACCTGCACAGGTTTATAAGGCAATCCAACACCTTAAGATCTAATAACACAATTGAATGTCACTTACTAATATTTTATATCATTAGCAAATTTTGACGAAAAGTTTAGTATATTTTACAATAAATAGTAAACCTTTTTATTTATTAATATATTAATCCTATTGGGTTCTTTAAGAAAATTACTGCTGTTTTTGTTTGACAACATACACAATATTATTTTACGATTAAAGAAAGAACCATACCAGGTTTATCACCATGACTAACTACTTCGAAAAAGCAAATAATTAAGGGAAAACCAATAGAAACTTTGTGGAAAACCAGTTTTTTTCTGATTCAATTAAATTGTTCTTTAAAGTTTTCTAAATCAGTGCTCTAAGTTATGGATACTACAGCGTGTTTAGTAGACTTTCCTCATAAAAATATTGAGAACATTGTCTTTAGAAAGATATGCAAAAGGATACATGTATAGTGTGTGCACAGTCAAGAAAGTAATACAGTTCACGAATATGCGCGGACTTAATGAGAGTATATCAACAGTTAAATCAAAGTACTGATACAGGTAAGTTTTCTCTAAATTTTTTGAATAATATGTATACTCTATAAGAGTCCTTCTAGGTGGAGGTGGGATGTCCAAACTTACTGAGTTGTTTGTACATCCTCCTAGAAAAAGCTCTGATAGAGTATACATAATATTAACAAAGTATTGATTTTTAATAATTTACATTTGAATTTGATTTTCGTATTTTAGAAAATTGCTTTTATTGGCAACATACGTCTACTGTATAGATGAGGCCTATGAAATAAAATCAACGAATATATTGAAAGTGAAACACAAGAGTAAGCAAATGATTGGTGAGACAGAATTGGTCGATGGACGAAAAAGAAAAGACAATAATAAAGTTGCGTTTTATTTTTCTGATGGCAAAAATTCAATAAAACCAAAAACTATTGATGCCTAATTCAGTTAAAGGAGACCTCCAATAGCAACTACATCATTATATATGATCGATTCTGTCCACTGAAACTTGAGAAGTTATGACGTCGAAACTGTTACAAACCAAATTTTTGTCTATTTACCGCATACAAGGTATTTGTTCCAAATTTCGTAATTTTATTTCTTTTTCTCCGATTGTGTCGTAATATTATCCTGTAATTTTATCTTTTTTTCTCCGATTGTCCTCATCACTTTGCATAATTTTTATTACATTTTGGAATTTATTGTAGAAGATCGTGTTCAATTTTTTGTTCAATTTTTATACAAAAAAATATTGCAGTAAATATTTTTAGAGTAAGTATTGATACTGGAAATAAATATCGTACAAAAATTATTCTTCGAGTTTACGTTTATTATTATTATTATTATACGTTGCGTACCACGTGTTTGGTGAACATCAGGGATCACGCGATTCATGCTGATAGACTGGCAAGCTTCTTTCGACAATTCTCATCACAGACGAAAACTGCCTTTTGACTTTACATTGTAAGCAAGAATTGTCCTAACTAGCAGTAGTAGCTGTCGGGAGACAACACCAGCGAAATTTGTCTTCTTCGAGTTGTTTCAAATGAATTTATTGCGGAAGTGTTCGCTTTTTGGGAGCGTACAACGTATTGTCAGTAATGTAAATAAGGTTGGATTTTTGAGAAAAAAATGCATTATCAAATACATTGCATGATTTGGGTAGGCTGAAATTTTTACCGCAAACATGTATCAGTACGCCGCTATCTAGAGTCATGTAAAATGCGTGAAGATGACCATTTTCAACATGTGATTTGATTATATTTAATAATTCATAATTCATTCTTAGTTAAATAACGTTTCCAATAAAACCATTAACATGACAGAAGGTTGATAGAACATTATTTTTTCAAAAATCGTTGAATACTTATTTGTTAAAAAAAAATCAATCTATCTGAAATAATTAAATATAAAACAGGAAAAAAGTTCCGAAAAAAACAAATTTTAAGAGTAGTTTTTTCTCCCTCTTGGGACTATACCAGAATACCACAAAAATATTCATTTAATGTTTTTTCGATAGCAAGAAATGTTGACTTATTCTAAATTTTGTAAGTTTCTTAATTTTCAAGAAAAAATTAAAACTCGTTCTTTTGGGCAAACTTTAAGGAACTCTAACTAAGCAATATGAAAATTTTACTAGAAAATCTGTTTATCTAAAATCTAAGAGAAATAGCTATTAATAATTTTTTAAGTCAATTGTCAATCTTGTCTAATCTACATGATTGGAAAACTAATAACAGTAGCATTAGTTAATATATTCAAATATATTTAAATGTATCCAATTGTTAATTGCGTTTCATTCAGGTTTACATTGATAGTCAATGAAATTCCTTTGTCATTAATAATAAAAACGCAATAGACCGGTCAATACTACGATGCATTAAACCGGAAAACTAAATTATTTAATTTGCATACGTTCCGTTAGTGCTTTTTATAGTGACGCTTTTCATACACATTTATGAAGTAAATGTAGGTTACTTTGAACTATATTAAATTTTAACCAAAATTTTGTAAAAATTCCTCAAACTACCCAACGTGCTATTTCAAGAAAGTTTAATAACCATGGAATTATTTGACGATGCAAAACCTACGTTACTTATAATAGATGATTCAATACGGGAAGCAAATGCCTCAATTTGGAATATATTTAACCGTGTTTTTTCTGGCACAATACATATACATATATTATCAAACAAAGGACTAACACCACATTTCGTTAAACTGTAGGAGAAATAATTCCGAAAATTTTTAATTAAACGTGTTAATATACTTTTCTACTCCTGTATCGTAGTTCATTTATTAGAATTTTATAATTTGTACTTCAATGAAATACGATACAAATTTTTATTACGACATTAGTTTAAAACCAATAGAATTGCGACTTTACATAAATATCAAATGCTTCATGAGTAAGATACCAATTCTTAACCAATAGAAATACACCGTTACTTATTGACATGGCTATACGTCAAACATTAATTTTACTAACTTTGACAAATGTAACTAGCAATGTTCTGTTATTAGTATTTATATTTATTGTTATGGCTGTCTTAGAAAAATATAAATGAGATGCGTGTCTTACGACATCTGGTGTATAACGAACACGTAATTTAACTGTACGAGCTTTATCGAGAAGGTTCCATTGCGACAAGGACATATTTAGTGAGTGCACTGAAACAATCAGCCACAGACCAAAGAAAACGCATAATTGGAACTTAGTGTGTGCTTCTGTGTCCAAAACATTTATTTTCTTCCAAGGAAAACTGTTGGAAACGTTATTTTCTTGTGAAAATTTGTATACCTAAACAATCAAATTAGTGTAAGAGACGACTAGATAACAATTTATAGACATTTTGAAGGGCCGAGAATTAAAAAAAATATATGAAAAAGCCTTGAAAATAAAGAAAAATTGACAAAAAAACATAATTTACAAGGTTGTAGGATGTCACACCACCTGACGTTTGCATCGAGCTTTAAAGTCCTAATTCAAAACCTTAGATACAGCGAAACACTATAAACATATAAACATTTTCTGCTTAAAAATTTACAAGCTTTCATTTGATGCTATTATTTTGTTTAACTACGAAAATTTAATTTTTTGATTTCATTCAATTGTATTTTGTCTTAAAATTTCCGCAAGAAACGGCATCGAAAAAGAGACGTTTGGCAATCTTATAAATATGGACAACACGAAATTTTAGGAAGATTCTGAAATTGTCAGCCTTAAAGGCACGTCGGTTCTCACGTTAGAAATAAGAAATGCAAACGTTAAAATAATTTAAAGTGCCACGTAAGAGCAATTATTGCACAAAAAGTAACAAGTATTTGTAAAAACCAGTATCATCTCTAAAAACTATAAAATAAAAAGAGATTTGCGCGGAAAGAAAAATATTGAATGCTGCAACTGAAACTTCGTATTTTAAAATGAATAACAAGTTAAGTGTAGTGAATACCTACCTCAGCATTTCAACGGAACTCACGATAACACAAAGGTCAGTGAATCAGATGTATAAATTTTAAGAAAATTATTTGATCATTGTATATACGATTTATGTTTGACGCGTATTCAAGAATTAGGTTAATGCCGGTCACATTAATAACTTTTTTCTTCAAGCGTGCTAAAATATGAATTTTACTATACCGCATTGAATATATAGAACGACTACATTATTTTACGGCGTACAATAATATTATTTTACGCTCAATTAGTAACTTAGTTTGCCGGTAGAGGTATTAGCACTTTTAAGCAGAAACGCCATTTAAAATTTAAACTTTTAAAAATGTCGCAAATTGAAGGAACTCCACCTAAAATAAAACAAATCGCCGATGCCTTAGTTGAAAATTTGATCCCCAACAAATCGCGCAAAATATATGATTTTGCTTACAATAAATTTTGAAATGGGCGCAAGAAAATAATATAATCAATTACACAGAAAATGTTATGTTAGCGTATTTTTCCCATTTGGCGGAAACTATGAAAAGTTCGTCATTATGGGCACAATATTCCATGCTAAAGTGCCAATTAAATATTAAACATGACATAAACTTAAAAATTACGCAAAATTAATTTCCTTCTTGAAGCGCCAAGCTGATGGGTATCAACCAAAAAAAGCAAAAGTTTTCTCAAAAGAACATTTTAATAACTTTTTACAAAATGCGCCAAACAATGAATATTTGGCCATGAAGGTAATTTCAAATATAACTTTTCAATCGCTAAAATAGATACTATTTTCTTAGATCGTATTAATATTCGGAGTTAGTGGGGCATGTCGTTGCGACGAACTAGTCAATTTAAGAATACAGGATATCGAAGACCTGGAACGTATAATACTAGTAAAAATTCCTAATACTAAAACGAATAAGTCACGGACATTTACCATAGTTGGAGATTTTTATTTAAATTTATGTAGACAATATATGACACTTCGACCTAATGACATCAACATAACAAGATTCTTTTAAAATACCAAAATGGTAGATGCCACCGTGTCGTTATGGGGATACATAAAATTTCAGGTATACCAAAACAAGTGGCAACTTTTTAAAACTACCTAATCAGAGGAATACACTGGTCATACACTGCGACGAACCTCAGCTACATTGTTAGTTGACAATGGTGGAGACATTACCACTCTAAAAAGACACGGTGGATGGAAATCTAACAATGTAGCTGAGGGATACATCGAAGACTCCCTTTCAAACAAACGTGAAATTGCCAATAGAATATTAGGGTGCGATGAAGGTAACACATCTACCGTAACATCAGGTGATCTTAACAGGCCTAGTACTTCCACCGCAACATCGAGCATATCCCAGTCAAGTGAATATGAAATCCATCACGACTATAATGACGTCAATGTCAGTTCTAAAACAGCAAGTAGTGGATTAAATATTATTAACTCGACATTACAAAATTGTACCTTTAATATTACTATAAATAAGAAATAGGTATTTTTTCCACTATATAGTTACTACAAAAGAATGTTTGTTTTAAGTTTTCATCTGAAATAAGAGTTAATTATTATTATTGTTGTATTGTTAAATAATTATAGCTTTCTTTCTTACTCTACAAATTAATACAAAAATTTTCCTTTTACAAACCGTGTTAATACACACAACAAAAATAATGTTGTTTGACAGTCATGTTTGACAGTTGTAAAGTTGAGTTAACGCTGTTGCATATTCATTCTAAAACCACCTCAATTACTTCAAGAATTTGGTTTTTTACGCTTGAAGAAAAATAGTATATGCTACACGGAGTCGAACGCCTTTTGTGTTTCGCAAAGTATTTTGCGGCCTCAGCTGCGCTTCGGCCGCAATACCTTCGCTCAACACAAAAGAATGCGTTCTACTCCTAGTAGCATAATATACTATAGTTGGTACCAAGCGCAAACAGCTAGGGTTGTAATTTTATAAATACATGGTAATTAATTTAAAAGGTGTATACATGTATAAATTATTAGAAAGATTGTTAGAAAAATTAAATTAAACAATTTTCTTATTATTCTGTTTATTTTCGTTGTATCTCTCTGAAGAAGACGAAGCTAAAAAACAGTCAATACGAGTAGTAAATTGTGGTTGTCATTTAAACGGCTACTATTTCAGTCATAGGTTAACTTAAATTTTTGGTTTACCGTCATGGTTGTCACAATTTTCTCCTTGGAAATGAACCAAAAATTAACCTTAACCAGAGACTGAAATACTGGCCGTTAGAATATTACGGATTGCGAATGCTGGCCGTTCAAGTTGTTTTAATCAAATTAATTCTTTTAATTATAAAGTTTTTAACAAATTACTTAAAAAATCGTATCGCATGCATATTATTAAAAAGGTGAGTTACATAGTAAGTTCAAAAATAAGCATAATTAAAGTGAATGTATCAATCCTGAAATATAATTTTGGTTCTTCCGTCTATAATCACTGATTTTGAATCACTCAAAAGCGGCCAGAAACACCCCTTTTCTTGGCCTCGGCAGGCAAAAAAGGTGCTAAATGTTGGCAATATCACATTATACTCATGACACTGAAATCAATACTATTCCCATGCTAGAATACGTAAATAATACATTGAACAAAAACACGTATTTTAATATATGCCAAAATGACACTGTGTTGACATGTGCCAAATGGCATTACCAACTAAAAAGTTTTATATAAAATAATAACTTTTGCAACTACTAATACTTTAAATAATATAATAATATTGACTATAGTTTTGACTTTTATACTGGTATTGGTAATTGCAAAAGTTATATTTTATATACAGGGTGGTCACTTTCAAGAAGCTCACCATTGGGATATTCTAAGGGGTGGGAGATACAGCATCGGTTAAATTAGAGAAACGTCGCACATTTTAACCACTTTTAAGAATTAAAGAAAAGTAAGATATTCCCAGTCATTCTCAAGTTATGACAAAAAAACTTATTATTTATTAATAAAAATCAATTGGCCATGGCAAGCGGAATGTAGAATTTATTTACATTAGGTAACTTTAAAAAAACGAAAATATTACAAAAGCTGCTCAAAATGTCCACCTTCTTCCTGGATACAGACTCCTGTTCTTTTGTTCATATTTGAAATTGCCTTACTTAATCTCAATGGTGAGCTTCTTGAAAGTGACCACCCTGTATACAGAGACCTACTAAATCGTGTGAGAATAACCTTTCAGTGATTAGACCGAAACGAATTTGGCAGAGCAACAATAAGGGAAACTAAGAATTATAAAGTGTCTTAAACAGAATGGGGATCATATTGAACATTTATAACATCCTTCAGTTAGTTTATCTATTATTTGTGTTTTTTTCTCTTTTACTAAAGTCACTTTTATTTGTTTATTGTGTTAATATCATTTTTTATAATAATATCGTTTTGTAAAAGTAACTGTTTTTTCTGTTGTCATACTTTCAAAACTATGCTTAGTTTTTAATTGCAGTTTTATTCAATATTTGACAATAAGCGTTAACAACGACAAAAACGCTAAAGGTAAGTATACGGACACCTATAGCATATCGATGCGTAAATGAAATTGTTATCTAAATATATAAAAATATACAGGGTATTTGATTTGAAAAAAATGACTTTCTTGAGTATGAAGTTTTTCGGCTTTGCCACAAAATTTTTAGTTTTAGTAAATCCTTATGGTTTTACTTGCTGTTTTTAAAATGTGGAGGTTATGTGTTTGAAGAAGAGCAAAAGATAGGCTATTAAACACCCCTACACAAAACACAAAATTTGTTAAAAATCACAATTACTCGAAAACAGTTGACGATAGGTATAGGATAACCTAACACAGTGTATCGAAGAATCGATTGTAGAATTCAAAAATGCAATATTATACAGAGTGTTTTGTTTAACTTAAGGAAGTTGATGGCAATTCCGGTTACTCCAGAAATTGTACAACATCGGAAATATTTTAGAACAAAATAAGGCTATGGGTTATTCTTAACCTGAAAGTTTCAAACTCATAAATAGTAAAGAACCCTGTAAACTTCTAATGAACGCGTTCCGTGGTAGACCCTGTATATTAAAATAACCAATACCCAAATGGATCCTAACGTTATTTTAAATATGAAAATGTTTTGTACATAGGTTTTGGCATATAGTAAAATTTGAAAATTTTTGTTTCAACAAATTTGACCATTTGTCGGTCTAAAAAATCGTGGTCAGAAAAGATCAGTTTCTAGCCTAGTGATACAAATAACTATTTATTTTACAGAACTAAACAACTTAAATTCAATATTTTGTATAAAGCATTCATTAATAGCATCATAAGGAATTATAATTACAACATTATATGTCGTTAATAATTATTTACTTCATCTTGTCCAGTAAATCAACTTACCGTGTACTCATTTGCTGTCGGTAAACATAACATTACGGTAATGGTAATGATTTTAGAATCTCACATTTTTCATTTCGGTATGTCAAGAATAACCTCAGGTTTGTAGTTTTTTGGGGCCTCATGGCCACATATTTTTTAAAAGTGAGGCATGGTTAAAAACTACATCCATCGTCGGTTATTGTGAACCTCCTAGTTGTTAAGTTTTTGGTCTCTCTTAGGGTGCCTACAAAATATTTGTCGAAATCTTCTACATCATTAAAGGTGAGGGACCCGTCGCAGCGACAACATCCAAATATATCAAAAATGGTAACGATTTTGGTAAGCAACCACTTTTCGTCAGGGGCTTTAAACAGAAATTTTTCCACTTGCTCTTTGGTAAAAACTTTAGCTTTTTTGGGGACATATCGTTCATTTCCTCGCTTTAAAAAGGCAACTACTTTATGAAACCTGGAAATGATAAATCAAAATCCGACTTAAAAAATATATAAAAGAAACCAGACCTGCGAACATTAACGTTTTCCCTAACTGCCAAACAACTCTTGATCATTGACCACTTCGACCACAAAGAATTCGGGCTGAATTTCTTGGACAAATTATTGAGATTCGCTAGTACAACATCTTCTGTAATACCAACCACGTTATCGGACTCTGCCGATTTTACTGTGTAAATAACCATTGTAATGGTAAATGCACAGATACTAATAAATTTAATTTGAATTAAAGAAAAATGAAAGTTTTAAGGGCGGTCCAGACACAACGACTAATTGAACGATATGTCGAATCAGACAAAGTGTATCAAGTAAAATGGAATGTGTGGACCGCAAAACGTACGTTTTGTCTAAACGGAATGAGGTTGAACGATATATCGAAAGACTGAGGACTACGGCATCATTTTCCAAGAACGGATGAGACATCGGAGCATGTAGACGCGTGTTACAACTTATCGTTCTATTTTTAGTATGTAGGTTCCCGCTAGAGATGCAACATGTCTGATCTTTGTCAATGCTTTCGCCAATTTTGGGAGAATTTATCGAGTTGTATCGTAGTTTTCCTTGTTTATGGCAAGTTGAAAGTGCCGAGTATAGTGACCGGAATAAGAAAAATCAGGCATACGAGATCCTAATTGAGAAATTTCAAGAAATTGACGCATCCGCTAACAAGGAAACGGTTACAAAGAAAATAAACTCTTTACGTACGGTATACAAAAGAAGTAGCCAAAGCTTTAACTGAAAGTGGTACTAGTGAAGACGATATCTAGAAACCAACCCTGTGGTATTTTGATAAGCTAGAGTTTTAAATGATCCAGAAGAAGTAAGACCTTCCACAAGCACCATTGATGATGAAACGTCCCAGGATAATAAGACAAGAGGTAAGACAATTTTCAATAAAATTTATTCAAATAAAATAATTTTAAACTAGTCGAATACTCGTAGCATATTGCTTATGCTAATTTTCAAAATTAAAATTGGTGGAGATATTAGCCGGCAAAACTTAAAAAGTAAAATTCTTAATTTTGTCTTATTGTTAATTATGTTGTTTTCCTATTTAGTTTTTATTATTTTATACAAAATTTAAAAAAAAATGATATCGTATATAATTTATATATTATTATACTTATACAACACAATATGTATAAGAGATTAATAACTGTATAAGAAGGTCCTAACCGTTAATCTATTCAATGCTCAGTTAAATAAATTTATCTTGTCATGGTACTGAGCCCTCATTATTGAAATAGCGGGTGAATTTTTCTCTGGTAATTTTTGCACTGTTTAGAACTTGTCCTCTTGTTCTTCGTTGAAGGTTATGCATTAAATTAGGATCACATCTTTCACCCAATTCGAGAACACATTCGTCAATATTTTCACGGTCCATACTCTCTGGGGGCGTTTAGGTGTTTGGAGATTTTTTACGTAGAAAATTGTGCAATGCACAGCATGTCAGAACGATTTTATCAATGGTATCCAATTTTAGATTTATAGCAGTATGGAATATTCGGAATCTTGATGCACGAGTTCCAAAACTGTTTTCAATAACACGTCGCGCTCTGGATAAACGGTAATTAAAGATCCTTCGTTCTTTAGTTAATGCCTCTTGACTATACGGCTTTATAAAGTCTGGGCGCATAGCAAAGACTTTGTCGCCAACAAACGTATATTCTAACATTTCTTTAGAATTTAGAGCACAAGCAGGTTTCGGAATTTTCAGATCGTGGTTGATAAGTTTCTCATAAAATGCAGTATTAGCAATTACTCTTCCATCAGAGATTCTTTCATTCGTACCAACATCAGAGTAGATAAACTCATAGTTGGCATTAGCTATTGCCATAAGTACTACGCTACGTGTTTTTTTTTGTAATTGAAGAAATACGACCCACTTTCTTTGGGCGGAACAATTCTGATATGTTTGCCGTCTACGGCTCAAAAACAGTGTGGAAACTGCTATTTATTTTTAAAGTCAGTTGCGATTTCTAACCATTGTTCTTCTCCACAAGGAAACTAAAGTAAACAGATAAAAACAAATATATACCTATTTATATTATGTATAAAATGTACAGTATATACAGGCCTATGATCAAACAATTCGGTTAAGGGGTTATCCATATCTGTTGCGTTAATAACCCCTACGGTTATTATAACTGAAGTGTTTGATTATTGGCCTCATTGTAATATAGCATTAATTTTTATGTTTCAGGGAGAGAGCTTCGACGGCGATAGTAAAGTTGATTTGCCTATGGCACTTTCTACGCCAGCACCATCCACATCTTCTAATTTAACCGAATCGGTTAACCCCAAGACTATTTCTTTAAGCACTCCGATTAGGAAAAGGAAAGTTTGTAATGCAGAAGACAAAATGGATGGAGTTATGATAAAAATTGGTGAAAAACTACAATCACTACAAGAAGATTCATTTGACAGATCTGGAAAACACGTGGCTGATAGACTTCGAGCAGTTGCAGGCGACCAAGTAAAATTTGCTATGAAACTGATTTCTAATATCTTATTTGAAGCAGAAATGGTGTCACTGAACAGAAATTGCAAGATTGATACAGTTGAAGAAAATCGTTTTCAACGGTTTCAACAGCCTCAGAATATTACATCTGAAAATACACAGCAGCAGCAGCACCGTTCTCAGATTAACAAAGAGAAGCGTTAACAGCATCGTTCCAATATTGAAATTCATATACGCAAACCCCACAGCAGATAAACCAACAACGCCCCTATTCATCAGTTGGACATTGGACAACATCAACATACTCCAGTCTGCACATCGGAATATGAAAACTCAGATTCCTCTTGCTCATATTTATCACGGTACGTTACAAATATTGACCTCGACAATAGTGCTACATGATTATTTTTCTTATTGTTAATTTCCTTTTTATTGATTAAAAAATATAACAACGTATGTATTTTAGACTTACCTTCAGGTATTTTTTCTTTAAAACTTTGTAAATTGCTTCACATGTGTCTGGTATAATCTCACTCAATGATTGCTTGGACATTATAGTTGTATATTCCATATCCTTGTAGCTTCTTCCAGTTGCAAGGAACCTTAAAGTGGCGCTTAATCTCTCGTGAGGTGAAATCGCTTTTCGCATGCAAGTATCTTGTTATTGAATGTATGGCGTTACTAAATTTAACAGAGACATGTAAGTTTCCACGTCCAGTTTCAAATAATTGCGCCAATTTTCAGGTTCACTACGAAGTTCATTTAATAATCTAACATGAGACAATTCGGATCTCTTTAACAACCATTCCCTGGACCACTTTGTTCTTCAATTTTTTCTTTTATAATTCCGAAATTTTTATGTAATACATACGGCATACATTGACCACATGGCGATCGTCACAAAACTGAAAGTCGACAAGTTTGAACGATAACTTGTAACTGTGTGGATGCGCTACTTATAGTTTTGTCAAACGATTTACATGACTATTTTATCGTGCGTTTAGTCGTTGTGTCTGGACCGGCCTTTACGAATCATCGTTAAATATTATTGGTATGATGAAAAGTACTGAACCACACATGGCCGATATGCAAATAGCATATCTTCCTAATGACGTTAATAACTATTTCATTACTAGGGTTGAATATTGTCGATTTCACAACAGTAACATGACTTTTGCAAGTAAATCGTTTGCATCTATCACATGTATTCATTGTTTGCACCTGTTTCTACTTTATCACTTTTTGATTGTTCTTTTGGATTGTCGGGTCGGTTTCAAAATCATACTGATACTGATAGTGTTTTTATGTATTAAGGTAGATGTTCTGTTGATCGTTCAGCTATTAGTGGTTTTACTAGTTTCATCTCTAATTCTTGAATAAACAACCGTCTTCTGAAAGTTTTTCCCTTTTCATAATTATCGTGTTTGTAAATGAACTAAGTGAAAACGTTTATCGCTGACGAATCCAAAATGTGAAAAAACAAAACTAATGCCCACCGCTATGTGTTACGAGTATTGTGTGTATTCTCCAACATTGTAATCCAAGAAATCTTCAGCTCCTTTGCACCTATGATAATTCAGTATAATGCTTGGTTTGATATTAGTTGTTTCATCTGATCTGACATCCAAATTAAAATGTTGTGTTAATAATAAAACTACACTTCTATTTTTCTTAGGAACATAGGACTTTCTGAATATAAGGTTCGTTGAATAAGCAGGATTTTGTTTATTTAGACGGAATTCTTGAAGAACTTCTTTTCTTTTTTGGTGCATTTTTCTCTTTTAGGGTTCTTCCTTGTTTCAATAATTCTTGTGTTAGAGCAAGGGATATAAAAAAGTTATCGGTGGTAACTAAATAACCTCCAAACTTTTCATCAAATCTAAAACAATTCGCTTGGTTTGTTCCTTCTCTGGGGAATTATTTAGCATTCCTGAATAAATTTGCATGTTTCAGCAATAAGAATTTTTCTGGCTGGTAAACACCAACGGACATCTGCCACAAAATGGAAGAAGCTGTTCATCAATACAAACTACATCATTAGGTATATGTGATATCTTAATGTTTAAAGAAAACATATGAAGTATATCTTTAGTTGCTGCTAATTTACTTTATTCTCGACGTTCCGGTTTTGTCTGTATATTGTCAAATTTAATAAATCTCAGTATTTCTTTCATTCTGTTTTCGGCCATTGTAGCAGAAAAAATTGTTCGCTGTTATGTAGGATTTTGATGATTCCATAATTCTAGAAATGGCTCCTGACATGCTTTCAGTAAAACAGCAATAATCAATAAATCCATAAATTCTTTAATTTCAACACGGCTTACGTTTCTCCATTCATCTCCTTTCAACGAAACAACTCTACTGTTGGTTTCTTGAGGTATAATGTCCAACATTACATCACTTATAAATAACTGGAATGCCTCCATACGTGTAATTATATTTTCAATATAATTTGTAAGCCTAGGTTTCTTCGTAATAATATTACATGAAGGTCGCAGCCTTATGGATGGTTTGGTTTTTGACCACACAGTTCCATCTTTGGTCACAGTTGCATTTACATCTTCGTCAGGTGGTTCACTACCGCTATCGTCAAGTAAATGACCAATATCCGCACTGTCATCATTACTATCTTCAAGTAATAAATCTTCACTCTCGGATTCCAAATTGTGCGAAATAGCAGCAGCAATTTCATTTACTAACTTTTCAAATCGTCAAGTTGTGAACTGAACGCAAATTATTTTTCAATCAGAATATTGCCTAGCAATGTAATTATATTGTAATTAGCGTTTTATTTTACTCCTAATTACTTTACGAAATAACTTTGTGATAAGGATAATTATTCAATAACTGAATTCTATCAAACATGGAATTGTAGTACAGTTTATCCTCATTTGAAAAATTTACTTGAAAGTAAGCTCAGACTAATTTGTTATATTGAAATTTTTTATAACATATGGAAAGGCACGTGGGGTCTTTAAGTGACTCCATGCACAAAACTGTTTTTTTAGGATTGTATTCATAATTTTAAAGCAAACACAATATAACAACTTGGGGAAAAGTAAAAAGTCAACTAAAAAAATTAATGAACCCAAAAAATTTAAACTGAAACAAATACAATAAAAATATCATCTCTGGGTCACGTAGTAACCCCACCTAGTCATCTGAAGGAAAAACTTTAACACCCAGTATCTCTGAAAATGGAGCATTCCCGGACATACGATTATATAGTAAACTGTCATTATTTTTCATGCAGAATGACCCCCCAAAGTTTGTCGCACTTATTTACTAACACCCTGTACAAGTATGTATACATACATAATGTTGAGAACCGGATACAATTTTGATGTTTTATTCTGATACTTTCTAAAAAATGCGTTGACGCATACGGATATCTAAGAATTTGATTGTTGTAAGTTTGACAAAACTATTGATTCTATTTTATCAATATTCTGACAAAAGCTTCATGCGATAACACTCCGAATAATCTAACCTACTATAAGCAAACGTGAGAAAATATATGTATCATTATTTTCAGAAAGATATACTTATAGTTAACCAAATGTATTCAATTATTGATCATAATTATCATACATTATTGCAGTTCTTAGAATAATTTAATAGTTTGTGTATGTTCGGCACAGGCTTCCATATTTACGGTGCGGTGGGGATGAACTCACCCCCATTTAGATTTAAGAATATTTTGTGAGTGTCAGTCAGATCTTACGAGTTGTTGTAAAGAGTAAGTTTAAGAGTCGTAAAATAAAATTATTAAACTACGATTCGTTTCCTTTAATGTAGAGCAATAAGTCTCCAACATTAAAATTGGTCCTTCGACGCCACATAACTAGCACTGTGGTATTAATGAATAAATACAGATTTATATCAAAATCAAAATAATAAAAGTAATAAAAGTGAATAAAAAAAAAAATAGTGAGAGTGAAGTAGTTGACGCTGACGAAACACGTATCCAGATCCAGACCCACAGAATATTAATAAATTATCAACTAGAAGAAGACGCGAAGTAAAGGCATTGCCAAGGTAGGCAAATTTCCGAAAAAAAAAAACCCATTACCAACAAAGAAGTTTGGCTGGGCGAACTGTTCCTGTAAGTACTTCCACAAGTTTTTACAAGTTGCGTAAAATAGTATTTGTGGTTCTTAAAACAAAATAAATAGAAACGTTAATTATAAATTAAATAAGTCAATTATAAATATGGCAGCACTTAAAAAATTAATAATACGACGAAATTCAATAAAAAACAATATAATAAAAATTGAAGCGTTTGTAAGTCAATTTGACAACGAAGTACATGTAGAAAGTAGTTTAGAAGATATAGATGTAAGGAAAAATACTTTAACAAAATTGTATGACTGTTTCAATGATTTGAATGATGAAATTTTGTGTATTCAAGACTCTGATTCAGACGACAATTTTGAGTTTTATCAAGAGCTTCTCATTAAATTAGAAAAACTTAAAACTAGAATTATTACACAAAAATAATCGCAATCGTTGAATAATGCGCAAGTTATTGAAGAGTCAAACAATAAAATCCGGGGAAATGTAAGATTACCCGCATTAGATATACCTTTGTTTGATGGTAGCGATGTTACTGAGTTTAATACGTTTTATGAGCTTTTTGAAGCTTTAATTCACCAAGACAACAATTTGTCAAATATACAAAAATTGTGTTATTTAAAAAATATGTGAAAGGTGAAGCTTTAGAATTAATTTCCAGTTTGCCAGTGGTCGATTCTTCGTATCATACCGCAATTCAGCTAATTCGTGATCGCTTTAGCAACAAAAATTTAATAATCATGGCGCATTTAAAACAATTATTTGAATTACAATCAGTTTCTGGTGCATCATCAAAACAATTAAGGGAAGTTGTTTCTAAAATAAGGCAACATGTAGGTTGTTTAAAAATTTAGGTGAACCAGTTCACGGGTGGGATTCCATTTTAGTATATATGCTATCCCAGAAGATTGATTCTTACACTAATCGCGCGTTTCAATTAGAACGTAATCAAAAAGAACCCTTATCATTAAAACAATTTTTAGAGTTTTTAGAAAAGCGAGCAGGAAGCATGGAAGCATCTAGTTCAAATAGTCAAAATAATTCAAAATTTAAACATAAAGTTGCTGTAAATGTAACTAACGTTAAAAATCATTTAATAAAAATAAAAGAGAAAACAACAAACAGGCTTTACAAATTACTTGTGCATTTTGTAATATAGACAATCATAAAATTTATTCATGCGTGAAGTTTAAAAATATTCCTGTTGAAGATAGGATTAAATTTGTGACCGAAAAGGATTTTGTAAAATATGCTTAAATGCACATAGCGGGGAATGTTTTACAAGGTTTGTGTATTATGTGGAAAGCCGCATAATGGGTTATTGCACGTTGAAAACCAAGAAATTGTATTGTCCAACAATCAAACAATAGTAAGTAATCTTTGTGCCACTCAGGTACTTTTCCCCACAGCCCAAGTAAAAATAACAACCGAGGATAATACCGAAGTGATCATAAAATGTTTATTAGACTCAGGGTCCCAAGCTTCTTTTGTTACCGAAAAATTCACCGAAAGTTTTAACATTGAGGTAAATAAACAAAATATTACAGTTAATGGAATCTCAGAAGGATTTCATATGCAAAAGGTACCGCGGTTTTAAGCATTAGCTCGCTTGTACATAATTATTCTAAAAACCACGAATTCTTAGTAGTACCCAATATCACCACCAAGTTACCGCATCATTCTTTTAATGCGAAGTTAATTAAAATTCCCAATAATATCAAACTCGCGGATGTAACATTTAATGAACCGTCACATATATCAATGCTATTAGGGGCTGATATTTTCTTTGAAGTAATTGTTGACGGAACATTTAAATTAGGGTTAAATCAACCTATTTTTCAGAATACATTATTTGGTTATGTAGTAAGTGGATCATTTTGTGTTCTAACAATTTTAATAAACCCAAAGCATCCCATCTTATTACATTACACGCAATAAATTCAACCAGTTGTAATGACGATGATGAACATAACGAAAACTCAAATAATTACTTAAAACAATTAATTGAAAGTTTTGGGAAATTGATTCTGTGCCGGGGAAAAAATTGTAACAGAAAAAGATATTTGTGAAACTATTTTTAAAACAACATTTTCTAAGGCAGGTAGAAGGTTTCAAGTTAAATTACCTTTGAAACGAGAACTTGCAGAATTAAATTTAGGTGATTCATATTCAATTGCATTAAAAAGATTTAATAATTTAGAAAAAAGATTTGCATCTAATCAAAAGCTTTATTCTGATTACTGTAAGTTTATAAACGAATACATTTCATTAGGGCATGCAAAATTTATTGATATCAATGAGTATAAATTAGGAAATAATCCCGTTTATTTTTTGGCACATCATCCCGTAATTAGAAATGAAAGTACAACCACAAAATTAAGAGTGGTTTTCGATGGGTCAATGAAAACGAAAACAAAATTTCACTTAATGACGTCATGTATAATGGTGACATTGTTCAGTCAGAGTTATTCGACGTTTTGATTAATTTTAGGACATATAAGTTTATTTTCGTAGCGGACATTAAGCAAATGTACCGCCAAATTCTAATCCACCCCGATCATAGATCATTATTAAATATTATTTGGCGTGAAGAAAATCAAGAGTATCAGTATCTTCAATTACAAACCGTCACTTATGGATTAAAAGCAAGTCCACACTTAGCTACTAGATGTTTGGTAGAAGCAGCTCAACAAGAAGCGGCAAAATGGCCTCTTGCTAGTAAAGCCATAGCTAATAATTGCTATATTGACGATTTTTATGCGGAGCTGATACTTTAACGGAAGCCATATTGCTTCAAAATGAATTAATAAATTTATTAGGCACAATTGATTTAGAATTACACAAATGGTGCTCTAATCATCCCGCTCTCTTAGCTAATATTCCAATAAATAATAGGCAGGATCACGAAATAATTTTAGGAAAGGAAAAATTAATATTAAAACTTTAGGATTATCATTTAATGTAAAATCAGATAGTTTCAAATTATCTTGCCCTGTATTAGAATTAGAAAATAGATTTACAAAAGAACGGTTTTATCATTTATTTCTAAGTTTTATGATCCTTTAGGATTAGCGGGACCTATATTAGTCTCAGCAAAAGTACTTATGCAAAAGTTATGGTTATTGAATGTTTCGTGGGACGATGATTTACCACAAATAATTGAACAAGATTGGAAAAAATTTGCAAGTTCGTTATTGAAAATGAAAAGCATTGAGGTACCTCGTTTGATCGTCTTTAATGAATCTGTTCGCACAGAATTAGTAGGATATTGTGATTCATCTTCATATGCATATGGAGCATGTGTTTATTTACGCGAAATTTTAAGCAATAACGAAGTTCGTGTTTCATTACTATGCTCTAAATCAAGAATTGCACCGTTAAGTCAGAAAATTACTATCCCTAAACTTGAATTAAATAGTGCAGTACTTTTAGCTAAACTAACGCATAGATTATATAATTTATTAAAAATCGAATTCAAAAAGTGTTTTTATATTCGGATTCAACAATAGCTTTGGCCTGGATTACCAGCAATTCAATTAAGTTAGAGTTATATGTAGCAAATAGAGTCAAGACAATTCAGGAGTTAACGAGTAAGTTTAATTGGCTTTACGTTAGAAGTCATGATAACCCCGCAGATTGTTTATCGCGTGGAGTAGATCCACAAGATCTACAAATTCATGAACTATGGTGGACGGGACCACATTATTTAAAAACGTCTGAATTTAAACATGATTTAGGCGATAATAAAAATGTATTTATAGAAATACCAGAAGTAGTATCGCACATAAGCATAACAAAAGAGATCAAATGATGGTCGTTTTTAAACAATTTTCAAGTATTCAAAAATTAAAACGGGTAATAGCGTATTGCTTTCGATTTATTTATAATTTGAAAAACAAGACAAAAATGAAGCTAACAATTTAACTTCAAAAGAACTAAAAGATGCATTTATGTTTATTTTAAAAATAACTCAAGAAATTGAATTTCATGAAGATTTAAAGCGTTTAGTTTCAAATGAAATAATTAAATCAAATTTAAAAGCATTAAATCCTTTTATTGATCGTGAAGGAATTCTTCGGGTTGGGGGAAGGTTGCACAATGCACCAATCCCTTATAATAAAAAACATCCTATCATTTTACCAAAAATTCACATATTACATCTTTAATTATTCAAAATGAACACATTAGTTTACTACATGCTGGTCCAAAGCAGGTATTGTTCAGTTTAAAAGAAAAATTTTGGTTGATAAATAGTAATAGAGAAATAAAAAAGTTTTGCATAGATGTGTAATATGCTTTAAATTAAAAGCTAAAGTTTCTCAACAGTTAATGGGATCGTTGCCAGCGGACAGAGTAACAATAGCTCGAGTTTTGAAAAGGTAGGACTTGATTTTGGAGGTCCTTTTTATATTAAACAAACCACATTAAGGCGATCAGTTATATCAAAGGCTTATATAGCTTTATTTGTTTGCTTTGTAACGAAAGCGATTCATATAGAAATAGTTTCAGACATGACGACGGAGGCCTTTTTAGCAGCCTTAAAACGTTTTATTGGGAGAAGAGGTTTTCCAATCATTATTTATAGTGACAATGGCAGTACTTTTAAAGGTGCCAACAATCAATTAAATGAATTATTTAAATTAATGGATAGCAAAAACATAAAGATAAGGTGGAAAATGCAGTTTCTAATTGGGGTTTTCAATGGGTATTTATCCCAGCTTACTCTCCGGTATTCGGAGGATTATGGGAAGCAGGGAATTAAATCTGTGAAACATCATTTAAAACGCGTTGTTGGAAAAAATAATTTCACGTATGAGCAGTTAAACACAATCATTATTCAAATAGAAGCCATAGTAAACTCCAGACCGCTTAGTCCAATTAGTAATGACGCATCCGATTATTCATATCTTACACCCGCTCATTTTTGATCGGGTCCACTTTACCAATGTCCCAGAAGCTGATTGTACTTCGATACCTATTAATCGATTAACATTTTGGAAAAGATGTACACAGATACAGCAATCTTTCTGGAAATCTTGGTCAAATGATTATTTGGTACAATTACAAAATCGACCAAAATGGCAACATAATTTACCTAATGTAGAAATTGGTATGCTTGTACTCATAAAAGAAGACAATCGCGCTCCATTAGAATGGAAACTTGGACGCATTGTAAATTGTATAAAAGGAAAAGATAGTAAAGTACGCATTGTACAGGTTAAAACGACTACAAATACTACTGTAATATCTATTTCAAAAATTTGTGTATTACCTATTTATTAAATAATTATTGTGTAATTTTATGTACTACTAATACGACATGTTCGTCATTTGTAAGATTAATTTTAGTGTAATAACTTAAAATGTAAATATGTTTAGATTTAAATTGTCAATTTGTTTTTTTGACATTTTCTGGTGGCCCAATTATGTTCGGCACAGGCTTCCATATTTACGGTGCGGTGGGGATGAACTCACCCCATTTAGATTTAAGAATATTTTGTGAGTGTCAGTCAGAGTTGTTGTAAAGAGTAAGTTTAAGAGTCGTAAAATAAAATTATTAAACTACGATTCGTTTCCTTTAATGTAGAGCAATAAGTCTCCAACAGTGTATGTGACGGATAATAAGTGTAATGTTTCTTGGTTGTATATGAATAACAATAAAATGTACGATTTATAAAAATTTGGTTTCTGTTGCAATCGACCAAATTTTTTATAAATCGTATAATTTATTGTTGTTCATTATACACCATACCTTAGTTATTAATTTCAAGAACAACTGCTACTTTTCTACAATTAAGTGTAATTATTTGCCGTATTTTTTTGTTGAATGTCAACAAATAGCAATGAATGGGTTCTTTGTTGCAAATACTTTGTATGTATATAAGTATAAGTTATTTTAAACCGTTGTAAGAGATTTCGTTTTCAAATATTTAGTTTGCACTAATATTTGAAGTGAAGGCATGTGTGCAGAAATGATTAATGAGCGTTTCAATTTGGCGCCCACTAGATAGTTTCTAAAAATTGGTACAATGTATTGGCACTTTTGCACTTAGAAATGGAATTTTTAGCAGTTGTACAACTTATAACAAAATGTATAACAAAAAAATTTCTTTTGTCAACTATTCTACAAGACAGAAATCAAATTAAATATTTATAAAAATTAGATTCAATCAATATTGAATCATGATATAATTAACAATTGCAAAATTTTTCAATTAAATTATTTGTAGTAATTTGTTCGAAATGTTGTCCATTTATATTTTAAACACAAATTAACTAGTCGGGAGGGTGGCCGTCCGTCAGTATTTAAACAATATACAATGTGTTTCAAAAAAAGGTAACCCCCATCTTTAGGATACGTAGAAAACTAAAAAATAATTAAAGTTTTCTTAGTAAAAAAATTTCGTAACGCCTAACGCCATCCGTATTCAAGATAAAGGGTGTATAAAATTTTTTTGCAGTTTTGCCGAAACTACTAGCAACATTATAATGAAAGTTTATACGAATATGTGGAAGCTGATACATCCCATGAATTTGTTTTTATATCTGACTCTCATAGAGGGCGCTAGTTACACAGTTCGTACCAAGTAGTATTGAAGATAACTTTTTTAAGGTTAGATTTATTTATAAAAATTTCAAGTGAACTTAAACATCATTCAACTCTTGGTAAAACTCAATACTGTGTACCATTTTCGGAATATTTTGATTTGAAATTTATGAAGTTAAATAACCGATGCTGGTATAACGTAACTCTCTGTATTAATTTTCGTGTGATTTTTGTTTAATTAATTACTTTATTATTAAATGTATACACAACCTTTTCTTTAAACTATTTTTTAATCGAATATTACTGAGATATAACAATCAGGTGAAACTAATTATTTTAACAATATCAATTTATAAAAAAAGTTCTGGGAAAATAGTTGATGGAAATTTTATTGTCTACAACTTTCGTTTTATTTCATGTACGTCAATATTTGTTAGAGTTCTTTCGGTTGTGTTTTTAGGCGGTTTGGATGCAAATATAAAATATGGAAGGTGATGAGTACTTTACAGTACTCCATGGTCAAGAAGCAAAACATGTTGTTCTCGAGAATCACCACTTTGGTTTTCGGACCTGGTCATCAAGACCCTCCCGTACAATTAGGAAAAAATGTACAACACAATTTCACAAAACACAACCACACACTAATATAGGGCACACAACAAATACTCTAAAAATTAATGTTGAGGGGTTGAGTAAGGACAAATCAGATTTCTTGTTTAATCTTTGTTTCAAGAATAGGGTCGATATTTTACTTTTACAGGAAACACACTGTAGTGATGAGACAATTATACTTAATAGAGATATAGTAAAAGGTTTTTAATTAGTAGACTTTGTTGAAAGTCCCATTCATGAAATAGCTACATACGTCAAAGGAAATATTCAATACGAAAATATAGAAAAAAGTATAATTTCTGGAATTTTCGTTATAGCGACCTACTAAAATAGGAGATTTACACGTAGTAAATATTTACAAACCTCTTCCAATAGCTTGGCCAGAAAGTTTTAATGTCGTTTTTCCTCATCAATGTGTATATATTGGTGACTTTAATTGCCACATTATGGGACTACACAGACAACGGAATAAGATAATGGAATAACGTTACAAACATAGATGGAGTTTCAAAACATAAATTTAGAATACAAACCAAAAGACATCAAAACATTTTACTCCAGTCGATGGCAAAACGATTACAGCCCGAACCTGTGTTTAGTGTCAATGGATCCTGACATGGTTCCATTACAATCAAAACGTATGGTATTAAACAATTTTCCAAAAAATCAACATAGACCTTTGCTATTACAAATTGGGCTTCAAATTCCGTTTGTAGAATCTTTAGGAACTCAGATAAAATTTGGAAAAGCTAATTGGATAAACTATGGAACATCTCTTGCTTTTGATAATTATTTTAGGTTTGTAGGTGCTATTAAATGTGCAGCAAAAAAATCAATTCTACGTGGTTTCCGAAAGGAATATGTTCCATGTTGGTCAACTAAAAAACATATTGTACAAATCATATCTAGAAAATCCAAATGAAAAAACTGGAGATGCTGTACTGTCATCTTTAAATAATGGAAGAAAAGAAAATATGAATTTTGTACATTCAAGTCGTAAAAGCTGGGCACAAATACAAAAATTTCTCCAAATTCTATTGCTTTTGGGTTGGTTAATGTTTCAAACTCAATTAACGTGGAGAAATCGATTATGACAAAGATAAAAGTGTTTACAAAAGAAAAGAAAATTTACACCTATTTCAAAGAGATATCCGACTTTTTATTATAGAAGAGCTAAAACATGCATTAATAAAGACAAATTCAAAGAAAGTTGCCGAGTTTGATGGAATACCTCAGAATTTCTAAAAAATTTGGGAAAGTTATTTTTGAAGTAGTTACTTACGTTTTTAATAATAGTCATAATACAAATAAGTTACCAACACATTTAAAGAAATGTAAAGTTGTGGCAATTTTAAAGAAAAGTAAATTTTCTACAGACCCCACTTCTTATCGTCCGATAAGTTTGTTAAGTGTAATTTATAAGATTTTTAAAGAATTAATCCATTAATTGAAGAGAAATTACCAAATGAACAAGCTCGATTCGGTAGAAGCTGTTGTGATGAGGTATAACAACGCATATCAAAGTTGGATTTCAGAAGAAACTCAAAACTGGTTGTCTTTTGGACTTAACTGCTTAACTGCTGCATACGATATCGTGTGGAAAGAAGGTTTGCTTTTTAAATTGTTTAACATTACTCCTTGTTCCATAATTACTTTTTTATTGAAAATATATTATCTAATCGGAGTTTTGTTGGTGATGAAGGCAATAAATTTAGATTTTATAAATAATGGTCTTCCACAGATATCTGTTCTTTCACCTATTTTTTTTTATGTATATATTACTGATCTTCCTTCTTTACAATGTCGAAAATTCGTCTACGCCGATGATATGGCAATCTCATTTCAACATTCAAATTTTTTCTAAATTGGAAAAAATTATCTGATGATTTGCGTATTATGAAAAATTATTTTACAAAATGGCGATCATGCCCCAATCTTAAAAGACAGAGGTTTCTTGTTTTCATTTAAGTAAAAAAAATGGAAGACTTAATTTTATCGTTCATAATATAACGTTAAACTGTAAGTTTTGCGACATCTAGTGTCGATTTGTGTTAGCGATCAAGTACGCAATGGTTTGCATTAAGCAACTTTGTCGACAGGTATGTAAAAGTTAAACCATAATTTAACGCAGTTCATCTGGGTGTAACTTTAGATACGTTTTTAATTTACAAAGATCATTTAGAAAAAGTCAAACAAAAATGACAACAAAAAATAATGCCATTCAAAAATTAGCTGGAACAACTTGGGGATCAGATGCAAAGACACTTTGTACAGCTGCATTGGCATTCGTTTATTCTACAGCAGAATATTGTGCTCCTGTCTGGTTGAATAGTTATCATACAAAAAAATAGATGCCCAGTTCAATTGTATGATGCGTATAATTAGTGGAACCGTTAAATCTACTCATCTCGATTGGTTTCCTGTTCTTTGTAATAATACTCCATCGAACATTCAACGAAAAGCTGCGTTAAAACGAGAATGGGATAAATGCCCACTTAACAAAAACTTACCAATTTGGAATGATATTGAGAACTCTCCAGCTAAAAGACTTAAATCTTGAAGTCCTGTATGGTTCCAAGACTACTTAACTACGGTTTTTTTTGAAGTTGAAGAATGGAAAAAATTATGGTCTGGAGTTGATGTTTTCAATAAACATCTCATTGATGATCCAACAATAGAAGTCCCGGGCTTTGATCATAAAGAAAGATTTGGTCAAAAGTAAACCACATAAGAACAGGCCATTCAAAATGCAATTCTATGTTTAAATAGGGTGCGATTTCAAATCCAAATAGTACTGTGAAAACTAGAGACCGTTGCAAATATTGTGGAAGATTGTCAATTAAGAAAGTTTAAAGGAGAATTTGTAAACATTCATAATTTAACGGACGAAGCTGTATTATGGCTTACTAATCTGAAGGACATCTGAAGTTCAGCAATATTTTGTATTCTCTGTCCTGATTATCTGCTTTTCCATTATTTTGTTTGCTATTTCTTTAACCTTATATTTTTTTGTCATTGTCGTGACTGGCGCTTGGACCGGTCCATGTCACCATGTCTTGACTGTGCTGTTATATTTTATGTTCTTATTTACTTTGTATAAGGTTTACACACTTAGTTAATATTATTACATATGAATACTAAGGTGTGTAAGGGCTGGTATGATTAGGTTTTAGTGTTTTTCATAACTGTACAGGTTTATACTAATGTAGGGGGCGCCATACATAACACTTACATTACAATGCAATATTAAAAATGTACCACAGGAATAAACAAGCGTTTACCGCAAAACTCCACATCGCCCTGATAATCGAAAATAAAATTGTGTTTTAGAAAAAATAGTTCAAACAAAGCTATAATAGACAATAGAATTTCCAACAACTTTCCTCCCTCAACTTTTTTGTAAAATTGATATTAGTGGAGATATTGTTACAACAATTATTGTCACGTGATTGTTGTATCTCAATAATTACTTATCGGTTCAAAAAATAGTTTAAACAAAAGTTGTGTAAAAGTAAATATGTTTCTAAACATGTATTTTAAAATTCAAAAAAATTGTAAGTTAACGGCTCTTTAAGCTACATAGAAATTGCCCAAAATCTAATCAGATCTGAGGAATTATAAATAAGGGACATGTACAAAGTTTCATAAAAATCGGGGGGGGTGTTGTGGGTTTCTTGATATCTTGTTTACCTACGTACTAACTAACTCTAATTCGTCGGTAAAAGTGAAAAAAAGTCTTATTTCATACTTACTTATAATTAGACAAATATAAAATATAAAACAATTAAAAAAAAGAAATATTAGATAACGTTTAGAAAGATCATTTAAGATATAAAACTCAACAAAAATTTTTTATTTTATTAATTGTATTTTAAACAAAGATTTATATTTGAACTATTTTTTTAAAAGGCAATTTTCTTTTTTCTATAATTTGAGGAAATTAGTTTAAATTCCAGTCTTAAAAGTTGAAGAAACGGCGTTCTTGAACAACTTAAGGTCTTAAGAGTTATCCGTTGTTGACACAGTTACATTTATCACATGTGTTTTTCTTTCAACTTTGCTATCAAAATACTGTACGTGTTGACGCACTTTTTATACGTTTTCTGTAGGCATTTGTTATTTTATTTTTTGATCAAAAGGTTTTATGTCGTTGCACACTTACGATACTATTTTACAAGTTTGTTAATATCGGAACGATGTGAAGTTTTGCGCAAAACGCTTGTTTTCTATACCGATTATTTTTAAAAGGAATGACGGATATTCCATGGGCAACTTGTAAGCACTACACTAAAGTATTATTAAATTGAAAATCAACATGAATTCATGTTGTAAAATCAAAGTAATTAGAATGACCCCGCGCCTAATTGAAGCGATTGTGAACCACTACTAAAATAAGCATCATCAAATTGATTATTGAATAATCAATGATCAACATTAGAAATCAGAAATTATTTGTATTTTGTGTTACAACACAATTTAAAATAATAATAATAATAATAATAATAAATAAAAATGAAGAAATTGGTTGGTAACTTCTTTTTTAATGATAATAATGTGTCCCCAAACTAATAATTGGGCTTTAGTAGGACATTAATAAAATATCAATTTCAAAACTGACACTGAAAATTTAAGTATTATGTGTAAAAGTTCAATTACTAAAATTAAATAATGTAGAAATATTATTTTAATTGGTATCCAATATATTTAAAAATTATAGTTATTTTTGATTACTACCTTTCCTTCTGTATAATTACAAGTAATAAATAACATAAATATAAACTATCAATTTTACCGTGTACATGAGTCGGCTTTTATAAACATTTTTAATGTTTATTAAAGTACGTAATTTAATTAGTGATGTATATTTATTGTTTAAAAAAATTTGAATCAATTCATAAAGATTACACCAATTTTTTGAGTAAGAATTTTGATTATGTATTACATAATACTTAGATTAATTTGACCATCTAGTCGAAACGTCCAGATATTGTACTGAGCTCTAGAAAACCTTCTCCATCTCCTACTGAAAGCTCAATTAGTAGTTTGGGCGGACAACATATGAAAAAATAAGCAACTATAATGGCAAAAAAAAACACAGTCAACCAAATATTTGAATTTAATTCAAAAAGATTTAAGTTATAAAAATTACAATTTGTTAAAGTTGCACTTGAAATAAATCTATTGATGATTAAGTGAAGTAGATGAAAATTTAGCTAATAAGATGTTGAAAGAAAACGTATCACAAAGTAATCTAGTTGAAAAAGAAAATGCGACTAAGTTTAATTTTATCAAGATGTTGAAAGACTGGAAGAAATGAGATAAGAAGCCGAGTATCAATTTAGTGGGGTTGCCATAATGTGTCGTTCAAGGAAGTGTGTTAAGATTTTTGCAATCTGTGTTTTATAGGAGAAGTTAAAGAATCTTAACAATTTTTTAGAGAATTTTCCAACATTGCAACAATAACTTTGTTAGCCTTAATTTAATACCAAACGTTTACATTAACAGTTACTCTAACGTGACAATCAAAAACAAGTTTTCTTCATCAATCTTAATTTATTTGAAACCATGACTAGCTTTTATGGTCTTTTTGGGTAGAGTGATTTCTACGACTATCCGGCTTTTGGGCTTCGTGATGCGATCAGGAATAAGGAGAGTTAAGTAGTCCACTAAATATGGTGTGCAAAAATTTGTCAAAACTTTTTTACAGAAACCGTTATTGCCAATGTCACTACATCAATTTGTTATAAATTAAAAAAAAAAGAATTTCTAATTTGTTAATATTAATTGTCTGGGTTTATAAACAACGTAAATAGATTGTTTGTTATGTTAAGTATTAGTAATAAATATTAAAAATTTTGCTTTTGCACACGTACTTATAGGCATTGTAGACAGGACTTCTTCTATACATGTTTTGATAACGTTTACACTAGCATTTTAATTGCAAAAATACATCAGTTTTAAATAAAAATGCTGATATTTTACAAGTCAGTACCTGAAATTGCAATTCCTAAGTTAAGGATGCTTAGATGTAATGTAATAATTTTATATTTTAAAATGAATCCATTTTGAAGAAAATGACGATTAGAATTTACTAATCAGAAAAATGTAATTCCTGAACTGTAGACAACCCAACATGCATCAATTGTTCTACTAATCCTCAGTAATCTCAAAAACTATTGTCATTTACAAATTGGCAATACAATAAAAACACTTTCTGTTTAACTAAATTTCACTAAGGTCTGCTTCGGTATTTACTTACATTCGTTTTTTTATCTCCTTGCTCTTGGTTATGTTTTTATATATTATTGCTTTTGGTTTTTGATTAGCGGCTTATTTTACTCTGATTTTGGACTCTGATTTTGGATTGCGATTTGTTTTTCTCTATTGCTCTCGGTTTTCGTTTTTGATTAACGACTTGATTTTGGAATTTGACTTTGGATTGCGATTTATTTGTTACCGTGTTTTCTAACGGATTTTTAATTGTTGAGTTGATTGTGGTTATTCAGTTTTGTACCTGTTTTACATAAAACTCCTTATTGTTAAAAAAGTTAATGATTTTTCTAAAGCACAACGAACGGAAAAAAATGTAGAAAACCGTTTCGTTATGTTCCAGAAATGCGCATGTTGATTTAAAACGTAATTTTTCACCTCATTCCACCCCGTCCCGCCAATTTCCCTCCATTATCAACTAAATGGCATTTACTAATTATACGTTAAGATTAACTTAAACTAAGGGAGTCTTGGTCATAATTAAAATAATTAACCGAGTTGTCGTTGATGTCTAAAATATGTTTTAAATTGGTATTATAACGGTGTAGTTATGCCCATTTGTAATGAAGTTGTTGATATTCTTCGGTTTACGTTTTGTTTATGTTAGTATTTTTTACCGTCTAAGTATCTTCTATGTTATATTCTTAGTACTGTGGTTTGGATGTGTTTACGTAGTGAAAATATAGGGTGTCCTTTACTTTATGTTTCCAATGGCGTTTCCCTCTTCTCTTATATAGGAAACTACCATGTTTTATGCAATTTATTTGTTGTGTTTTTTAACTGGAACCTGGCCTTATGAACGCGAGTACATTTTGTATTTCTACCGCCTACATAGAGTGAATTTATTTTATAAGTATACATTACATTAGTAGTACTATATATACTTTTAAAAGAAACAATTTAATGTATTGGCACGGCAAACTATTTTGATAACCTAAAAGTTATACATACCACCAAAACATCATAATAAATAAATAAAGTTGTACTTTCAAAAAAATATCCTCTAAAACTAAAAGTAAAACTACTTTAAATTTTATTAAAACTTTAGCAAAACTAAATTAAAACAAAATTAACTTTCACAAATTTTTTGAAGTTACCTTTAACTAACGAAACCTAAAAAACAAAGAAATGACTTTGTTGAAGTGGTTTTAGTAGTTTTTATACAAGGAATTGATCTGTCCGGATATACTATCAAAAATAAATCCCGTACATTTCTTAAACTACTACCGCCTTGATGCCACAGAACCTTTAAATTTTTTCTTCTATCTTTAAAGAAAAGGTAGTTATTTTCCAAAGGAGTTTACTTTGCTTAAACTGATCACAAATAAATAAATAATAAATTAAAATGAAATCTTTATTATGTTGTTATCTGGGCGATACAGAATTCAGTCGTCAAAAAAATATAAATACAACTAGGTTAAAAATAGAATTAGTTTAATAGAACTAGTTTAATAAATTTTTATATGCTATATAAACAATTCATCTGCAAGACCTTCTTGATTACTTTGTAAAATGTATTATCTGTTTTTTATTAAAAATAATACTAAAATGTCTCAATTTTACTTCAAGCGCAATTTTTTTTTGTTTTTAGCTTATTAAAGTAGTAGGCTATGTTAATGCATTAACTCGTTTCTTTTAAAAGTATAGATACATAGGATAATGTAAAGCTTGAATGACATTATACTATTTTTGTGTATAAAATTTGACAAGTTTGAACACTGTACGCACTTGAACAAACTTGGATAATGTAATTCAGATAAAGTTTTCAATTTATATACTAGTTTATAAACTAAGTTCGGACCTATTTCCTTTCCAAGTTTCACTATTTGATCTGCACATTAATTTTAATGTTAAGTGTTGTCATATCAAAATTCAAATATTTAAATAAAATGATCTGTAAAAAAGGGAAGTGGACATCGGAAATAACAAAAACTCTTATTAAATTGTATGTATTGCAACAGTTTTATATAAGGTGGGTTTAAATTAATTTACATGACCAAAAGAAAGAGTATAACTTGGTGGCACACTTCATATATCTAACAATTAATAATTTTTATAACTTTACAATTTTCTGTCTTTTAGAAATTGACAAAATTATTTCCTTTCCTTTTGCGATAATCTTATATTAATATGTTATGTCGTTATGTGAACGCACACCTACTCTCGATTCATTTTCAAATCTATACGAAAATCAACCTTTTTTCAAATTCGTCTTACATTAGAACGGCTTAAGATATTTTCGTTTCGAAAAAAGTTTCGAGTTTACGAAAGATGTGTCTTTATTTTCGATTTAGATTTTTTTGTACGAAGGCATCTTCGAGGTTAAAAAAATGTTAAAAATAGTCAAAAAAATTTCAAACAAATTGAGCCGTAAGTTGACCACAACTCGCTTATTTACGAACCGATTTTCAAAATTCAAAAAGCATCATACGCGGATAAAGAAATAAAATTTTTGGCCGTTTCAGTTTTGTTAGACCTTGCGTGTTTTCAAAGTTATAAGCGAAAACGTTTCCGACAAAATTTCATTCGAAAACTAAAACGCCCATAATTTCTAAATTATAACAGATAAAAAAAATTTATTTAAAAAAAACGTTCCTTTTATGACCCTATCGCATAATGTTTAAAAAAAATTTATCATTTTAAAAAAAATTTTTTAAGGAATTTTACATTGTTATACGAACCATATTACGTAAAACACGAATAAAAATCAAAATATTCGTAATTTTGCAAATTTTCGAATGGTTTAACTGTAGAGGGTTCAATTTCACCCAAAAATTTTCGTATGCAGAACTTGATGACTCACACACGCGTAACTGCGGCGTTATGAGAACCAAACAGTCAATTTCACCTAAATAAACTTTGTTGTATTACGTTAAAGCGGTCGAGCAATAAATCCGCTTCTTAATATTTTTAATAAATAATTTCTATTCGGACTACATCCATTTCTTCTATATTAATATGTTATGTCGTTTGTGCGTCCTCACCTACTCTCGATTCGTTGCGAGCGCACCGAATACTCTCGACTCATTTGTACGAATTCACATGGAGTACATACTCTGCATTCATATTGATTACTCAACTGATGAATGTTAATGTAAGTGCTAATTATTGTTCATGACTGTCTGCTCTTTAGAAGCTAATTTATTTTGTGACTTAACGCATGCGTAGCATGCTGGCTTTGTCTAATATTTAAATTATGTATTGCTGGGATGCACAAAACAAATAATTTTAAAGACATCTAGGGATACACTTTAGAATTAAAATATAGGTTTAAAACTTGTCAAACTTTGTAGATGCGAAATAGTACAATGTCATTCAAGCTTAATTCAATGTAATATATATTTATAAATAAAATTCACTGTATAGGATCCTTTACCGCAGCGCGTTTTTCGTTTGCGTTAGGGTCACGGTTCACTTTCTTATCAGTATATTATCATCTATACTGGCTTAACCGCTCTCGTTTATTTATTCATCTATCCACGCTTGATTAAATACGTATGCCAAATTATTAAGTAATGTAGTCTGTCTCTTTCTATAATTAAAACGCGTATGCTGAGTTGCCTATACAGGGTGGTGCTTTTGAAAACGGGTCATAGGTTAATGGTTTTGGTATCAAAATGAAGTATAGTGTAATAGGTTTTCATTGTAAAAACTCTCTCTTTGATTGAATAAACCATTTTTAAATGAAACCTGAATTATTATGACGTTTATTAATTATTGTCAAAACATAGGAATGTCACAGTTGCTAGGCATCGTATTACTGATTCATCTTTAACATCAAAAATTACTAATTTTTATTGATGAATTTTCAATAAGACCGTATAATTCAGCTGATTTCTGATAGCGAGCTTTATGCGCAATAATTTTAGCTGCGTTTTGATACCAAAACCATTTTGTCACTTGAAAGGGCGAGCAAGAATTCAAAAAAAAACAGTTCACAACGCTAAATCCCCATCACCCATTTTCAAAAGCACCACCTTGTATAATTATCTGTGATATTTTGTTGTTTAAATGTGTATATATGTGACTCTTATTTGTTTGAAAGTGGATTGTACCTCTTTATGTTGACGTGCATATTAAATTTATTTCTTTGAATCAGATTTGGCAATTTTTTACATTCCTGTTCAAGTAATAAAATAACTAAAGAAGACACGAACAGGTGGAGCTCTCTCTTTCTCTATTATAGGTTGGACGTCTTTCTATATTTACGGTAAGTTTTATTTATCCAGGCCCTTCTCAACAAAAACAACATATATTTTTTGTGGGACTTTGCCCAAAATTTAACGTCATACTTCGCTTAAGACCTTTTGCCATAAGAGACCGATTTTCAACAACTCGATCAATTGTAAATGATTCGATGAGAGATGTAAAACCCAGAATGTCAATGTCATCTATTTATCTCCGGATAAGGTCTTACCAGCTTCATTCATATCGTCCATTTTTGTGTCCAACGAAATCACAAATTTGCTTGATGGTCAGACGAATGCGTGAAGAACATAACATTTTTTGTGAAACACAACACAACCGTCACACGAAGAGTGGCTATGTGGGGTGCCATATGTTATGGTAGCAGATCACTTTTGGTCTTCATTAATGATAAACTAAACGCAGCTGGTTACATTGTCAATGTGCTAGAACTTGTCTCATTTTTCAACAGTATAACGCGCGCCTTCATACGGAAACTTAAAAAAACGTTTTTTGGAAGAATTGCATCCTACTATGGTCTGCTCATTTGCCTGATTTGTCGCCCATTGAATATGGATAGGACGCGATCAATAGACGATTGGAAAATTTACCACACCTTCACACACTCTCCAGTTACGGATTCAAAAAGAATAACGTAAACATTCAGAAAATTAAAAACATATACAAGGTGTCCCATTTAAAATATCGAATTTATAACATGGCTGCCGTAGCAAAATAATGCAAATATTTTCAATAAATAGTTTACCTTTTATAACCCATCCATGCCAATTTTTCATTTTTAGCTACCTTTAGTAATCAAGATCCGTGTAACCAACTCTTTATCTGCTGCACCCCGTAGAATACATAGCAAATGCTGTATACATTATAGTATATTAAAGAACTAGTTTCAGAAAACGCATTTTATAAGACGAGTACAGTTTCGAAAGTACGAGTCGCTAAAATCTTTCTGAAACTGAATTCTTTATACTATACAGGGTGTAACTGAAAGACGTGGCCAAACTTTAAGAGCGTAATATATGGATTGAAAAAATGAAAAAGTTTTTATAAACATGGTTCGGAAATCTTTCTTAAGGGAGATACAGCCCTTTGAAATGTAGTAAGGATTTACAGTTTTTATTTTATAACAAAAGAACGGTGGTGTCGAAATGAACAAAAGTAACCACTCTAGATGTACTTTTCATTGTGATTACATTGGTGTAAATTTTATTTTGATAGGATGTTAGGAAGGGGTAGTTTTGTCTAAGGCTGGAAGTATTTTGCACCCCAAATTTATTATTTTGGGTCTTTTGTAAATTTAATACCAAGTTTAGCATCTTTCGGGTTTTATACGCAAAAAAGGTACTCATCTTTTAAATCGCTAGAGACAACGGTTTTCGAGAAAATTGGACTTAAAACTTATTATGCACTACAATTTTTAATAATGAATTACAGCAGCTATTATCCGAGCAGGCTGCGATTTTATTCACTAAGTAAGTGACAGTTACTATTATAATTTATAAGTTATTAATTATTGTTAAAGTTAGAAGGTACTTAATTTAATTAATTAACATAATGAATTTTACCAACGAAGAATGGACAGATATTCATTTCACTTATGGACGTGCAAATGGCAATTCCAATTTGACTCGTCGGTTGTATGCTGCCACGTATCCCAATAGAATATGCCCAAATAAGAATACTTTTGCGTCAGTCCATCGTCGTCTTCGTGAAAAGGATCTTTCCAACGTAATAGTGGCGATTGTGGGCTTCAAAGAAATACACGAACACCGGCATTAGAAGAGGATGTACTC
Source organism: Abscondita cerata (assembly GCA_030710515.1). NCBI lineage: Eukaryota > Metazoa > Arthropoda > Insecta > Coleoptera > Lampyridae > Abscondita > Abscondita cerata. Next base: position 78,871 of record JALBCR010001141.1, read on the forward strand.
AACAGAATTATGGAGACTCCTGAAAGTAGCACGCGCAAGGTAGCTGAAGAAGTAGGTGTTTCGCATATGACAGTATGGAGAATTCTACATGAACAGCTATTGTACCCATACCACATTCAGCGAGTGCAGGCTCTTATTGAAGCTGATTTTCGGCCACGAGTGATATTTTGTCAGTGGTTTTACAACAATGCATTAATCCAAATTTTCAGTGTTTAGTGCTTTTACGGATGAGGCAAAATTTTTCAGAGATTCAATTATAAATTTTCATAACGACCATTTGTGGGCTGACAACAATCCTCATGCTATTCAAGATTCCAGACATCAACAAAAATTTTCGTGTAACGTTTGGGGCGGTATTGTAGGGGATTATTTAATAGGACCAATGTTTTTGCCAGAAACATTAAATGGACAAAATTATAGGATTTTTTAGAAGAAAATCTACCTGAGCTTATGGACGAGGTGCCGTATGCAATACGCCGTGACTTATGGTTTATGCACGATGGTGCTCCGGCCCATTTTAGTCTTGTTGCTAGAGAATTCCTCAACCATAATTATCCGAATCGTTGGATTGGCAGAGGAGGACCTGTTGCGTGGCCATCACGGTCTCCCGATTTGAACCCGTTAGATTACTTCTTATGGGGACACCTAAAAAATATAGTTTATACTACTCCAGTTCCTACCGTTCATGTTCTTCGTGAACGTATCATCAACAGTTTTGATGTAATTCGGAATACTCCTGGAATTCTTGAGCGTGTCCGGCTGTCGATGATTCGACGTTGTCAAGCCTGTATTGTAGCTGAAGGCAACCATTTCCAGCAGTTGCTCTGATTTGTATGTTTGTATGTTTCAATTTTGTGTGTTTTTTAATTAAAATAATGTAAAGATGAGTACCTTTTTGCGTATAAAACCCGAAAGATGCTAAACTTGGTATTAAATTTACAAAAAGACCCGAAATAATAAATTTGGGGTGCAAAATACTTCCAGCCTTAGACAAAACTACCCCTTCCTAACATCCTATCAAAATAAAATTTACACCAATGTAATCACAATGAAAAGTACATCTAGAGTGGTTACTTTTGTTCATTTCGACACCACCGTTCTTTTGTTATAAAATAAAAACTGTAAATCCTTACTAAATTTCAAAGGGCTGTATCTCCCTTAGGAAGGATTTCCGGAACCATGTTTATAAAAACTTTTTTCATTTTTTCAATCCATATATTACGCTCTTAAAGTTTGGCCACGTCTTTCAGTTACACCCTGTATATTCAATTTTGGGCTTTTCAGATTGATTTTAAAATCAAATTTTACGAGTTTTTAAATTTAGGAAATTTTCAAGTATAATTTCTAGGGTGGCAATATATTCATTAAATTTTGGTTTAAATACTAGTTTAAGTTTAATTAGAACATTTATCATACGTTTCATTTTTAAAAAAATGGATTGAAATAAAAATAAGTAGATAAATAAATCTACTGAACATTAATGACGATTTAAATTGACGCACGACGAACGTAACCATAGCTTTGACGTTTAATATCAAATCAGTGTTACCACCGTTCGGAATAAAAATTGTTCTATTTCTATAAAAGAACTCATTTGGGTGTTTTTATAGCTCTGTAAGCGAGCCAAAATAGAAAAAATAACTGTTTAACATCCGCAAAACATAGAATTTAAAAATAATCTTTCATATAACTACATTTAACACTATAAAGACTAGACGAAGGTCATTGCCTGAAACAAGTATTTTGCGCAGATCTCAATATCGTCTTGATACTAACAAACGTGCGAAAGCGTTTATTAAGTGGGCAACGACATAAAAGTCTAAGAGGCTATTATTTAAAAAAAAAGTGTGAAAGTAATATTTATAAAAATCTTCTAGATAAAAAAAGTTCTGTAGTTTAGTCCTCTTTCGGCCCAAAATCTAATCACACCTTGCGTATAAAGTGACGTAAAATTTTTGGTTTGAATACGGTCACATAACTCCCCATCTTATCTATAAGATTTAGAGTAAAAATTATTGTAGTTTATATTAAATATCCATAATTGTATATTATGATATCGGTAGTAAAACATAAAAATAAAAAATAAACAGAAACATTAATTGTTCTTCTTAATTTGAGGATTAGAAATCTGTACGACGTGCCAATCTTTGGATGATCTAATTGATTAGCACACGCCAACAAGAAAAATATATGAGTCGACAGCATTAAAAACATTTAAATGTTTCTTCGTTATTGTTAACCATTCACTATAATTTACTTGACTAAATTACAATACATGGTTGCTTTTAAGATAACAACGCATAATCAAAATAATCCAATTAATCTGATAGTAGAAAAAATTAGGTTTGCGATAAAATCAAACTTCAATTTTGACTTTCTTTCATATTTTAAACCCTATAGCATTGCAAAACGCATATCACAATAATAAAATTGTTTGACGTAGTATACAAATGAAGTAATAAGTGCATTATTTAAACTATAAACGCAAATTTACGGAAACACTTACTCTAGGAATAGACCATTGTTGTAATTGAATTAATCTTGGGACATTGTTTAATAATAGTACTTAATTTAAATTAATATTGCAATTTTCTAATACAATTTACATGGAATTTTCATTACATATTCTAATTAGTACAAGCACTGTAGGAGTTACATAATAACGTTCATTTCAATTACAAACAGATTTCAATTAAGTTCAATGTTTAGAGACAAATACTGAGTGTAATACAAATTATCCATTAGATATTCTAACCCTTGTAGTCACAAATATAATATTAAATTATTGTGGAATGCTACGCACCTTTTGGTAATTCAGACTTTATATGTTTTGATAAATCTCAGTCTCAGTGTCTTTATTGTACATTACAAATTTGTAGTAAATGGTCTTTTTGGTGAGGAAATAGTTTAAGTCTCCACGTTAAAAAATTAAACATAGATACGTATTAAATTTTATAATTTGACAAAAATAAAAATCTTTGCAGTGGGAAAATCATACCTTATCTTTTATATGTGTTGCTAGGACAATAAATAGGAACTTTCTGGGCCCATAATAGGAAATATACCAATATGGGCGCGATATTAGAACGATTATAAGGCAACATTATGTTCTACTAGGAAAATAAAAGACATAATAGTTAAATATACGGGTGTCTGTTATATATATTTTCAATATAAGTGCGTAATCAAGTGTTTTACTGGGTGAGGGCACTATATTAATGCCCGACCGCGAAGCGGAGGGTAGTAATACTGAGTGGAACAAAAGTCTGGAAACGCTCAATTATGTCACAAATGGGTAGTACGAATTGTACAACATTTTGGATAAGTATATTTTGGGATACGAAGATTTGACATCTGCAATGTTGCCAGATTTATCGTTTTCTGATATTAGTACTAACTTTGGGTTTTTAAATGGATCACCCCGTATATTGTATCATTATTGGAATGTCCCCTTCAATACGAGTTCAACCATAATGCAACACTCAATATTTGATAAAGTCAGGAAGGTCTTAAATTAAATAAAACTGTAAAATAGAATTCAAGTAATTAAATCTGGCAACATTGCAGATATCAAATTTGGAATCTTCGTATCCCAAAATATACTTACCCAAATGTTGTACAGGGTGTCCTGTTTTGACACTTTTGTAGGGTATCTCCGTTATTATTGCAGTTCGAGTTTTGGGGTTTTCGCAAACCTGTATCACTTTTTTGTAAAACAAACGATGGCGCAGACAGATTTATCATCGCTCTCTTCGTTTTTGAAATACAGAGTGAAGTTGAAAAGTGTGCATTTTCAGACACCCTCTGTAATTCAGGTATCTGATAAGTTATCGACTAGGTAAAAACGGAATCTTACACATTTTTTTACGCAGAATTCAGTGACGTGCTTTGTTTTTTCTAGGTGTCTCCATTTTTGAGAAAGTTATCAAAGTTATAATTTTTTAAATGGGACACCCTGTATGTCAATTTGTATTTACATTCCTCTCATTAAGAGCTTTCCAGAAATGTATAATAGTCGGCAATTTGTTCCCAATCGAAGGTTAGAATCTCCTTTTTTTTTAAATAACCCTAGAAACTAAAAGCCAAACAGATTTATTTTTATTAAACTTATAGTAAAAACCAATAACCAATAAATGGTTGCCATTTTCCCTAATGCAAAATTGGCACTTTTGCGAAATTTTGTTCAAGGCATTTAAAATTATTATGGGGTGACCTATAAATATATATACGCGTTATTAGGTTATTGGTTTTACTATAAGTTTAATAAAAATAAATCTTTCATTTGACTTTAGGCTTACCAAAAAAAAGAGATTCTAACCTTCGGTGGGCAATCAAGAGCCGATTATTTATATATTTCTGGAAAGTTATTAAGAGTGTAATGTAAATACAAATTTGGATATTTAAAATCTACCTTTGGTAACTTTCTCAAAAATAGGAACACCTAGAAATAAACTAAGCACGTCACTGGATTCTAAATAAAAATGTGTAAGATTCCGTTTTTACCTAGTCGATAACTTATCAGATACCTGAATTACAGAAGGTGTCAGAAAATGTACACTTTTCAACTTCACTCTGTATTTTAAAAACGAAAGAGCGATGATAAATCTGTCTGCGCCATCGTTTGTTTTACAAAAAGTGACACATATTCGCGAAAACCTCAAAACTAGAACTGCAATAATAACGGAGATACTCTTGCAAAAGTGTCGAAAACTAGGACACTAATATATGTTATACAATTCGTACTACCCATTTGTGAGATAATTGAGCGTTTCAGACTTTTGTTCCCTCTGTATATGCTCGAACGCAGTAAAACAGAGTATGCACAAATATTGTACAATATTTTCACATTGAGGAAAAATGTAATTAACAGAATATGAGATTGCATGAATCTCAGAAAAAATTTACATTTGTCTATGATCTAGAAGGTTTTGTTAAAACATGCCGGTTTTAGTAGGCGTCAATAGGACTTATAAGTAAAACGTCAATTTTATTTTAAAACGCATTTAATTTTTCAATTTTCATATTTTAATTAGTTTGTCCAATAATGAGTAATAGTGATAGTGAAATTGATTTTACTCCCCTGAACTTCGTTCAGAAGCCTCTAGCGTTCGAGATAAACTACTTCCGTTAAAAAGATATGAAGACACATACAATGTTTTTGTGAATTGGTGCGCTTCAAAAATGTTAAAAATTACACCGAAAATGTTTTGTTGGCTTATTTTAAGCAAATGCCATCAAAAACATCAGCGTACTGTACATATTTAAAATTGAAATGCTGTCTCAACATCAAAAATAATATTGATATTTCTAAATTCGCAATGCTCCAAAATTATTTGAAACGTGAAACAGAGCACCACAAACCCAAAAGTCTCGTGTGTTAAGTGAGGCACATATTTCTACGTTTCTCAGTAATGCACCCGATGAAAATTATTTACATATAAAGGTAATATTTATAATGCACGTACATCTAAATATATATATATATAAAACTTATATTATCAGGTGGCACTTATTATGGGAATCTCAGGGCTTGTCGGTCCATTGAATCTGTAAACTCCTCTTTAGTAACGTTAACATACAGGATCATCTTATACATGTTAACGTTGCAAATACTAAAATAAATATAGACAGAAACTTTGTTGTAACTGATCTCGTATGGATAAACCTCATAAAGAAATATGTGATGCTGAGGCCTCAACATACAACTTGTAATCGTTTCTTTATGACATTCCGGCCTGGAAAATGTATCAATCATTTCATTGGTCGTAATCAATTTGGAGCATTTCCATGTAGCAGAATATCTCCGACTTGATGATGCTAAATTCTACACGGGGCATTGTTTCTGACGATCATCTGCTACTCTGCTTGCAAATAAAGGAGCTGATTTTCTAAGCGTAAAACGCCATAGTGGTTGGCGAAGTTCAGTAGTAGCTGAAGGATATGTCGAGGATAGCTTTCCTAATAAAATTGAGAGAGCTAACAAGTTAACTTCCAGACAAAATTTACCAGAAGATTTGCCAGGATCGAAAAAACACCAAAAACTGCACAAAAACTTGACTCGGACACGTGTTTCAACAGCTAAGCTGTTATCATCAACGATACCGCTATTATCATCAGCGATACCGATCGGTATCGCTAATGATAACAATAAGCTGTGAAAATACGTGTCCGAGTCAGTATGGCAGTTTCGGTTTTCTGTTAATTAAATAGACGCTGCAGTTGGTGTTGCTTTGCTTTGATATTTGCCAGAATGTTCACAACAGATGCAATCAAATAGTAACCTGCACAAACACTACTCCTTCTATACATATAACTGCCAGTGAAAATGCAAATGTGCACGTGACTTTTAATAATTATTCACACAATAACAATAACACTAATTAAGGATTAAGCTAAATTATGTATATTGTCGCAGATAGAATTTGCTGAACGGATCCATTTTATTAAAATTGACATACGTACTTAGTCAGTTGTAAAATCTCCGCTTTAAAATAAACTATGGTTAAATTTCTAAAATTGCGACGACAGTTATCGCGAAATTAACCCAAAGTTAACTTTAAGCCAAGTCTAATATAATTTTGAGTTATAGTGTTCTCCAAAATAAAAATCTAGTTACTTTTTTTTGTAATCACAGTCGACATATTTCATACAACCAATGAATGAAGATTATTACATAAACTAATTTGCACTTGTGCATTGTGCAAAATATTACATCCCGCTTTTAGTAAAGTATGTAGTTACATTATGGATACGGATGCGTAAAATCGCTATTACGTATCCGAAATGTGAAAAAGAACTTTACACACGTCTATCACATATTCCTTAGACCAAAATAAGCCAATTTAAGTAAACTTATCTTAGTTTAAAGTCGAATGTTTTGAGCAGGTTTGTAGAAAATACTAATACCGGAAGTGAATGAAACCCGCATGACCATTATGAAAATTAACATAATTATTTTTTGTTGTCTATAGTAGTGACACAAAATAATTTTTTTATCCTACAACATCAGGCTTTTCAGAGAGGAGAAAGCAGTCCTTTCTACAGCTAGCCCGACAAAGTATACGAGCAGCTAGCCAGAAAATAATTTGTAAACTTTCCCGCTAGATGTCGTTACAAAAATATTAAACTTCTATTGTGCTTTTATGAAAGTTTTATTATGTATGGTTTTCAGCTTATGGTAAATGACGTGCGACGTCAACTGTTTATGCAAATTATTCCGAAACAAATTTACTGTGAGAATCACAGAAATCAGATCGAGAATAATATACAGTATCACTATAATCGATGTTAGCATATTTCAGAACACCCACTAATCTAATTTTGAACAGCAGGGGGGAGGATATTTGTTTCTCTTAATTGCAATAATCACAGCAACAAAGTTACTCGCTGTTAATCAGTTTTTACGATACATCAACCCCTTCATCGTCTAAATGGACCTAAATAAACAAGCGCATTTACTTTCATATTATCGAAAATAACATTATTACCTCAACAACGTACATGTAATCGCTACCTAAAACATTTCCTTTTGTCAAACCCAAGTCAAGTCAGAGATGCCCAAGTCGCCTACGAAATGAAAACTTTTGTGAATGAACTCCATAACGATTTTGCCTCACTTTCTGAACATTTTTCATCAGCTTCGGTAAATGAAATTGATATTGCACTTAATTTCAACACGTGCTTTATTTCACCCATTAGTTCTGTTAAAAATGTAAAATAAAACAAAATTAACATTTAAACAGCTTGATCTCACTTTAATTCTAAAAGCAAATTTAATTTATTACAAGTTAAATACAAATCTCTTACTACTCACATAAACGCTCCTTAATAAAAATTGAATTTCGTTTGTCGAACTATTATCAAAAGCTTACGGAACTGGAAAATGACTGTAAACATAAATAGAATGTTCTGAAGTAGTAACCTAACCCTACACCTTGATCTACCCGAAAACATGGCTGCTGACTGTTGCTTTAGTGTAATCTTTGGTTTTAGTGCTTTTCTGTGTTTTACCACAGAAAATCAAGTGCTTCAGTTTCTGTGTTTCCGGAAACAAAGCACAACGTAGGTTATGTCATAGGTGTTATCTTGAATATTGATTCGTTTGCAATTAGTGTAATTTTTAATAAATTGAGTGGAATGGAAGAAGATTCTATTGAAGAATTGGGTACTGTACTCCACCTGAAATAAGTGACAAGGCGAAAGAGGTTACACTGGATTTACTACCTGCAAAATCTAAAACCAAATATAACCTCCAGTACAATCAATTTATTCGATGGTGTGCTACCAAGAAGGTACAAAGATACAGTGAAAATGTCAATTTAACTTATTTATCCGAGTTGTCACAAAAATACAAATCTTTAACTCTCTGGTCAATTTACTCAATGCTAAAGGCTACATTATTAGTAAAAGATAATGTAAATATTGGAACTTTTACGAAAATCGCAGCATTTTTAAAAAAAGTCAGTAGGGCACGTTGTTAAAAAATCAAAAATCTTTAATCATAACGATATTGAACATTTTCTTCGTTTGGTTTCTGATGAAACCTATTTGTTGGCAAAGGTAAAGGCTTACTATTATTCAGAATTAATATTATTAAAGGATTGTTTTAGGTCTTATTAATCATTGGGATCTCAGGTGCCTGTCAGACTAACTAACTCACAAACATGAAAATGGATGATGTTATAGTTAAAGATGATGTTTTAATAATACACGTACCAGATACAAAAACCTATACACAATAAACTTTTACTGTTTGTAATGCCGAGAAAAAAAATTTCATTGATGTCATATCCATATGCAATAAAAATTTTTAATTTATTGCAAACAAATAAACCAATAACGTGGTGTAAAATAAAAAGTATGTGTAAACCACGGCGGGAAAGAGGTCTTCCAGACCTCAAGAAATTGACACTTTCGTCCTGGAAATTGACACTTTCCCGCCTAGGAATACAATATACTATTATTTGATAGAGAATACAAAAACGAGCAAATTATGTCTCTTCTAAAATTTTCTTATTTTTATTCGATTTCGAAAAAAATTTACTTCCTCTGGTTAATGGTGGAACCCTAAAGGGGTTTCTAGTAAAGAATGACTTCTTTCAAACGACGCCTGATGTTGTTCCTTGGGAATTACCTGTACCTATGTAACGTCACAGAATAATAAATATATTATTTTTCTGTGATAACGTCACTGATAGTTGGCTAAAGGTGGAAAACATTGTTCTGATGATACATACATGTATACATACCCTATACTTAAATAAACAGCGTGTACATTCATCTAATGTTACGCCTTCTAGCACGTTGTGTTGTGTTTTAATTTTTTGTCAAACAGCTATAGAAACATAAGAACGCTTTCAGCTATTGTACATATAAATAATTTTTTCCACTACTAGCCAAATTTAAGCCAAAAATAAAAACTAAACATTTTTCTTGTAAAAACCAAGTAGCACAGGAATACAAATAAATCAAAAAGCATTAAAAGCTACATACGTTGATAAACCAACTGCAACTAATTTACTGAACACTTGTGTGGCATATTCCACCTTCATTTTCTGAAAATTATATGTAAATTAGTTGATTTAGGAGCCAATCGCAGCGGTTTAGATTTGTCTGACATGTAGAAATTTTTAATGTCTTTCCAAGATGCTTTTGTTATTAAAGATTATATCGTATTTAATCAAGTTATTTTGCACCGACTTCAATAGAGGACATCGAAGAAATAATAGATTTTCTTATCGTTTACGAGAAGGTATGGTTTTCCGGTGATACATCTATTCTTTTAATTAGATTTGGAAAATTTTACTACTGCCCTAACATTGGCACTGCATTGTAGTTGTAGCTTTTCTATGCAGTTTAATACTATCAACTTCAATTTGTCACCTTTGCATATCGTATTTAAAGATGTAGCACAAGGGTTGTTTAACTTTTATATATAACTCTAACCATGATCACGTAGCAGTTTGAGCTGGCAAAAATTTAAAACCTACTTTAAAATTAACATTTTGGGGCTCGTAAAATATAATTTTAGTGAAAATTGTTTGTATTCCTCTATTTATCTCCTGCTTCTTAGTGGTTTATTTTTAAATCCACTTCGGCTGTCTAATTTGTGCTCTGCTTTCGGGAAGTAATCGTTGGGAGATGTTAACTTCAATTGAAGTGCTCTCTTTTCACGTTGCAATTTAAGAATGTTCCTCCATAATTTTCTTTACCTAAGAGTATTTGAGCTGCAAGCTTGAGTAGTTTTGGTATAGCTAGAGATGTTAACGGGCATTTATTGCTTCGCCAATATACCTTGCATCATTTGAATATTGGGTTTCAGAAATTGACACTTGTAATTCATTTAGGAATGGCAAGTGTTTGCTACATACTCGTTAAGTTTTTAGAGTCGACATTTTTATGCAACAGATCGGACCTTCCAGATTCTGTTAACCATTCAAAACACCTACAACAAAATATTTGTAATTTACTTAAAATTCTTGATGTAACTTAACTCGCCTGGTTAAATCTCCTTTGGGAAACCTGAAAAACTGATTCTACCATCATATTTAATAAATAAATAAATTCAGGTTATGTATTTGCGGTTATGGGATGGGGGCGCAAATTTTAAACTAATGGCATTTTTTATTCAAATAATTTTATCGTGTTAGGTAATTTTAAGCAGCAAATAAGTTAAAGATAATCACCTGGATATACAAAATTATGTTTCACTCGTTTTTGTTAAACAACTATTCTTAGATTCTCAAAAATTTGAATTTGTCCATTATTAACCTAGGTCAACAATAGAAAAAATTATTAACCACTAATAAAGAAATTCAACTTCTCAGTTGGCTAGGAGACGCAATAATTGTCCACTTCACAGCTAGTAGTGGAAAAAATAGTATATACACCATGGTTGTAAAGTCCATTATTGCCTACGTACCTTATTTCGCTTGAGGCTACCGCCCCTCGCAAAATAAACTGGTGCTAAGACAATAATGACAGACTTCACAACCTTGGTGTATAATATACTATTTGGCTTTCTATAAAAAAATTTTAATTTTTATATGTTTAAAACTTCATGAGTAGAAAAAGACCTTTTGACGCAACCTCTTAGGGGCCGTAGTTTAGGAAATATTTAAGGTCAATGGTCAAACACGGTTACATTATTATTTTCAAAGTAATTGAGCTATCACGTCGAGTGGCATATCATTCGAAAGCGCTTTAAAAGCTTATTCAAACATTACTTTAAAAACTATTTTCCATGCGGTATTTCAAAATTTATAGCACTTTATCTTTTATCTTTTATTTTATCTCTTTCTATTTTTAATTTTTGTTTATGATTTTGAAAAATGCTAGAATACAGCATTCAATAACTTGTGGAAAACTAAATAAAAACTGCTTTTAAAAATGTTGTACTATATTAGGTTCAAAGTGTACCTTTATGTACATTTGCAAATGTAATACATCATTCAAAAGTTTTTTTCTATTCAACTCTAGTAATTTCTTTTTTCTATTCAAGTCTAGTCTTTTCCTATGCTGGTCTTTTTTAAGTCCTGTTTGTTAAATAATTGTATTAGAATAACTGCCGCGCATAATTTTTGTACTTTTACTGTTCTACAGTGACCGGCGAAGAGTTTGCATCAAATGGGTAAAATTTTTGTTATTGAGATATTCGAAAAAATCTTTTGGCAAATGAATTCAGCATATTGAATAACTAAAAAAAAAAGTACTTTGACAAATGTCATGTGACCACTGTGATGGCGGTAAATTTAAAAAATATTCCTTAAATATTTAAAAGTGAAGTTAGATGACAAGATATTGAAAAATGTCTAAAAAAAGTTGTTCAGAATTAGATTATACGTCTATGTGCGAATTTACAAAAGAAAATAACGACTTTTAAAAATATCAGTTTTCCGGCATTTTTCCGGAAATTTTTGAGTTTATTATCCAAGCAATATTGTAAAAATTGGGTTTAGAATAAAATAATTGATCATTTTAGGACTATTTTTAAATAATTCTAAATTTGTAATTTCAACCTTTTGTTTTCTGTAGGCCATTGCAACAAAAGTCAACAATGTTTTTTGTTCTTTACCGTCCATTGGTAGACTTATAAATAAAAATTACTAAATTGCAAAGTTTAGTTGTTGGTTTTATTGTGTTTTATGCAAATCAAACGCAAAAATGTTGTTTTCTCAATATTTCCGGAAAAAATACCGGAAAACTGATATTTTTAAAAAATCGTTATTTTTTTTAAATTTGCATATAGACGTATAATCTAATTCTAAATAACTTTTTCTTAGGAATTTTCAATATCTTGTCACCTAATCTTACTTTTTACATATAATAGATATTTTTAATTTATCGCCATGACAGTGGTTACATGACATTTGTCAAAGTGTTTTTTGTCATTTGATATGCTGAATTCATTTTCAAAAAAGAAATTTTGGATATCTCAATTACAAAAATTTTTCCTATTGTTGCAAACTCTTTACGGGTCACTGTATAATCTACATATTTGTTCCCCAACATTTATTTTTATAGACAAAGCCTCTTTTCTAGTGATAATATGTGATTCTTATTAATCTATTATTTGTATTCTTCCACTTTTTACATTTTGTTATTTGGTATATGTATTAGTAGACCTAATTCAGATATTTGAGGTAACAGGAATTATAAATCAAGCTGGACAGAATCCTTAGTTCGTTATCCACTAAATGTTGATAGTCGTTGCAATACTTGAATAACAATGAAATGTTAATTTTAAGCACAGAAATGTACAGGAAGGGGACTCAGCCACTCATTTTTACGGACATTCTGGAGAAGGGTGCTTCCAGAATGGGCCACGTGGAGGCGTCCCCTATCTATTCCGTTATGTAGTTTTCCACCCAGCAAAATTGATCTACTGTGTGTGACTTACAAAGAGGAGGTGTGGACCTGTTGGCAAAAAGGGAGACCAACAGGTATGAGCCAAACCCATACATGAAATGCTTTCTCATGAACCGCTTCTATCTGACCCACCCTGTAGGTTGCGTAATTACAGATATAGTTTAGTAAGCAATACCCGAAACAACGTATATACATATTCTATTTTTCCACAGTTTCCATTTGTTTCACACATTATCTTGTTTTTCATGACCACAACACAATTTATAAACATATACAATTAACTACATTTATAATTTCACCACATTTACAAAATTTATCACAAAACGCATTGCATTACATCTTATATTAAATAAATAAATTCCTGTTAATTCATATACGAAGTAAACCTCTAAATAGCTGGTCACTAAAATTTACTGCAAAACTTGACCGGTATATAGGAGGTGGCCGTTAATAGGGAGAAAATAAAATTTATTTCTACGCGTTGTTTATTAAGATCTTTTAAGTATGGAACATAATACGGTTTTGCATATAGGGTACTATATCTGCATTAAAAATAACTATAAATGTGCTGATCCAATATTAAAAAAATTATACGAGATATAATAATGGAAAGATTATACATATTAAATACATTATACATACATTTACATAATATGTACCTACTTTCTAATTGCTCGTTATACCTATTACAATAATTAATTACATACATATATATACCATTAAATTACATTTTATGAAATATTTTTGTATTGAGGTTTGTTTTATTTTAAGTTCAGTTTGTAAAACAGAAGATTCACATTTTGATAAAATTTGAAGTACTTCTACCGCTAGCTCACTCTTATCATTAGAAAATAGAAAACTTTGCACATCTCTTAGTTTTTCACACACTTTACTCATATTTTTAATGTTTGACGTAAAACTTCGAATTCTTCTGTACCACTTTCATTGTTCAAATCACAGCCTTCACTATAGTCTAATTCACTGATTATATTTTGAATACTTAAATTGGGGCTTTCGGTCTAAAATATCACAATCAATAGATGAATAATTTTCAAAGGCTTACGTTGATTACATTCTAATAATACAGAAAAAAGCTGAGCTAGTGGAATTTCGTCTTCTTCATCGAAATCTTCTTGCAGGACTTTTTCCGAGAATCCTGCTTTTACAAAACATTTAGCTTAATTGTAATGAGGCGAAACGTTTCCCCTGAATACAAATATCCAAACTAAAAGCGCTGGTTAAATTAATACTTTTTCCGCATCTTCAAGGACTGCGTTCATTTCGAAATTTGTGAATAAGTGTTAGATGCCTTTTGATTAAAATTTCCTATAGGCCATCTTAAAGTTTTGGATAATTCCTAGATCTAATGGCTGGCAATGGGATGTGGTGTTTGGGGGTAGAAAAACAATGTTCACATTTTTAAGAGTTACTTTGGGATGAGACGTGGCATTATCCAGAAATAATAAGACTTTTCTATTTTTTTTCATTTTTCATCAATTTTTTTAGCCAGGAAGTCATAATCTCTACCGTCATCAAGCTTTTTTACTAGATATCCATTCTAAGGGCAATTTGTTGATATGAGAGCCTTTAAAGCATCTTGGGTGTTTACTTTTTCAATGATTAACGGATTTTCTTATCACCTTCCATATTTGTACAAAATAAAATTGTCAATCTTTGTTTTGCTTTTTACCACTACATTTATCGTTTTTAAAGAGAACGTTTTTGTTGTAGCAGGTAAAAGTCCGGTCTCGTCAGCATTGTAGCACATTTTTGGGTGAATACTCTTTCAATATTACTGACAGCTTTTCTTTCCAAGCTTCAACAGTGTCTAAGTTAATATCAGCTAACTCCCCGCAAATTGTTTTAAATGTTATGTTATGTCTTTAACAAAATTTCTTAAGCCACCCATTTGAAACTTTAAAAATCTTCAATGCTTTCTCTTTTATTAAAAGTCCTGATATAGGGATTTATTCCTAGCTTTACAAAACCAATTGTAAACTACTTGATCAATTTCTAAACCTTTAGTTCCAGGAAATTTTCTTTTCTGCTCTGTATTGGAACCTTCTTCAAATAGCTTTATTAAATCACATTTGTTTTTAAAATATCGTTAATTTGTGTTCTTTCAACACTAAATTTTTCAGCCAACTTTCTAGCATTGGTATTGAACTTTCACTTTTCCACAATTATATCAATTTTCTCTTTAAGAGACAAACGTTTTCTTTAGCGACATTGTAATTTTTCTGTACGTCTATAAGTAACAGCACTGTTGAACATACTAACTCAAACTATGTTACGCAAATACGATTTTTGTGGTGAAGCTTAATAAGTCTCTTAATTGCACTTTCTCTGTGATGACTGTCTATTCTAAATCGAACAAATTCTTTAAATCCGTTCTTAAATACCGGTAATTTCTTAAGCCTCACACAATGAAACAATTATATATTATGCACAACTTGAACGCTAAGCTGTTGTCTACTAATGACCTTACTTAAGAATGGCCGAAAATGGGAGGTAGAATTACATGTATTTTTTTAAGAAAGTTTACAAATAAGTGGCCGTGGCCGTTATCGAGAGGTCGTCGCTATTAGGAGGGTCATTAATATGGATATTTCCGTATAATTGGTTTTTGACTTGAAAAACTTGGCCGGTTTGAGAAGTGACCGAAAATATAGGTTTTACTGTAATTTATATTCTAATCTAAACTATATATTATAAATGATACTCATTTTGCAATCCGTCTACCCACTGGCAGCATATTTGGTTAGGCCGCTTAACGAAGGCAAACGGGGCACAACTCTTTCTCGGCTGTACTTTTAAATTCTAGAACACTACTTGATAGTTTCTATTTAACTTTATGCTGCGCCTATGCTCTATTCAATTACTTCGGGTTCTTCTTCGTGTTTATCAGCACAATCAAGTGTGGTTCTCAACATAGTATTTGGCGGATATCGGACATTTCTAAATGCCTGGCATAACCAAAGATACCATAGTACCAATGCTACATGAGCACAAACACCTAGGAGTTCTTGCACCAACTTTACATGTACAGTAAGTACCTAAAATTGGTTCTCTTTCTGGGTTTTCATTGAGCAATCCTAGATGTTCGCGAAAGTCAATATAAATCATATGCGTTGCGGTTCTGGTAAATCTTGGCCAAACTCTTGCTCGCAGCAAGCCAACTTCAAACAGCTTAATCTGGAAAGCAAATTCATTTCTATCATCGCGTGCTGTTTTGTCCTGTATATAGCTTGAAGCAAGACGAATTTGGTACGTTCCAAAAGCTTTATCTCAAATGTACTCTAGGGGCAGTCGTGGAAAACCTGGTACATCAGCGTTTACCATATCCACAAGGATCGTCCCGTACTCTCAAATCTAATCTTTCGTTTTGCACTCGCTGTTGCAAATAATTTTCTTGCCCGCTATTTCCAGCATTTTTTCAGCTAAAGCTGTATTTGCTTTTTGCATATAAATCCTATTGTGAAAACGATTGAGTAACGCGCAAGATAATTTAAAAAATCAGACAGATTTTTACAGTGTTGTATGGAAATGAGATCTCTAAATAACTTAAAAATATTTTTTAAGCGTGCATTCATAGCTTCAATAATCCATCTAGTTTTCGTAACAAGTCTTGATCTATTTGCTTCTTCAGTGGTAAACTGTTGTTGCTCCCGTGCAAGCAGCTCTGGCATTTTGCAATTTAGTCCTAATCCTTCTAAAAATTCTAAAGCGTCTTGGTATCCTCGATCGACTACAAAAATATCTCCTTCCCGCACCCAATCCCTAATACCTTCATACGGTGCATTAAAATTGATGCATCATTATTTTGCCTATCAGAAAAGTAAGGGCCGTGAACGTCGACAATATATTCATTTGGTGCGACAATTAGCCCAGCCTTGAACAAATTGTAATGCTTATGTTGACAGTATGATTGCCTTGCTACAGCAAAATTTGAACTCTTTGGAGCTTTGAGATATGTGCAGTCTGTGTACAATATGGCTTGATGCACTCTTGGGTTAGGATTGTACAATTTATTAAAAAACTCATTCACATTATTTCGAATGAAATGGTCCTTATCACGTACTTCGAGTGACCGTACACCAAGGATATCTGGGACAAACTGCTTCATTAAACTTAACCTAACGATTCTTATGGCCATAGAAACTGCTGATCGACTAGAATAGTTGGTAATCAATTTTATAAAAGTGTCGGAAATACCCTGCCTCAACTTTATAAGAAATGCTATGAGATTGTTCTTATGCACGTATCTTCTATGATTGTACTCAACTGGTACACAATAGTAAAATAGAACATTGAAATGCTCCTTGCTTAACGAAGTAAGAGACACAAAATCTTCGTCTGAGAAGTTCTCTTCGTTTTCAAATCGCTTGTTTTGCGCAGCGGCTGTCATCTCTCTTAATGTGCTAAACCATTAACCTATTTCTACGCCTTCTAATACTCCTCCCCTCTTTATGAAAACAAGATCTCGTGTGTGTTCTTCTCGCACCATATCATTATTACCTAAATGCTGCTCACAGTATCGTGTGCTATTTGGTACAAACACGTCTGTAGTAATGTATATATGAATTCTTGAGGGCCTAGTAAGTCGTGTGTTACATAGTTGACTGCAAATAAAGCATCGAGTTGCCGATCTTTGGACTAGAACTTTCATTGGTATTGCAGTTGCTTTTCCTTCATTGCGGATTGTCTTTATGATTTTGTTGTCACAGTTAATACAAAGCTTAGATTGATCATTTAAAACCAACTGTGGTTTTCTGAGGGTCTCCAATGTTGAGCAGCCCTTTGTCGTCCCTTATTACTCGGAGTCATTGTTAACACCATCAACCCTTCTAATAGCACGTTGTCTAGATTCGCTCACGTAACAAAACATAATAAAATGAAATACTTAACGAGCGATGTTTGCTATTTAAGAAGCTATTAAAGTTGTGATACCTCGGTAATCTTAGATTAATTAAATATTTTGCAATAAAACCGTACAATAACACAAAAAATCAGAATAACATATTGGGCCTTCAAAAAGACCATTGGGGATATAAATATTTTAGATTAGATCACAGTGTAACTCAAAAAATTTTGCGTTGGGAGACCTGCAGGCCGCTACTGCAGGGACTGTCCCCCTCAGTGGCCACCTTATCGCCTATCAAGGCTGATTAGATTTTTTAGACCCGTTGCAGTCTTTGGCACTCCCCTACTGTAACGTAGTTGTTTCACACCCTTACACGGCTGACACCGGCTTGATGTTTTAGGTATGCGCAATGTTGTGCACCCACTGAAGGCCCCGTTGCAAAACTACCTGAAAAGGATTTGCCAGCCTTATACAGGGAATACGGCATGATTAGAAAAAGAATAGAGTTGATTAGAAAAAGAAAAGACTAGAGTTTACTAGCAAAAAAAAAAAAAAGACTAGAGTTGACTAGAAAAGAAAAGACTAGAGTTGACTAGAAAAATAAAACACTAGGGTTGACTAAAAAATAAAAACTAGATTTGACTAAAACCGAAAAACTAGGTTTGACTAGAAAAGGAAACGACTAGAGATAACTAGAAAGTAAAAAAACTAGAGTTGACTAGAAAAGAAAAAGACTTAAGTGGATTTGAAAAGTGAAAAAGGTAAAGACTAGAAATGACAACCAAAAGGAAATACTATAATTGTCAACATTCAAAACAGACGACACCAGCCCGCCTTTCGAATAATATATTAAATCAGGTTCTAGATTGATGATCTTATTTAACTATTGCTATAACTTTGAACCCAATGTAGTCTAACATTTTTGAAAACAGTTTTTGAATTAGTTTTCTCCAAGCTATTGAATGTTGTATTTCAGCATTTTTTAAAATCATAAACAAAAAGTTAAAATCTTCAAAAATATTTTAAAGTGTTATAACTTTTGATTTCAATGTAGCACAAGATTTTAGAAAGCAGTTTCTAAATTAGTTTTTAACAAGCTTTTGAATGCTGTATTTCAAAATTTTTTAAAATCATAAACAAAAAACTCAAAATCTTCAAATATATTTTAAATTGCTATAACTTTTGAAATACTGCATGGAAAAAAGTTTTTAAAATCATATTTGAAAAAGCTTTTAAAGCGCTTTCGCATGATATGCCACTCGACGTGATAGCTTAATTACTTTTTAAAATAATAATACAACCTTGTTTGACTTTTGACCTTAAATATTTCCTAAACTACTGCCCCTATGGGGTCGCGTCAAGTAGTCTTTTCCTACTCTCATAAAGTTCTAAAACATATAGAAAATTCAAATTTTTTTATAGAAAGCCAAAAATAATTAATATGGTCCTAAGTTCTTTGCTTTTTCATCTTTAATAAGTAAATTTATAAGCGTATGATATTCGCCAAATGCTTTTATATTTTCATTTATTTCGTGAATCTAAATTTTTCGTTTCTAGGATGTTGCAGAAAAAACAATAGCCGCGGCACATTCTTCAATTTTTTCTTCAAATTCGTCTGATGACGAGCTTGAGAAGATGCTAACAACACACTGACAAATTTTATTTTTCAAAAAACACCAATTTTGTCACATCATAACGCATCACAACACAACACGTCAGAACAATGTATTTACGACGTGTCACATCATAACACATCACAACACATCAGAATAATATGTTTCCGTCTTAATTGCGCTTTGTGTTCAACATAGCCGCTCCACTGATTCAACTTTTCTTACTCCAACTTCCCGTAATCAAAATAAATTATTTGTAGAAATCTGTGGTATGTAATAAAATAATAATCAATATCAATTAATAAAATATTATAATAATTATTGTTTAATAATAAAATAAAGTAACACACAAAACAATTGCTCAAAGTGGAATATAAATCAACATTGAACATTAAATGAATTGGTAGCAATTTTCAATTTGACTTAAGGGACATAATAATTTAAATTCATTGCGTATGAAATGGCATATTCATTCCAATTGACCTACTTAAATATGAGTTTAGTAAACTGAAAGCATTGCAACAAAACCTTTAGCATTTTTATTTTGCTTTGCATAAATGAAAACAATCACAATATTCTAATTAAAATGAAACGTTCCAATTAATTATTTTTTTTGATTATTCTGGCTGTACTTATTGAAAATTTATTGTGTTGTCACAGCTAAAATTTATACATCCCTATAGATTTGAAGTGCTTTTTCTTTGTTGAATTTTTTTGGTTTTAGATGTATGGTTACCGTCTAGATTAAATATAAAAATTTAAATTACTCTCTTATGAATACTGCCGTTAGAGACATTGTTAGAAATTCTAAATAAATGAATGTTTTATGTTTTTTTTCAAATTCTTACAATTCCACTTTTACCTGTATTTTTATTAGTTTCAATAAATTAAAGCTATTTTTAAATTGAATGGATTTCCAACAACTCAGTTCTCAAATTAATAAGAACTTTTATAGATACTTCCATGAGTTGTTTATGTATTAAATGTACTAGTAAAGAAGTTGTTCCGAAGTTTATTTTATAATAAGGAAAATAAATATGAATTTTGTTGTTCTAATACACCTACACATTACTTAGTTATAATGTTTTATATTATTGATTTTGTCGGTGCCCGTGCCTTTTATGAAATATAAAATTTATGTTAAATCGAGTCACCTTAAATAATCTAGAAACGTGAAATGTGGATACTCAAGAATTTTTTAAAGGAATTATTAGGGTACGTTTATTAAATACTAGATGTAGTGTATAGTAACCTGGTTAGTTTTATCTACGTCGAACGAATAAATTGGTAATTGATTAGAACAGCAAAACATTATGTAATTCTTAAATGTAATTGACAGTCAATTGCTATGAAAATCATGTTGGATTCCAAAAAAAGTAAAGTTGTTTATTTTAACAATACAAAGTTTGATTGCAGAGTAATGAACAACATGGTTAACATAAGGTGAAATAGTACAATCTTTTCCACTAAAATTTCATTTGGGTTCAAAGTTATTATGGTATCTACGTTTTTGTTTTTGTATGTAGGATTTCGTAAATGACTAATAATGTCCTTAATTTTTTGTTAATTCGACAACGGTTTTCGATATTGGTCGTAGAAAAAATACCCAAAAGTGTGTGACTGTAAAAATTCTTCATATAGATGTATTTACAAAAAAAAATTATTATTACAAAATTTCTAAAAAAATTGAATGTTACACAAATTAAGCAATACATTTTAAGAATGTTACAATTCAAAAAATGTCGCAAAAACTAAACAAACTCAAAAGGGAAGTAATTTGCATTTCTCATCGAAATGCTAGTAACCTGCAGAAATTAACATAAATATTGTAGGGTATCGTTGTTTGGCAACATAGACACCATCACGTTGGTGAATTCAATAGAATAAGCAAATATTCATGGAAAGAACGAGAACGACCTGTGCAATTCTGCTACCGTCCGATTTGCCTAATTCACTCTTTAGTCGCAGCGTTGATTGAAGGAGTAATCAACTGTCACAGCTTAAGTACTTCACATTTGATTAGTTTATGGCATAACGGTAAGGGTCAATAGCAGTTAAAAAAACCTTTTTTCTATACCAAACAATTTGAGGCAGAACTTGTGTGGCTATATTTTTAACAACTTGGCCCGACACCAAATTTCAAAAGAGATGTTTATACAGGGTGTATTGCATAAGAACCGACACAGAACGGGAGGATCCTAAAATATGACGATTTAACTTAACTTACCGTTATACCAAGTTGCAGTCTTAAGAAGTTATGGGCCAAAGTGAAGTTCTAAATTTCGAAAAAAATAAATATTTTGATTTCGAAAAATCAAATTTGGTGAAAGTTGTAATTGTGCCAATGTAATTAACCGATGGTAAGTAACATTCAATTAAAACAATTTAAAGGAGTGAGTAGGGGTAATTCTCCTTTAAACAAATTTTTTCAACCTGTTCGAAAATTAAAAAAGTTATTACTTTGGCTTATTGATAATTTAATTTTAAAACTTTTTTTATTTTTGTTGTTTTTCAAAAAAACATTGTAGATGCCAAAGTTTGATCCAAATTTTTCGGACGCCCTGTACAATATTTTTGGGCATCGGAATGGTTATTATTAGGGCCGTACTCAAACTTTAACACCTCAGAAAATAATTTTTATCTCTACAATAACTTCTACGCTACACTAATTTTTTGATTCCGTATATCTATTAAAAATTTTGAAATAATGGGAAATATTTGAAAACCGCTGAAGGTAGGTATATGAATTGACGGGTGAAATGTACGCAAAATTTAACGAGTTATTCAACGGTGCAAAAATAAACAAGGTGTTCCATTTTAAAAAAATCAACTTTGGTTGATTACGTTTTTTTGAATCACTCTGTATATATGAAAATATTTTTAAAATGTGCAACTTTTAGTCTATTTGAGAAGCCTGCTCACACTTTTATTCGGACAAGTAGTCTGAAAGCCCATAATCGAACAATTAAACACTAAATGGACATACTGTATATGCCAAAACATTTTTGGTTGGTAATGCCATTTTTCAGCTGTCAACACGGTGTCATTTTGGCATATATTAAAATACATGTTTTTTTCCATTTTTTAGATTTAAAATTGCCTATAAAATCCTTCAAAATAACATGTAAAAGAGTTCTGCAACGTATTATTTACGTATTCCAGCATGATAATTGTACTGATTTCAGTGTCATGAGTACAATGTGACATTGCCAACATTTAGTAACTTTTTTGTCGGACCAAGATAAGTGGTGTTTCTGGCCGCTTTTGAGTGATGCAAAATCAGTGATTATGGACGAAGAACCAAAATAGTATAAAGTATCAAGGGCGGGAAGGCATAAATTGCAACCCGCAACAGTGAGTCGCACGAGCGAAGCAAGGGCGGCTTTGCTATTAAGGGCTGCAAGAGGCTTCACGCCCGTGGTGCTTACAATTGTTTTTCGCCTAGCTCCTGCTTTTGAAATTTTAGTATTCTTGAAACTTTCAGTCACACAATAGTTAAGTATTATCAAAAAAAAGTCATGAGAGTGCTGTGCAATTTATTTTCGATATATAATATTGCACGACCGTCGCCTCTCACTCGAACGCGCACTATCCGCGCTCTTTCCACTCATTGAAAACGACGTCGACGTTCGCCGAAACCGCTGGCGATAACAAAAACGACGTTGTAGCTTCCGTTCGAGAGAACCGTACGCGGGCTAAAAAAAGCGGCTATCCGAAAAAGTAATTTTTTTTTTAATTTTTGACGAGAAAAGGCTATAAACGTGGTCGGAACGCGAAAAAACAGAAAATTTCGAATTCGATTACGGTTTTTTGCAATTTACGGCTTTCGCTTCAAAGATATTTTCAAATTTATCGCAGCCCTTAGTAGATTTCATCGTTTCACGTGAGAATTAATAAAAAACGCGTTCGAAACGAACGCCCTCGAGAGCTACGAGGGTTTTTTGGAAAAATGTCGAACTAATTATTAGCCTAAACGGCCGACGATTTTCGAAAAATTTCGAAAATAGAAATCAAAAAGACGAACGCGGTGAATTTTGTTTAGTAAGCGTGGGAAGTCGGGGACGGTAATTACACCCCCAGAAACGAAAAAGTTCCACCCCTAACTTTAAGGGCTTATAACTCGGAAATTATAAGATTTATCGAAAAAGCGCTTAGCCTAGAGCACAATTTACAGTTTTTTTCTTTAAAACGGCATTTAAATGAAAGATGTGGCTTTTATCATAGGGCTGTAGGAGGTACACAAACTTTTTTGGTTTGAAATTTGTAGATAAATCGTTAAAGACATATCTTTTAAACCGTAAGAGACAGAAAAAATAACCGGACGTTTCGAAACTTCTAAACTTAACAAAGTATAAGATGGAAAAATTTTTTGAAAAAGTCCATAGGGTCCGATTTACCACTTTTCTTTATGAATAACCAAAGATTAACGTTACGCGTTGAAAATTTCAAATCCATGCGAAAATCGACCTTTTTTCAAATTCGTCTCACATTAGAACGGCTTGAGATATTTTTGTTTGGAAAAAAGTTTCGAGTTTACGAAAGATGTGTCTTTATTTTTTATTTAAATTTTTTTGTACAAGGGCATCTTCAAGGTTAAAAAAATGTTAAAAATAGTCAATAAAATTTCAAACAAATTGAGCCGTAAGTTAACCACAACTTGCTTATTTACGGACCGATTTTCAAAATTCAAAAAGCATCATACGCGGATAAAGAAATAAAATTTTTTGGTTCTTTCAGTTTTTTTTGACCTTGCGTGTTTTTAAAAGTTATAAGCGAAAAACGTTTCCGACAAAATTTCAATCGAAAACTAAAACGGCCATAATTTCTAAATTATAATTGATAAAAAAAGGTTATTTAAGAAAAACGTAAAAACACGAATAAAAAACGAGAAGAATCGTAATTTTGCAAATTTTCGAATGGCATAATCTAAACAATAAAGTTTGTTTTGTTAAATACATTTTACGCGGAGACTGTCAGAACATTCAACAATTGCAGTGAAAGAAAGTCGCACGAAATTGGTAAATTATAGTATTTTGCTTTGAAAACAAGACGCTTTTACAGTCGCTCATGCAATCGACCAACTAAATACTATTCGAAACTATTTTATTCTAGAACAGAATAAAATGTGTTCTACATTATTTATTTATTAGTTTTGCATTCGATTAATTGAATAAATGCTATTCAATTTAAATTACAATTCCTTTTTAAACAAACATTGTTTTCAATTATGCGTAAAATGCTTGCATGTGTTATCGTTTCTTGTATTTAAAAGTTACAAAAAAGGTTTTCTGCTCATATTTTGTAAATGTATTATAATGCGTTCATTTTATGCTCTAATTTGTATTTTTTAAGTATAAAAAAAAACTGCATTTGGTGTTTTTCATGGTTAAAATTCTAGAAAAAATAATTTGTAGTTTGTTTTATTTTTAAGAATGAAAAAAATATTATTTATACTTTTTATGTTATTTAAGCGTTAAAAATAAATTGTTGTTTTTTGTTGCTTACAATTGCAAAAAATAAAGTGTAATTGGCAATTTTTTTTTAAGTAAGAAAAGGTGGCTTACTTTTTTTTGAGTTTTGTTTTAATATGAAAAGGGGTTTTCCTTTTTTCACTCTTTGATTTTGCACTTATGTTTTGTATACTACTTTTATATTTACAATTTTTTTACTACAGTTTTTCATTTTATTTGTGTTCTTCTTCATTTTTGTTAACAATAATAAGTTCTTAAATTACACGATTAATCAATAATGTGTACAAATGACTTCCTTTTCTTTTTTAGTATTTACGTAGAAGGTAAAAAAAGCATTTTCTAGATTTAAAAAATAAAAAATGGCATTTTTCTTTTAAAGAAAGCAAAAAATATAGTGTCTTTATATATTTTTAAATCTCTAATATCTTTTGTCTTTCAGTGTTTATAATAAATTGGATTTTTGATTTCTTCTGATTAAGAACCTTTTCCAATTTTAAAAATAAAAAATGACATTTGAATTTTGCATTTTTTAAGTATGAAAAAAACTAGAGTTTGATCTTTACAATTTAGCGAGCAAAACGAGCCGTGTCTCTATCAAAGTTGGATTCGAAAAATGACGCTACTTTGATGTTTACAATCTGGCGAGCGAAGCGAGCCGTGTCTTTATCAAATTTGCATTGAAACAATTTTTTTGATTAAAAAAAGCCAGAGTTTAATCTTTACAATTTGGCGAGCAAAGCGAGCCGTGTCTTTATCAAATTTGCATTGAAACAATTTTTTTTGATTAAGAATTGCCATAGTTTGATTCACAATTTGGCAAGCAAAGCGAGCCGTGTCTTTATCAAATTTGCATTCGGAAAACGACGTTACTTTGATGATTACAATCTGGCGAACAAAGCGAGCCGTGTCTTTTCAAATTTGCATTTGGAAAACGACGCCGCTTTGATGTATACAATCTGGCGAGCGAAACTTTGCCGTGTTTTTATCACATTTGCATTGAAACAATTTTTTTGATTAAGAACAAGATTCATTTTAACAATTTTGGCAAGCAAAGCGAGCCGTGTCTTTATCAAATTTGAATTCGGAAAACGACGTTACTTTGATGTTTACAAACTGGCAAGCGAAGCGAGCTATGTCTTTATCAAATTTGTATTGAAAAATTTTTTTGAATAAGAAAAGCTAGAGATTGACCTTTACAATTTTTCGAGCAAAAGCGAGCCGTGTCTTTGTCAATGTTACATATGGAAAACGACGGTACTTTAGTGTTTACAAATTGGCGAGCGAAGCGAGCCGTGTTTCTATCAAATTTGAATTGAAACCATTTTTTTAAGTAAGAAAAGCCAGTGTACGAGCTTTTGTTATAAATATGAAAAGCAATTTTCTTTTTTTCGCCCTTTGATTCTAGAGTGAAGTTTCGTATACTATTTTTGTATTTACATAAAAGCTGTTTCTTTTACTACAGTTTTTCATTTTTCTATTTTCTATTGTCTTTATCAAATTTGTATTGAAACCATTTTTTTGAGTAAGAAAAACTAGAGTTTGATCTTCATAATTTAGCTAGCGGAACGAGCCGTGTCTTTATCAAATTTGCATTGAAACAATTTTTTTTTTGAGTAAGAAAAACCAGAGTTTGATCTTTACAATTTAGCGAGCAAAAGGAGCCGTGTCTCTATCAAAGTTGCATTCGGAAAGTACGCTACTTTGATGTTTACAATCTGGCGAGCGATGCGAACCGTGTATTTATCAAATTTGCATTGAAATATTTTTTTAAGAAAAGCCAGAGTTTGACCTTCACAATTTGGCGAGCAAAGCGAGCCGTGTCTTTATCAAATTTGCATTGAAACAATTTTTTGAGTAAGAATTTCCATAGTTCGATCATAACAACTTGGTGAGTAAAGCGAGCCGTGTCTTTATCAAATTTGTCTTAAAATTATTTCTTTGAGTAAGAAAACCAGAGTTTAATCTTCACAATTTGGCGAGCAAAAGCGAACCGTGTCTCTATCAAATTTGCATTCGGAAACGACGTTAATTTGTTGTTTATAATCTGGCAAGCAAAGCGAGCCGTGTTTTTTATCAAATTTGCATTCGGAAAACGACGCCACTTAGATGTTTACAATCTGGCGAGCAAAGCGACCCGTGTCTTTACCAAACCAGCCCCGCGCCAATTGATTGCTGCAAAGCAGCAAACCCCATTGCCGCGAAACGGCGCTGGGCAAGAGTTGCGTAAGCAACCCTAGTTCTCATATAATAATTAGTCAAAGCAATTGTTTTTCTTTAAGAAACTTTCATTAACTTTATTAAACTATAATCGCAAAAGTAAAGATATTCATTAATAATAATAGATAAATAGTATCAAGATGAGTTCCGGAAGAATATTTTGAGCATACTCCACCTGAATTACAGGAACTAGCATAACACTGCTATAGAAAATTTACTACCTGTAAAATTAAAAGACAGATATGAGAGAACCTACATTACATTTTGTAAGTGGAAAGAAACCAATAAAGCAAAAAATACAAGTGAGAATGTTTTTGCTGGCATATCTCATTTATAGAAAGAAGATCGTAAATATTGCTACTTTATGGGCAGAATACTCAATGTTGAAATCTGTAATTAAAATTAAAGAAAATATTAATGTTAATGAATTTAGTAAAATACAAGCTTATTTGAAACAACAAAGTGTTAACTATAAAGCCAAAGAATCAAAAATATTAAGTACATACAATAAGTACAAAAAAAATAGTAACACCGTGTTTTGTTTTAAGGTTGCTCTAATAAATGGGAATTTATGCAGCATGTCGTCGAATAGAACTTACAAACTTAACCCTTAGCAATATTCTCGTTCAAGATAATTGTATAATTGTTACAATTTTGGACAGTAAAAATTATATACCACGGACGTTTGTAATAACAAACTAAACTCTCGACGAGAATGTGTGCATTCTTGAAATTTATAAGAAATATGTTTCCTTGAGACCGCCCCATACCACTCACGACAGGTTGTTTCTCACTTACAGAATGGGTAAATGCACTGTACAGCCTGTGGGAAAAAACACATTTGGCAAAATACCATCAAAATTTCTTAAATTACCCAATGCAGTTCAATATACTGGTCACTGTTTCCGACGCAGTTCTGCTACACTCTTAGCAGATTCTGGCGCAGACTTACTTAGTATTAAAAAACATGGGGGCTGGAAATCTTCAACTGTCGCTGAAGGATATATTGACAGTTCTCTAAAAATAAAAAGATGTTGCAAATAAATTATTTAGAATGGAAGGTGCATCCACAAACTACCCACCTGGTGCATCTTCCTCCACGATTACATCAGGTCAGTTGCAAGATTTGAATGATTTGAACAATGAACCTAACCTGGATAATTTTACTCCAGTTTTTGGGGAATCAAATATTCAAATAATGAATAGTACTTCTCACATTAATTTACCTACTCCATCTGGTATAATAATTCATAACTATTCACAAGGAGTAATAAATATAAATTACAAACCTTTTTAAATATCTGTAAATATTTTAGGTGTTACCTCATTGTACATATTTCAATTTTCTAATGAAGATTTTGTTTTTTGTTGAATTTGCTGTTAAAGTCGAACCACACAATAATAATACGCTTCGTATTATGTATTCTGTGGTCGAACAAATCAACGCGTGCATCACGTCATAGACATTTTCTTAAAAACATAAATAGGCAACCAACCCAACAAGGAAAATTTAATAAAATTTACATATTACACAAATTATTCGTTTATAAAATTTTATTTTTAGTTTGTTCTTTTAAAGTAAGTGTAAGTATCTAATGGCACTTTTAACATTGTCTTGTCACGATGTAAATGTCATTCCAGTTTCAAACACCTAAGTTTTATAAAATATACAAATTTTTGACATACTGTTAGTGCAATATCGGATGTAACTTTATTAAAACTCGTTTAGAATCAGCTTTGTTGTACCTAAACCCAATGTTGTGAACAATTGTTCTCAACGATACTACTGAGCCTTGGAAGATATCCTTCTGCTTCAAAACTTTTGTAAGTGAAGTTAATGTAATGTACGTATACTTTTAAAAATAAGTTGTGTTAAAATACAATTATTAAATTCTATGCACTCACCATCCTTAACCATGTCGTATATGGTATTCTGTATAGCATTTTATCAAAGTTATCAATATCGGTGACAGGTTCGGTATGTGACTTTGTTTTCTTAGAGCTTCGTAAAGGTTCTTCAGTTTTGCAGGCTTGAGAAATAGTATTTGCTGTTCTGATACTAATGTTCAAAGCGTTTGATACCCTCTTTGCAAAAACAAATAGTTTCTAAATATAAAAAATTAGAATTTTTAAGAATTCAAAATATTTACCTCTCTTACAGCAACTAAGGGATTACCAGCAGTGTCTTGTCCTCGTTTAAAATAAGTAATGAGTGAAGCATTAGTTCTTGTTTTTGGACTTCCTCGATAAAGGTATCGACATTGTTGAGGTTATTTTTAACAACTGCTTTGGGTGTTTACACTTGAAGCACTTAGAAGAAATATTTGTGGGTAATTTTTTTGGATGTAAATTGGAAATCAAATCAATAAACAGATATACCAAACAAAAACACTGAACGATTCGTAAGCGCTATGTTTAATGCTTTATTCTTAGACATAACACAACGTAATAAAAAATTAAAACTCCAAATTATAATTGTTTTTCTCCATTTTTCAGAAACTACAGAAAATATTATAAAATGAATTAATACGTTATCAAAGTTTACATTATAGTTAAAAAAACTTAATTACGCAATAATTTATGAAGAAAAAAAAAATTTTTTTAGTTTTTTCTAAGTTTGTTCTTTGATATAGAAATGCGCCTAAGGCTAAAATAGTATTTTGCACTTCCTATATTTAATGATTCACTTTACACCCGCTTCCGCAAGCGTAAAATGACTCTTTTTCGCTCGATTTACTTTTGCGCCCGCATTTTTTACTTTTAGGCCCGCTTTTACTTTTAGGCCCGCATATATCGTTAATACCGAATTGATCCGAGAATTTACGATTAATCATTGACAAAATAAGAATAAACGGTACGAAATTATGCATGAGAAATGACATGAGAATCACTACAAATTATTCTTAAAAATCAAATTTTAATTAAATTGTAGAATCTGAATATAAAGGAAAATTTTTTTGTAGCACTGGAGTAAATACAATAAAAGCACATTTGGCGTTGCTTTTTTAAGTCGACATCATTTTAAAATGTAATCGTATGTATTTTCATATATTTTGTTGGATTTAGCAAGTAACAAATCCGGAACCACGTTATCTGCTACTTCTTCAATACCGGGAGGAGTTTTAGAAAGTTCTTCATTATCAGTTTCCATGTCCACTGATTTTGGAAGCTTTGTAATTTAAATTTTTAAATGATGTTTAGGAATGCCGGTAAAGAAGAACATTTTATTCTTAATTCTTGTAAGCCTAGAGGTCGCTACCAATTTACGTTCGTAAATTTAAATTTTTTAATTAATTTGTTGTTATCAATACCTTTAAAATAACAACAACTAATCTTATTAGTACTATTAATTTAAGGTTTTAGTTGTATTTTTAAATTAAAATAAAATATGTAATTAAAAAGTAAATCTGTTTCGACTTAGTATTACTAAGAAGTGCAAAAATTTGTATGCACCACAGATGTAAATTACTTTTAAGCCCGAGCATAAAAGTGTTACTTTACACCCTTGGTACATAAATAACTATTTGCGCCCGTTTTTAAGGGCTGAAAAGAACTTTTTCCATATAGGCAGGCGA
Source organism: Abscondita cerata (assembly GCA_030710515.1). Lineage (NCBI taxonomy): Eukaryota > Metazoa > Arthropoda > Insecta > Coleoptera > Lampyridae > Abscondita > Abscondita cerata. The sequence continues at coordinate 109,478 of JALBCR010001141.1, forward strand.
AAAAAAAATTTACCTGCGTACTTTAGGAGGAATACTCAAAAATCTCTCAATTATGTATTTCAAACGCCGCATAGCAGCAAGTTCAGTAACGAATAAACGGTTGAAAGGTCTCTTGCAACGAGTATTTTATACTATTTTTACTACTTTGTATTTTTTTTAATCTAAGGAATTTTTTAGTAATAGTGGCATTTATAAAATTTATAAAATTCTTGTTACCTTGGTTACAGAAACTTCATTTTATTAATTTCTTTTGCTAGTTTATTCGTGCACGCGAACGACTTTTTCTAACAACTCAAATGACGTCATTTCGGTGCTGAAATAGGCTTATTTCAAACGCAATATAGAAATTAACTATTTTCTCCGACCGGGATTAAAAAAAGTGTAAATTACATAATTTTGCTGAATTAAAGTGCATCTATTTTTCTGGGGAAAAAGTAGAGCGTTATTAAATGCTTGGCTATTATAAGTATCTACTACAATATAGTTAGTAGAGGTTGTCTAAACGACAAATGTTAAAAGTGACAATAATTTGTAAATAATATTAAAAATTCAAGATTGGACAAAGAGATCACAACTACGATGTTATTTGTGTATAACCCTTTTACAATTTAACAAAGGACACCTATAAACAAATTTATATTCCATAAAATCACATCATTCTTACAGTAAACAATAATTCTACTCTACTTCCGACGTAATTATGAAAATCGCTATTAACCACAAATCATTCGTAGGATTCTGTTTTAAATTAACCTTCGTCAATTAATCGACTATTTAGTGATCAGTTATGTTAGCCTTCATAATTTAGCAACAAACTGTCGGGGCCATCCTCTGTCATTGTCAGAAATGCAGATGTTTGATCATTGATTAATTACTAATGTGTAAGCGTGTTTGTGTTCCACAACTCAATTGAATTATTTATTATGCAGAACTTCTGTCACATTAACATTTTGTTATTCACAATGTTTCTGATGTAATTGTAAACTATTCACGAATTGTTTATCATCTTACTCTCCTGCAACTCACATAGTATGTATTTAAAAAAACTTCACAACATATAAATAATATTATATCACAAATTGCCCATTTTATGCTATTATAATTACTTATGTCCTAAAACTTTTAAAAAAAATTACACACAACAAACAACTTACAACACATATAATTTATTTGAACAACCAAGTAAACAGCTTTTAACAGTTTTTTTATATTAAACAAGGAACATAAGAAACCCTAAGGTCCCAAACGTTTAATTGTACAAAGCTTTCTTTGAAGTTGTTGGGTTAGACATCCGATGGAATTTAAATCCCTATAAGGCGGAAAAGCTTCTTCATTCGCGGCTCCCCAATCATTATCGATTGTCGATTTTGAGATCGGTTTGGAGGGTTGTCATTCTTTAGCACAAAATGTATGTTTTTCGGGATTTGGTTATCACTGATGTGAAATAATTAATAATATACAAAATAAAGATTTTTTTAAGGTTGGTTTTATTAATAAGGTAATTACGATTTATATTTGAAACAAAATAGCAATTTCTGAAAATTTACATTTTTGCATATTCCCCGCCACTTTTAAATTCTAAAAATACTTTGATCCTTGGAATCGTTCATAAGAATTTTATTACACTTGAAAGTAATTTACTTACAATACAAATGCGTAAGCAAACTTTCTTAACCCGAAGGTATTCACTATTCGTGTATTGTACTAATTTTTGCCTAACACCAATATTTTGTAAATTTAAAAAGATAGAAAACCCGTGTCGAGCTTTATTTGCAACTGGCATTCATACCCGCGTTGTCCGGGTTACGCAGACCCATGTAGGTCTACTTTTGCTTGTAGTTCCACTCTGAGACGTCATCCGGGAGGGATGTTATTCCCCGTAAAATTTTGGTCATGTAAGTCAATATTCAGCCATGGGGGATGTACCAAACAAACAAACAGACAGTAACACAATCACCTATAGATTTGACGTTGCCATCAATTTGTGCTTCTACCAAGATCAAAATTGATAAATGAACCAAAAAATAGTGATGACGTGATACGCATTAGGTGTCAAATATAATTTAAAAAAAAACGGAAGATTAGATTATTTTTCAAACTACTAAAAAAGTTATTAGAAAAAGTTTTTCGAAATGTAATTTTTTGGTCATATGCAACATTTTAGCGCATTAAATAATTTCGACTGTTTGCTTATTTTTTTTTATAAATTACAATATACGGTTTTAAAGTACAATTTAATTCAACCTAATTCAACTACCAAAAATAAACCAGCGTTTCGGACAGAACTCCATAAGGTCTAAGAAAGTATCGAAAGTGCGTCGAAACTGCCCAAATAACCCAACTGTTTACATAACGCAAAAACCCTTAACATGAGTACCTGGTTGTTAAAAACCGCAATGCGTTCGCGTTTTTTAAGAAGAGTGAAATTCAAACTTAAAATGTTGCTCAAAAAAAGAAGAAAATGAAAATTGGGTTTTAGAAATAATAGTTCAAATAAAAGTTATTGATAATAAAATCTTCAACAACTTTCTTTTCACATTTTTTTTTATTATATTATATGATACGGTTAAAAAAATTAGAATCACGTAATTGCCGTACTTCAGCAGTTACTTATCAAGTCAAAAAATAGTTTCAACAAAAGTTGTGTATAATGAAATTAGAAGCAACTTTTATTTTTAAATAAATGTTTTATTGGCTCGACAGATAATGTTTTGATGAGACAAATTTTTTTTTGCTTTATTATAAAGTACTAACTGTAATTCATCGGGAAAAAGTGAAAGAAAAGGTTTTTAAAAGTGTTTGGTTTGAAAATCGTCGCATAACTCCCCATTTTATTCATAAGATGTGGAGTAATAATTTCATTGAAATAAGTAACATATGTAATTGAAAGTACACAGTAAATAAACAAATGGTTAAAGTGAATGTTCAAATTGATAAAATACCTATAATTTAATTAAGGAATTTTAAATATTCGTAGTGCAAATGTGTAATGTGCCGAACTAGAAGCATTTTACAATTTGAACTGAACTGATCATTAAAATTTTTAAAAACCATTCATGTAGCGTAGTGTAGCTGTAGGACTATCTTAAGCGGGCCAAAACATTATTCAAATATATTATAAGTTGTATTCAAATAAAAAACTGGGCTGAGCAGACCGTGGAATTAAATTAATTTGATTGTTTTTACAGTGTATAACGTGATATAAATCTAATTTAAAAATTGTCGAAAATGAATGTTTTGTTATATACTTTGAATTCTAACCTAAAATTTGTATCAGCTGACTACTTTGTTAAAAAATTACCAAATGTCAAAGAGAATTTCAGAGGACCTATCAACCTAACAAGTTTTCTTCATTTGAACATCCGTACAATTTACGCTGGCAAACGTAACAAATACGTGTAGTGTTTTTTAAATTGTTGTTGTAATTACTAAGACAATATTTAAGTAAGCGTATAAATACTTAAGATTAGTATCTTATTACACCCTTCGCTTAGGGTTCGGAACCAGTGTGTAATAAAAGTAATCTTATTGGTTTCGCAATTTAGGTATTGTTGATATTCTACAAGCGTTGCTATTTTACCTAAAAATTTTAATATAAATTATAAATAAGTAGACCTTTGTTGTGGTGGTCAAAACACTTTCGTATTCGACAGGTATTAAAAAGTAGATTTCACTTTTGTTTGGTTGAGGTCATGACTGATTCTATACACTCGTTGAAAATCGAGTTTGTAGATTCAAGCAAACAAACGTAAAATTTTCGGTTTCAAAACTTATCATGACAAATGAGTACTATTCCATTAACTGCACAGAACTAAAAGTAACCAATGAACAACGGGTTGTATTTTAGATAAAGGTTAACTTTGTTTTGATATATCAACTTACGTTAGATTAAAATAAGTTTAATTAGTGATCCCAGCTATCATCCGGGTAAAAAGTTACACAGTTTTGTGAAATTTCCAACACATACCTTATTCTGGAAATAACATCGTTGCGGCAGTGCACGTAAATATAGATAACACTGCGCTACCAAAACAATTTTTTCTATACAAACAAAGAACTTTTAACAAATTAAGGATTACATTTCTGAAGTATGGTCACTTCAAACATTTCTAACCGAAAAAGAACTGTCGACTAATTTTTCTACAAATTTCGTGTATGAGAATGGAAACAACAAATATAAAACGTCGACTACGATTGAATTTCTAAAAAAGATGTTATATATCAAAACAAATACAAAATACGCACTTCAAATAACATTGAAAAAACGCTTGAAGATAAATTCAGAACATTAATTACTGATAGGTTAAAATTCCCACACTTGAGTATTCTTATTAAGAGTATAAGTGATAAAGAGTCAGTGAAACACGGCCATATTATGTATCGACGTTTCGACTGGAAAGTCCAGTCTTTCTCAAGATATCTAAAGGAATTGGTCAAGTCTACATACCATTTAGATACCTTTAGAAAGACTAGCCTTGCTAGTGGAAATGTCGATACATGAAGAGAATGTGTTTTCACTGACTCCTTATCACTTCTAACTAATTGACTGATGAAGAAACCCTTTAAAATTTTTCTTAATAGGTTAAAAATGTCCACAGTTGGGCCTTCTTATTAGTAGTATAAGTGATAAGGAGTCAGTGAAAACACAGTCATTTCATGTATCGACGTTAAAACTGGCAGTTCAGTTTTTCTCAAGATATTTAAAGAAATTGGTCAAGTCTACATACTATTTAGATATCTATAGAAATACTAGCCTTGCTAGTCGAAATGTCAATACATGAAAAGACTGTGTTTTACTGATTCTTTATCACTTATACCCCTAATAAGAAGGCCCAACTGTTGAAGTTTTTAACTTATTAAGAAGAATTTTAAAGGGTTTTATTATCAATTAATCAGTTAATTATTGAATTAAATACTGATTTTACAGAAAACCCCAAAAAATATGTGTTACCCGCAACAGATGTGACACTGGATGTACATTACAGTGAGTCCAAATGAAAAAGTGATGTTCATGATACTGTAAAGGATTTGAGGAGCGGTTTTAAATAAGTCGTTGCTACAGCCTGACACTTACAAGCTTTTGATGTATAACATAACGTTCACCTTTTATATGTATAATCCTAAACTTGCAGTTTTGTTTTGCATACGGTCCTCGATATATCCTTAGGCCACGTCAAGGATCTTCACCCTGCTATCTTTTGAGGGTGGGTAAATCACTTCTCTTATTTGCCAGAATGATGGTCGAGGTCCTACGAATACAATGTTCAGTGTAATTATTTAGCTTTTCTAAAAGAAGAAATTCAGCAATTTTGCAGAGAATTTTTTCGATAGTAACAATAGTACACTTTAGGCGTTTAATAACTGCATAATTCAGAGAAATTAATATAGGAAATTAAATAAATTAAGCGACATCTAATTAAATGTTCTATAATTACATGTTATGGGTAATAAAGGAACCTGCATAAAGTGATCATACTGAACATCGATGTACGTTTATGAAAATTAACTGAGCCAGTTATTCTGAATGACTCATGCGCAACCTTATATGATTTTATGTATAGTACCAAAGAGTATTTGATAGTACATACGTTATAATAATAAAACAAACATTTTTTTGTCCGACGGGCATTGCTTATGACTTTATTCTGCACCATTTATGTCTAATACATAATTATTCAAAATGTAATGCGCTAGTAGAACGTCTCAAAAACTTCGTGGCTAAGTTACGAAGCTCACGTCAAAGCAACACTTACAATAATAACGCGCTTGTACAACGTCACAAAAACTTCCAACGCTAAGTTTTCAGTTTTCACGTCGATCACTTTCTGGTGCATCAACGAATAATGAATTTGCTTCTCTAATAATATTATAATTTAACGGATGAAGCTGTTATAGCTTAGTAATTTGAAGGACCTCTGAACTTAAGCATTATTTTGAATTCTTTGTCCTGATTATCTGTTTTCTTTCATTATTTTGTTTGCTATTTCTGTATTCGAGTATTTTTTGTGACTGACGTTTCAACCGGTCTATTATATGTCGTCATGCACTCTCAGTGCTGCTATTGTTTTATTCCTATTTAGCTTGTACAACATTTACACACTTTATCAACATTATTACATATAAATACTAAGGTGGGTCAAGGTTGACATGTTTACGTTTTGTTGGTTTTCCTAAATCTTTTAGAAAATGCTTTACAAAAATGAACCAATCCACAATTGCACATGGTTTTGTCACCACATATACAGGTTTATACTCATCTTCTGGGGTACCATACATCACTATAGAATAACAAAAAACAATAATGTACCATACGAATAAATAAATAAATAACATTATATGCACGAACTCAAAAATAACACAAGGTGACAGCATCAAAATCATCACTCCACAATTGATGATTTCGAATGGCCTACTGACTTTTCAAGGTTCTGTTTAAACAAATACGACTTCAATTAATCTAACGAAATTACATATGTATTGAATGCCACAAAAGAATTATCAACGCACACACCAGATCCAAAATGAAAATCATTCACAACTACCAAATTTGATTAATGCAGATATAAATACTACACACGATTTTCTTTGTCGAAATTTACTCACTTTAACATTGTAGTAACATAATAGGTTATAGAAACCTTCAAACGTAACCAGAGAAGCTAAATTATTATCTGTATATTCACAAAAACTGTTCAAATGCACACATTAGGGATTATTTTAAATATGAAATGCAGTAACAAACAGAGCATATAGATGCGATAAACTAGTTCAAATGAAAGTTAACGACATAAAAGATTTAGGAAACTTAGTCTTAATAAATATATAACTAATTGAAAAAGTGGCAAGAAAACTCACATGTTTTAGGGGAATATCGGACAAGAGGAATTGATTGATGTAATCAGAAATTCGTTCAAAAGATGTGCCGTAAACAAATAATAAAAAATTACTTGCAGCTACTTGATCACAAGGTGACACTTGTTAAACGATCTCGATTATTAATACACTCATTGTCTGTTTTATGTGATACAGGGTGGGGCACTACTAACGAATTATTCTGAAGCATTAAAACGACAAATAATGTAAAAAATCTTAAGGCATACATATATTGAAATTATTTGATACCACCTTTTTAAAATATTTTGGATTGCACATGGTGCTCCAGAAACACGTATCATATCAAAGTTGAGTTATTTTAAATCGATCACCCTGTATTTTTTTATTTTTAAATTGTACGATAAAAAATAGTGTATATTTGTTAATATGTTTGTATACATACTTACTTTCGTTTCTGAGATAAGTCGCTTTGCAGACCGTCCAAAGAAATACAATTATTTCAAAATTAATAAAAACAAGCAAATTTGTCTTACACCAGCTTACTAAGAGCTTTCAACGTCATTTTTGTAATATTTACTTTCCTGTTATGATGCACAGAGTGTTTTTAATAGTACTGCATAACACTAACCTTTTAAAACTTGAATAACTTAAGCAATGCCCACAGATAACTGTAACGACGGACGGTTGAATGTTATAAATTCATAAATACATTTGACCACTGTTACAGTTATCTGTTGGCATTGCTTAGTTTGTTACTATTCATACGTGTCTCTGATTACAGGAAATCTCGTTAGACACACAATAAATAGAACACCCTATATTTGTGTACCTGTAGAAAGTTGAAACCATTACCATTCAGTCGGTATAAGGGTTACCAACCCCTCACTCTCATAGTTTTTGAGATATTTTAAAATTGGCTAGTTTAACAATTTGCGATTTACTGGAATCTAAGTTACCTGTGAGATATCAGTAAAATAAAAATTATCTTGCAACCACTTTTAATGTATAAGCCGATTCAGCTTTAAAAATTAATCTTAAACAAATTTTTTTAAAACAAAATAACAGAAATGTGCTCATGACTTATCCCGGGCTCTAAGAGTCAGTCGAATCACGCCTACCGGTCACAAACAATAACTATTATTTTTACCGCAAAAACCGATCACACTGTAAACATTGTTAAAAAATGTTGAAAATAATGCACTATTAGAGCGATTTTTATTAGTCTTAGTTAACAGGTTAAAGTTTGTCGATGTTTACAGTGTGATCGATTTTTTATGAACCAAATAACGGTTGCTGTTATTAAACATTAGTAAATTGTGACCGGTGAGCGTGATTCAATTGACTATAGCCTGGAATAGTGGCTATAAGCACATTTTTGTTTATTTATTTTTTTTTTTTTTGAAAAACTTAGATTCTGGTAATTGCAAATTGTTAAACTAGCAAATTTTAAAATATCTCGAAAACTATCAGAGTTAGGGGTTAGTAACCCTAATACCGTCTGAAAGGTAATTAGTTCCAGCTTCCAACAGGCTACAGAAATGCAGAGTGTTCCATTTAAGTAAAGCAAGTTATTTAAGTCTTTATTGTTAAGCGATAGTATTAAAAACACCCTGTACATCATAACATAATAGTAAATATTGCAAAAAGGATGCTGAAAGCTCTTAGTAAGGTGGTGTAAATCAAATTTGCTTGTTCTTACTTATCCTGAAGTTATTGTATTTTTTTGAAGGGTCTGCAAATCAGGTAAAATGGATTTATCTCCGAAACAAAAATAAGTAGGTATAGGAATATGTTACAGTTCATACATTATTTGTGTTTTGTACAATTCAAAAATAGAAAAACTACAGGGTGTTTCATTTAATATAACCCAGCTTTGATACGGTACGTGTTTTTGGAGCACCCTAAATATTTTAAAAATGGGGTCTTAAACAATCTCAATATAGTTCGGTTTTTTTAAAGTTGTGTATGACTCATTGTTCAAAAGTGTATGTTACAATCTTATAAAAACGTAGGTCGTAGTATCTATTTATTTTAGTTTGTATTTTATTCAGTAGATGTCCTTGACGAATCAAAACAATCCGTCGAACATAACCTGTTTAGTAGTGATTTTTAAATAAAATTATACGACTTAAAAGACCTTAATACTTGTACAAATTCTATATATGGCGTGCGCAAAGTGTAAAATAGTAATCTTAACATGAACAGTAAATGATTGTACGGAATTTTTCAGAACTCGATTAAATTAATTTTTAAGATTTAAGATCCACAAAGCGAACATTTGATCTTTAATTCGTTGATTTTGCAAAAACATGTATACAGACGGTCAATTACGATACGTAGAAAAATAATAAGAGTTACTGGCGTTTATTCTTCCATTAAAATGCACACAATTATTAATTAATATAACTTCATACATTTTTAGGTTATAATAAAAAAGAAAAGTAAGTAGATATACTAGATAAATTAAACACAATTATACAGGAAGATACAATTTAAGTATTTGAATCACTATCCGATGCACTACTCTCTGAGCTAGAATTTCCTGCGTTTATAATTAAAGGTTCGACAATGATGTCTACTTGTTTTTCAATGTTCTACCAATCAAATATAATTTTTTTCACAATGTTCGATGCATTTTTCCCAATAGTTGCCATCAATTTTCTCTAAAGCTTCTTTCCAAATTACCTTTACATTATTGTCGTTGTACTGTACTGATCGGTCAATATTCTTATTGTAATATTCTTTACAGTTTGCCCAAATTAGCTCGATGGGATTAAATTGACAATGATGTGGTGGCAGGCGAAGTACTCTGTGACCTGAGCTCAAAGCTATTTGATCAATTTCATACACTTTTGGCATAGGATTTTCAAACGCTAATGTTAATAATTCTCTTTTAAACATGTGCTTTTCAAATGATATCTTATGTTTCTGCAAATATTCACAAATAACATCTTTTGTCGAGGACGTATTTGGTACTTTTTCTAGCAATTTTGAGTGATAACTTCCATTATCTAATATTATTAAACTAGGTTCGCATAAATTCGAAATCAAGTCTTCGCTGAACCATTTTGTAAATAGATCTGCACACATATCGAGGGGGGGGGGGGGGGGGGGGGGGGGGGGGGGGGGGGGGGGGGGGGGGGGGGGGGGGGGGGGGGAGGGGGAGGGGGGGGGGGGGGGGGGGGGGGGGGGGGGGGGGAAGGGGGGGGAGGGGGGGGGGGGGAAGGGGGGGGGGGGGGGGGGGGGGGGGGGGGGGGGGGGGGGGGGGGGGGGAGGGGGGGGGGGGAAGGGGGGGGGGGAGGGGGGGGGGGGGGGGGGGGGGGGGGGGGGGGGGGGGGGGGGGGGGGGGGGGGGGGGAAGGGGGAGGGGGGGGGGGGGGGGGGGGGGGGGGGGGGGGGGGGGGGGGGGGGGGGGGGGGGGGGGGGGGGGGGGGGGGGGGGGGGGGGGAGGGGGGGGGGGGGGGGGGGGGGGGGGGGGGGGGGGAGGGGGGGGGGGGGGGGGGGGGGGGGGGGGGGGGGGGGGGAGGGGGGGGGGGGAGGGGGGGGGGGAGGGGGGGGGGGGGGGGGGGGGGGGGGGGGGGGGGGGGGGGAGGGGGGGGGGGGGAGGGGGGGAAAGGGGGAAGGGAGGGGGGGAGGGGGAAGGGAGGGGGAGGGAGGGGAGGAGGGGGGGGGGGAGGGAAGGGAGAGGGAGGGGGGGGGGAGGGAGGGAGGAGGGGGAGGGGAGGGGAGAGGGGAGGGAGGAGGGAGAGGGAAGGGAGGGGGGGGGGGGGGGGGGGGGGGGGGGGGGAAAAGGGGAAGGGAAGGGAGGGGGGGAGGGGAGGAGGAGGGAGGGGAGAAGAAGGGGAAGAGGAGGGGGAGAGGGGGGGGGAGGGGGGAGGGGAGGGGGGGAAGAGGGGGAGGAGGGGGAGGGGAGGGGGGAGGGGGGGGGGGGGGGGGGGGGGGGGGGGGGGGGGAAGGGGGGGGGGAGGGGGGGGGGGAGGGAAGGAGGGGAGGGAGGAAGGAAAGAGGAAAGGGGAGGGGGGGGGGGAGGGGGGGGGAAGAGAAGGGAAGGGGGGAAAAGAGAGGAGAAAGGGAAGAGGGGAAGAAGGGAAGGAGAAAGAGGGGAAAGAAGGGGAGACCATGATAGTCAGCACTTGAACTTTTTGTTGAAAATAATAGGGATGCACCTTGGACAAAATCTGCTTTGTTTCCAGCATTTAATACAATAAACCTGCAATCAAACGTTGTAAATAAAATCTGAATTAAATTACAGTTGTCGAACTAACCGTTTTCCTTCTCCCATTGGATTTTGTTTAATGCTTTTTGAAGAAGAATCATGCCAACTTTTTTTTGCAGACCCTCTAGAAAATACCCAAGTCTTATCTAAATAAACTGGATCATACAATTTTGTTGCATAATTTTTAGTATATTCCCTTAGAAATCGAAGTCTGCTAGCTGCAATGTGTGGTAATTCAAACAGGCCTCGTCTTCCATCATCTAGTTTAAACGAAAAGCCCAAAGAATGAAGAAGTTTCCTTCACATAGTCATTGACATAACACGATTTGGATATTAATCTATTGCGTTTCTTCGATGGTGTACTTAAAAGTATATTAACTTTTTCAACCTCTATAAACCTTTTTTTGAATTTAGATATGGTATTTATAGAAATGCCACAAGCTTCTGATGTACGCTAAAATTAAAACAATTATTTTAACTTCACACATTGTAATACAAAATACCTGCATAACAGATGTAAATGGAAGGAAAGAACCCAGGTTTTCTCGTTCTCGTTCAAAATACTTAAGAACGTTTACAATTACCAGCTGTGTTTGGGATTTTAAGTTCTTATTTGGTAGCATCGTATGGAAAAAAATAGCTCTAAAATTTGCAAATTAAAATAAATGAAATGTGTATTATAATAACTTACCTAAAATAGCAACAAGTTATTAAAGTTTAGTTTAAAAAAAAACTGTTTTCTGTATGGGAAATTCAACCAAAACAGGAGGCAAGAAAACGGCAATAAACAAATTTGACAGAAAATCGGGTACGATACGACGTACGTTTACGACACGGCCTATGCTTAGTATGCAAGACATATGCATTCATTCTATATTACTCTAGCATTTAGTTCTTAATGCTAATAACAAAGAAAGATGATTTCGTTTAATCATTTCTAACAACATTAAGGTCTGAGTCATACATTTAATATTTCTAATATTATTTGTCGTTTTAATGCTAAAGAATAATTCATTGGTAGTGCCCCACCCTGTATATGTTGACAAACACTTATTTTTATATTTAAAAAAATACTTTATATGCTTGTTTAGGGGTCCTTGAAATGAACCAGGGACTCAGTGAGCAGAAAATATCCCCTATGTTAATAAAAAATATATCAAACAGGCAAACTCAAGAAAATTTGTTATAATTATTAAGTGAAAATTAAGAATAAATATTGAGTAATTAAACTAAATTGAGTTTTATTTATTACCATATGATTACATTGATATATAATAGATAAACTAATTGAATATCTTCTGACTAACAATAAGTGTTGCAACATCTAGGTGTCGACTCTGGTTATTGAAAGAACTGTATCCACAGAATATACTTATATGATATACAGTGGCCATTACGAAAGTATTGAGATGGGTATCCACACAATATACTTCTAAACATCCCGTATATATTAACAAACTACATCCTCTGGACGTTCACGTTTGTGACAACTGGATGTCCACATGATATCCATTGTATGTAGGAAGCTTTAGCTAGATCTGATCTTCTGGATGGTCATCTTATCTAGTAAGGATATTTACTGGACATCTAACAGATAGATCTTTGTTGTATAGGAAGTAACTGCACATTCTTTTATAATAGTAACTTTGGAGATGTGATTATATCCTATATGCTTATTTGCATTCAAGATACGTTAGGTATTACACCGATCTAATCTGGACAAATTACTTATGAACGTTACAAGCTAAAACAAAGCATAACATAACAGAACAAAACGTAGACGTATCTTGAATGGTAAGTTGAATCTTTCTAAGCTTAATTTTCTTTGTTTCTACGTTGGTTTATCTTCAAATACGTACTTATTGTTTATAAGATAAGTAAAGTGGAAGGAGTTAAACGTATGTAGTTATGTAATAGGCACTCTGGGCACATAACCGTATCCTTATCAGTCTTACGTACTTGTATTCGAAAACCGTTTACGTATTACGCCAGTCTAGTTTGGATTAATTAGGTATAAACATTACAAATCATAACTAAACATAACCTAGCAATATAAAACATAAACATATTATAAATGGGAAGTTGAAACTTTGTAAATTTTATTTTCTTCGAACAATAAGTTTTACGACATCTAGTGTTGACTCGTGTTACGTAAATGCATTCGCATTTTCTTCGTATTTGTTGCTTTAGTGTTTTTCTTGCGAATAATGTGTCTTGCTAGTGTCATTTTAATGCTAGGTCCGCATCTGCGTTTAGCGTCACGATAATTCGTGATATTGTACGATAATCGCTAATATATATATAGTAGTTTTTTTTTCACTTGTGTAAGACCTTCTATTTGGAGAAAGGGCGGTGAGCTATCAAATCTCTATGTTTTTTGTAGTACGGTATTCTTCAGGGGCTCTAAAAACCGGTGGAGTAATGAGCGCGTAAAAAGACCGTACTATAAAAAACAGTCAAAACGTCGGGTACACGAAGTTTTGATAGCTCACCTCCTTCGACCCATTCTCCAAATAGAAGATCACACACAGGTGAGAAAAAAGCAATTAATTAGATATCAACATAGGAGAAATTTCAACATTTACTTGTTTATGTTAATTATGAATTGGACGAATCATTTTGAAATGACACCTATAATAATCATTTAGTATGGTCTTCCATACTTTTTTACGCAACGAAGTAAATGTTAAAAATCATTTCTCTATTTTGCATATACAATTTGTGAAACTGTTTTGTCAAAAAACAGTAAGTAAGTTTAACGATGCGTGATAAGCAGATAGTATATATAAGCTTCCCGTTGTTTTTAATTTTAGTATCGGTATAGCTGATGATGACAGCTTAGCTGTTGAAACACGTGTCCGAGTAAAGTTTTTGATGCAGTTTTTGGTGTTTTCTGTTGGCACCATACTAGTTGACTGACATTATTAGATTCTACATGAAATTCTGTATGCAACTGTGAACATAAAAATTATTTAATATGATAAATATTATTAAAAATATGATACAAAAGTTCAGTTTGACCGTCAACATTATTGCTTGTGGGTGGGTTCCAGTCTCTGTAAGTACTTCTTTGGGGAAACAATAACCAATACGAGCTTTTGTGTGTTGAATAAAATACTTCATCCTTTCTTAGTAGTGCAGTGGGGTATCTTTTATTTCTTTTATTTATTTTTTTACGGATAGGTATACAATTTTTTACAAAAAATAACGTTATACAAATTTTTGTTTGTTATTTTAATGAGAACACTGTATTGGTAATTAAACATTTTCATTTGAAAGTGGATAGGTATTTTTATGGTGCTATAGATAATAGAAGAAATGAAAAAGTTGTTTAATTACCTAGTAGGTAATGTACTATTGTCAATTTGGTTAAATCTTTGGAATTTGTTTTCTTTTTTTAATCAATTCATCATAATAGGCTCATTAACGGTTTTCTTTACCTTTGTCTCTAATAGCACTTCTTTATTTGGGAATAATAAGTATGTTTGTAATATAAATAATTACACCTGCTTAATTACCTGGACAAAATCTTATTATCGATATGGTTCAGTTGGTATAGGTACTTAAAGTGCGTTTAAGGAATTTTTTTTCATATTATACATTGTGGTGTTACTGTGTTAAAGTATGTAACAATTTTCGCATTTTTTAAAATGGAACTCACTGAAGCGGATCGTATCAAAATTTTGATTATTTTGGTTTACGGTGATCGAAGAAGAACATATCTAGCTACCAGCGACATTTTCAATGCAAATCATCTAGAAAGGGAAGTACCAATTACAAAATCTGCGTTCAAAAAACGTATGCAAGATGGTTTGAACACAGAAGTGTGAAAGATATTTGACCAAGTGGAAGAGCTAAAACTGCCACCGATTTGGATACGAGCGTTGACGTTATCCAGAGTGTTATTAAAGAACCAAACACTTCAACCAACCAACTGGCACTGAATCACGACATCAGCAGCACGTCAGTACAAAGAATTCTAAACAATGCAAACGCAAAGCCATACAAGCTTCAGTTTCACCAAGAACTGGACGCCGAAGACTACAACAGACGGTTTTAATTCTGTGAAAGTTTTGAGGAGTTGCAGGATCGCGAAGATGTTTTGCCAAACAGAATTTGCTTCAGCGGCGAAACAACATTTTGTTTAAATGGGCAAGTTAACAAGCACAACTTTAGATATTGGACGTTGGGAAACCCACACTGGATGGCAGAATGCCATACTCAGCAACCATAGAAGCTGAACGTTTGGGCTGGCATCATAAACAACCGAATAGTTGGGCCCTTTTTTATCCAAGGCAATCTAAATAGTGCGTTATATTTGGATTTGTTGCAAAACCAAATTGTGCCCACTTTAAACCTCTTCTTTGGGTAAGATAACATTGTATGGTTCCAGCAGAATGGCGCTCCAGCCCACTATAGTCGACAAGTAAGGGCGTTTTTGAACCAAACGTTTCCAAATCGTTGGATAGGGCAAGGAGGTTTCATTGAGTGGTCACCTAGATCACCAGATCTCACGCCACTCGATTTTTTTCTGTGGGGTTATATAAAAAATAAGGTGTATGACGACACGGCCTATGCTTAGTATGCAAGACATATGCATTTATTCTATATTACTCTAGCATTTAGTTCTTAATGCTAATAATGCCAATCGGCCGAATAATTTGGCAAAACTTCAACAAAAATTATAACAGAATGTGAGGCAATTCCTCCTGAAGTAATTCAAAGATGTATAATTGAATTTGAACATCGACTACGGTATTGTGAAGAAAGAAATGGGGGGCATTTTGAAAACTTCTTAAACTAAATTCAAGGTTTAACACATGGCCCTTTTTAGGGTATTATGGGATGGAATTTTATTATCTATAGCACCTTAAAAAACACCTATCCACTGTCTAATGTAAGTATTTACCAGTTAAGTATTCTCATTAAGACAACAAACAAAAATTTGTATAACGTTATTTTTTTTACAAAATTGTATATCCGTAAAAAAATAAATGATATCGGAGTTACAAGTAGAAATATGTTCAAAAGGTAACAAAGTAATCCCGTTTTACGTTACCTATACCTACTGAATCTTATCGATAATGAGATTTGGTCCAGGTAATTAAGTAGGTGTAATTATTTGTATTACAAACATACTTATTATTCCCAAATAAAGAAGTGCTATTAGAGACAAAGGTAGAGAAAACCGTTAATGAGCCTATTATGATAAATTGATTAAAAAGAGAATACAAATTCCAAAGATTTAACCAAATTAACAATAATACATTACCTACTAGGTAATTAAACAACTTTTGCATTTCTTCTATTATCTATAGCACCTATCCACTTTCAAATGTAAATGTTTAATTACCAGTAAAGTGTTCTCATTAAAATAACAAACAAAAATTTGTGTAACGTTATTTTTGTAAAAATTGTATACCTATCCGTAAAAAAATAAATAAAAGAAATAAAAGATACGACACTGCACTGCTAAGAAAGGATTAAGTATTCTATTCAACACACAAAAGCTCTTATTCGTTATTGTTTTTCCCAAAGAAGTACTTACAGAGACAGGTACCCGCCCACAAGCAATAATGTTGACGGTCAAACTGAACTTTTTATATCATATTTTTAATAACATTTATCATATTAAATAATTTTTATGTTCACAGTTGCATACAGAATTTCATGTAGAATCTAAAATGTCAGTTAATTAGTATGGTGCCATTTGAACATCAGAAGTTGATATCAATTACTCGTAATTGGAGCATCGTATCAAAATTTTATAAAGTTTAAAAAATGTCCGGAAGTATGTCATACATACTTCCCCAAACTTTCATACCGCTAATCCTCGCGGTTTTCAAGATATAAGCAGGTTTTCATACTTTTGGATAACCCTGTATATTCGTGGCGAATATTTACCTCACCATTTAACTTTAACGCACTAAAATATAATGTGACCGTACGCTGCGCGCTAAATTAGCACGTTAATTTTAGTGCACTAAACAGGAAAATTTTAGCCACGCAGGTGCGGCCCCTAGCGTAATGTGATATAAGTTATACACTTATACATAACCTAACTGTTGTAGATACGGTTAAATCGTAACGCACATACGTAAGAACACCGTTTCTACGTCAGTTTATCGTTCAACGTACGTAACGTATCGTTCAAAAGATACGTAAAGTGGGAGGGTAATACAGATAAGGATACGTCGTCGTGCCCAAAGTGTCTATTATTGGTAATTTTAAACCTATTGTAATAATTTAAATTATAATAATTAAAAAATTGTTAATATTTAATTCGTAGATATATGATGATTACTCTAATGTCCACATAGTAAATAAAACTGTAAACCACGTTTATACATATTTTTTTTATCTTCGCGCTTGAAAAAAAAATAGTAAATGTAACTCAGAGCAGAAAGCGTATTACGTATTTTTATTACATTGTTCAGCCGGGGCGTTAGCAACACACAATATTCGCCTTCTACTCCTAAGTAACATAATATACTATATTTTCGTTAAAATATATCTTCTGAAATGGTCAGGATATATTTCGTTTAGGACGTTTCTCTTTAGGTTTTGAAATTTTTTATGGGCTTAACAACAGTTGTCACTTTGGCACGAGACATTTTCATTAAATTTTTTTCCATCTTATTTGCTCATTAAAATGTTTTGTTAATAAATACTTGTTCAACTTAAATCAATATTGACTTGAAGAAAGTTGCCAACTCTGAATTGCTGCTGAAACAACTCTATAGGATTATGAACAAACAAACTTGAATAATTATAAAAACTATATTTTATTCTGACAGCACTATAAATTCTAGTAACTCACGTTTTTAAAGTCACTATTTTGTTCAATTCCATTAAAAATTAATAATTTATGCAGTACAACATGAACCAATTTCATAACTAGAATTTCGTGTTTTGCAAATCAAGATTTATGGAAATGAGTTAACAAACATTAACTACATTTGCAAGTTTATGAATTGCTGTTACTGACAATTGAAGTTGTTAAAGCGTGTTTCTAAACCCTAATTTCCAACTCAATACCATTTAATCTGAAATGCTTTGAAAAAGTAAGCTATTTTGAGTTTATCTCTTTTTTCTTTATTTAATTTTTTTACAAACGGTACGATACTTCTAATTTTAATAGTTTGTTAAAACAATTCAAAAAAAAACCGTAATGTAATGTATCGTTCTTTCAGATAAATTCTAACAGGAAGGTGTATAAAATTTTTATCTAGGTAAGTGTAATTGAAGTAGGAGGTTTTTCATGAAACTGCTGCACTTCATCATTTTTAATAATTAAAGGTTTTTGGAAGATGATGGAAAACCACTTCACAAACTGTGTATTACAATTACATTGATATGAGAGCTTAACATTTCCCACAAATGAAAAAGAAAAGAATGTGTAGAAGTATAAAAAGTTTGATGCATTAAAAAATTAATTTCATCTGCGGTACATCACGGCATTGTACTATTTACCCTATTTTCATCAGATTATCGATTTGTGTTTGGGCGTACTATGACGTCATGCTGACGCCTTCCAGACGTCTATCCTCTCAAAATTTTCTCCCTCTACATTCACTTAGCGTTGGTAGATAGTGCTTGTAGTAGACGTAGGCGTTTACTAAAATAAACAGAATAATTTTACAATATAAGCAGCGTGTAAAAAGCAATTTCCGCTGCAAAAAATAGCTAATGATGATTAGCGGCGAGAAGCAATTTTGCGTGATTTATACACTTTTATTTTTTTACAATATTGCGTAATATTACGTTACAGTGTTTACTCGACCCTTTTTTAAAGTCTTTGTTTTTATGGTATTCACACTTCTCAACAACATATTTTTAAAGGAAAATTTTTTTTAAGTTTACCGCTTTTCTGGCTAAAGAAAATTTTGTCTTGTTCGGTTACATTGCAAAATTTGCTGCAAAACTGACCGGTATACGGAGGTGGCCGTTATTGGGAGGAAAAACAAATTTATTTTTATGTATTGTTTATTAAAATCTTTTAAGTATGGAACATAATACGGTTCGCTATAGGGTACTATATATTTGCATTAAAAAATAACTATAAATGTGCTGATGCAATATCAAATAATTAGACGATATAATAACGGAAGAGTTATACATATTGAATACATAATACATACATTTACATAATATGTACCTATTTTCTGATTGCACGTTCTACCTATTACAATAATTAATTACATACATACCATTAAATTACATTTTTGTGAAATATTTTTGTATTGAAGTTTACATTTTTGAGTTTAGTTTGTACAACAAAATATTCACATTTTAATAATATTGGAAGTACTTCTACCGCTAGCTCACTCTTATCATTAGAAAATAGAAAACTTTGCACACCTCTTAGTTTTTCACACCTTTCACTTATATCTTTAATGTTTGACGTAAAAACTTTGGATTCTTCTGCACCACTTTCATTGTTCGAATCACACCCTTCACTATAGTCTAATTCACTAATTATATCTTGAATACTTAAATTAGGGCTTTCGCTCAAAATATCACAATCAATAGATGCACAATTTTCAAGGCTTACACGTTGATTACCTTCTAGTAATACAGGAAAAAGTTGAGCTAGTGGAATTTCGACTTATTTATCGAAATCTTCTTTCAGGACCTTTTCCGAGAATCCTGCTTTCGCAAAACATTTAGCAATTGTAATAGGCGAAACGTTTCTCCAGGCTACTGATATCCAAACTAAAGCGCTGGTTAAATTGATACTTTTTTCCGTATCTTCAAGAGGACGTTCGGTATTTGTGAACGTTAGCAGCCTTTTGATCACTACTTCCTGTAGGCCATCTTAAGGTTTTGGATAATTCCTAGATCCAGGGGCTGGCAATGGGATGTGGTGTTTGGGGGTAGAAAAACAATGTTCACATTTTCAAGAGTTATTTTGGGATGAGACGTGGCATTATCCAAAAATAATAAGACTTTTGTATTTCCTTTTTACATTTTTTCATAAATTTTTTTTAGCCAGGAAGTCATAATCTCTACCGTCATTCAAGCTTTTTTATTAGATACCCATTCTACGGGAAATTTGTTAATATGAAAGCCTTTAAAGCTTCTTGGGTGTTTACTTTTTCTAAAGATTAACGGATTTTTCTTATCACCTTCCATATTTGTACAAAATAAAATTGTCAATCTTTGTTTTGCAACTTTTTTACCATTACATTTATCGTGTTTTAAATAGGACGTTTTGTCTGGCATCGCAAAGTAAAAAAGTACGGTCTTATCAGCATTGTACACATTTTTGGGTAAACACTCCTTCAATATTACTGACAGCTTTGCTTTCCAAGCTTCAACAGTGTCTAAGTTAATATCAGCTAACTCCTGCAAATTGTTTTAAATGTTATGTCTTTGACAAAATTTCTTAAGTCACCTATTTAAAGCTTTAAAATCTTCCAATGCTTTCTCTTTTATTAAAGGTCCAGAAAAAGGGTTATTTTTATTCCTAGCTTTACAAAACCAATTGTAAACTACTCGGTCAATTTATAAACCTTCAGTTCTAGGAAATTTTTTCTTCTACTCTGTATTGGAACCTTCTTCAAATAGCTTTTTTAAATCACAATTGTTTTTTAAAATATCGTTAACTTGTGTTCTTCTAACACTAAATTTTTCAGCCAACTTTTTAGCATTGGTATTGAACTTTTCACTTTCCATAATTATATCAATTTTCTCTTTAAGAGACAAACGTTTTCTTTTAGCAACATTGTAATTTTTCTGTACGTCTATATGTAACAGCACTGTTCAACATACTAACTCAAACTATGTACGCAAAATACGATTTTTGGGGTGAGCTTAATGAGCCTTTTAATTGCACTTTCTCTGTAATGACTGTCTATTGTAAATCGAACAAATTCTTTAAATCCGTTCTTAATTACTTAACCCTCACACAATCAAACAATTATATATTATGCACAACTTGAACGCTAAGCTGTTGTCTACTAATGACACTACTTAAGAATGGCCGAAAATGGGAGGTAGAATTACATGTATTTTTACAAGAAAGTTTACAAATAAAGTGGTCGTGGACGTTATCGAGAGGTGGTCGCTATTAGGAGGGTCATTAATATAGATATTTTCGTATAATTGGTGTTTGACTTACAAAACTTGGCCGGTTTTATAGGTGGCCGTTTTTAAGAGGTAGCCGGAAAAAGAGGTTTTACTGTATAACACTTACATAAAGACATAAATATTAGATTTTACAATACATTTTTATATATTAAACATACATATTTGAAGTACAAACAAACAATGATAAAATTTTTATTTTCTTATATTAAAAGTTTACATATTTTGTGTCTTTTCTTTTATTTATTAAGTTAAAATACATCTTATTTAAATTTAAAGTGTTTGTTTTAAAATTGATTGCGTCTTTATTTTTTGTATTTTTATACTTTCCATTAATAGTAATAGATGAAAAGAATACAAGCATGTATACAGGGTGTTTCACGGTGACGAGACATTATACATATTTCGCAGACTACTTCGAACTAAAATAATGACGTCCACTTAAAGCTTCTGGTTGTACCGGAAGTTGACATCATCTTCGTTATTTAAATAGAACACCCTGTATATTATTGCAATTTTGGATTCTACGTTAATTTTTAAATAAACTTTTATTAAAGTTTTCTATTTTTAAAGTTAACCGTTTTTGAGCTATTTAATTTTTTTCAAAAAAATTTAAAAACTTCCTAATTTAAAGAGATGTGTATGTTACAATAATAAAGTTAAAGAAATAAAATTTATAGGGGACACAACTGAAACTCTAAGCTTTCCTCCCATAATTTCATAATTACTTAATTTCATAAAGGGTGGTAGAAATGTAGAGCCGAATTTAATCAAGTTCAAACCATCATAACTTATTTATTTTTAATGCAACACCCTGTATATTATTGCACAACACGATGAATAATTTTTGTTCAAATTCGAATGGTATAATGGTTTTCTATACCTATCTTCTCTGGTTTTCAAGGTCTTTACTGTTATTCATTATTTTCGATTATTTAGCAATAAATAAGGCTCAAATAAGCCTTCACTGTATGATTGTGTTAAATTGACAACAATAAACTGGTGACAGATTAGGTGCTTGTTTTAAAGTTCCACTAAAATTTCACAGCCATCCTCGCAAGAAATTATCCTAAATCCGTTGGCTGCACGAATAACAGTAAATACCTTGAAAACCAGAGAAGATATAGGGAACCATTATACCATTCGAAAGAGAACAAAATTATTCATCGAGTTGTGCAATAATATACAGAGTGTTCCATTAAAAATAAATAGGTTATGATGGTTTAAACTTGATTAAATTCGGCACTACATTTCTACCACCCTGTATGAAATTAAGTAATTATGAAATCATGGGAGGGAAGCTCAGAGTTTCAGTTGTGTCTCCTATAAATTGTATTTCTTTAACTTTATTATTGTAACATACACATCTCTTTAAATTAGGAAGTGTTTTTTAAATTTTTTTTAAAAAAGTTAAATATCTCAAAAACGGTTAACTTTAAAAATAGAAAACCTTAATAAAAGTTTATCTAAAAATTAACGTAGAATCCAAAATTGTGAACGCCATTATTTTAGTTGAAAAAAACATGCCCGAAAACGCCTAAAGCCAAATTTTCAAAATTCAAATCGAAGTATTCTGTGAAATATGTCTAATGTCTCGTCACCGTGGGACACCCTGTATATCTCACTCTTTTACATGTTGGCATGTTTAGGTTTTAGTGGTTTTCCTAAACCTTGAAGTAAATGCTTTGCCAAGACGAACCAATCCACAATTGCACACGTCACCACACTGTATAGGTTTATACTGATCTTCTGGGGCACCATACATAACACTTATATCACAATACAATATTTAAAATGTACCATACGATTAAATAAATAAATGTATAAACATATATTACTTTATAAACTAGTTCACAAACACGAAAAACAATTACCTAAGGCGATTCAATATGGCTACTAAACCAACATTTTTCTTTATTAATTACATTAACCACGTATTTAACAAGTAGTTTTTAATTTACACTAAGTTTTTAATTAAAAAAATAACTTGAACATACTGAGGTTTGGTCCGTTACCGATTTAATACACCATCTTCTGTAAGCAGATGACATCATTTTGACATGATGACGTATGATTTTAAAAACATACCGGTTCAACATGGTTACCGAAGCAACATTTTTTTTTATTAATTACGTTAACCACGTATTTAACAAGTAGTTTTGAATTTACACTTGATTAAAAAAAAACTTTAACATACCGAGGTTTGATCCGTTAACGTTTTAATACACTATCATGGTGACGTATGTGTTAGGGAAAATAAGAAAAACAACAACGAGGATAAAATTTATTTGCATCTCTTTTACACAAACAGATTTACTTGTGCGAATGACGTATGCTTTAATTGGAAGAATGAAAAAAGCAGGAAACTAATTTTATTTCTCTCTTTGTTTCACACACACAATATAAAATTATTGTACAAAATATAAAACGTCATCTTCAAAACACCTGTCACAAAATCTTAAAAGTTTCATCTGTGGAACCAGCAGCAAAATTATCTACGTATACGACAAGCAGTATTATAAGCAAACTGTTTTACGTTTTACCTAACAACAAACTCTTTTAATAGCTATTTATTGTATATGTGTTTTAGTAGGCAGATTATCCACGCAAGAATTTTTAATGGCGAGAACGAAGTTCGAGCGTTTAATTTTCTTAAGGGGATAATATGCCACTAAAACACGAATGCAATACAAGATTTTATCCACAATCAAACCAATTTAATTGAAAATAAGTAATCTGACAGTTCTAAAATTTCAATGTAATAGCAAATATTAGAAAATTTAGTGAAACTTTGGGCGGCTTTGCATTATTAGTTGCTAGGATGCTTGTTTATTAAAACAATATTTGTGAAAAAATTAGAAATCGTTTATGTGCGTCATTTTGAAAAATGTCAGAAAGTGATTCTTTGCCGGTACAAATTAAAGCAGAAGCTGAAGAAGTAACCCTGCAACTGTTGCCGGCCAAATCTAAAGATGCATACATAAAAGAATTTGCTACCTTTAATGAATGGAGAGAGAAAAGAGGTGCAAACATCATAAACGAGGACGTCCTGTTGGCTTATTTTTTAAATGTAAGAAGCAAGTTTGCCTCCTCGTCGATGTGGACGAAATATTCAATGTTAAGAGCAACTTTGAATGTGCATAGAAATATTGACATATCAACATACGGCAAATAAATTGCTTATCCCAAGAGCCAATCAAAACACTACAAGGCAAAGAAGGCAAAAGTGCTTGAGAGGGGACACATCGAACAATTTTTGAAAACAGCATCTGATGAAAAGTACTTAATGATGAAGGTACAACCAATTTTCTTTTCTTTTGTATTGGTATCTTAATTATTTTAAATATTTTTAGGTTGTTGTCATAATGGGTGTTTGTGGAGGTTTACGATGCAATGAACTGGTAAACTTAAATATTGAACATGTGAAAGATAAATGATCTTTAATCTACGTGTCCATCCCAGAAACAAGACCAATATGTCAAGAAGTTTTACTATATTAGACGAAGAATTCTCTGTTAATGTTATGGAGATATGCAAGAAATACATACGCCTACGTCCTAAAAGTACTATTTCGCAGGGGAGATTTTTTTTGCGATATATAAATTCAAAATGCACCGTGCAACCTGTGGGAATTAACACTATTTCCAGAATCCCTCACAGATTGCTTCTTTCTTAAAACTTCTAGACGCTAAATCCTACACGGGCCATAGTATGCGCCGTTCTTCGACGACTCTGTTGGCTAATGCTGGTGGTGATATTCTCACTCTTAAGAGGCACGGAGCGTGGAGGTCATCTAGTGTTGTTGAGGGGTAGAAAAATTCAAGGAAAATCCAGGACAATGCAAGAGAGCTCCGCGATGCAGTCTTCCTCAAACGTGGTTTGTGTAAATGTAAATCCTGATATTGCAAATAAGTTTACTTTTGATGTTAACGTGAATATTAATATTAATGTTAATAAATAACTACTAAATTTTCTGCAAATTTTTCTTGAGTTTTATATATTACAAAACACTAATGTTTTATGGAATATAAAACACTAGTGTTTTATAGGTGTTATAATACGTTTCATAACGGCATAATAATAGCTCTATAATATGGTGATTGTGGATAAAAAATATTAACGTTTAAAGAATCAGTTTCACAACAAAATTTAATACTCAAAAGTTGAGAACTATTTATTAAAAATACGTGAATTGAAAACATAATTCATCTTACATTATATCACACCATTTTATAATTAAAAAATCTGTACTCACCAAGATGTTTTAGAAGATTCAATTTAAAAAGACATATGGTTTGAAAAAAATAGCACTAGCTGTTTTATACCAAAACTGTACGTAAACAATCTAATTAGATAATGTTTGCGCTTTCCATACTATTAAGTGAAAAAACAACTTTCAAAAGTTTCTTGCTAATTATATTGGTTATATAGCATATGTTAAAAAAGAGCGTTTTTTGACAAACTTTTTGCTAACAATACGTATTAATTAATTAATTAATTAACATATAAAACAGTAAGATAATTTATCTCATGAATGCTAAAACAGAATTATATTTTAGATAAATATTTTCAATGTAACCATTTCAATGTCAACAAAATTTTGACTGGGTAATTACTCGAAAACAATTTTTATTATTACTGTGCTTTTAACAACAATTTTTCTAAAATTGAAATCACCAGAGTTTCTAAACAATATAGTATTTTATTATGAAAACAAGCAGAAATAGTACTATTCAAATAAAACTGTTTGATAATCACTGATTTTCTCATGCATACAACTTTTAGTTTCATTGGCATAGTCTTTCTTTATAGAGGGTCAGGCACATCGAGCGTGCATTAAAAGTATATGGAGAACTAATTGATTCATTTTCTGAAAATAGTGCTGCGCCTGTTTTCGACATCACTGAACTCAGACAAAATATTTTCGTTCACACAGCACTTCCGGTTGTACCAAAAGTAGCTGTCAACTTTCTTATTTCAAATGGAACATGCTATTTTTTATTTTATTTTTAGATTATACGTAAAATTTAAGGTGTAGTTTAATTACTATATCATACCGAAAAAATAACTGGTTTTTTTGAAAAAAAATTAAAATCATGTTGAATTGTTATCGTTCATATCTCAAGATGATATCAATATTTTAGTTCCTAATTTGTTGTCGCAATTGTCGATACGTTGCAGTAACTCACATATGAGTGGAAACTCGAATTGCATGTGCAGGGTGATGAAAATTCTCGTGCCAATATGAACAACTTTCGACCTCAAAAACTTGCTTAATTCAAATGGGACACCCTATGTTTTTAATCATTCCTTAAGCAATAAGAATCAATATAGTTAATTTAGTTGAATCCTTCTCCGCCAGGGGGCTAGTTTTGACACCATGACCCAAATTAAAAAAAAATCAAAAAATCAAATGGAATGATATGACTTTTTTTTATGATAAAGTAGCCAAATAACATCCAAATAGGCCAGAAAAACCATTTTTCAAAAATCTCGTTCCTTACCTCAAATATTGAAAAATGAGAATAATGGGTGTTTGAAGATCGAGGACCGCGCGGTAAATTTTCTAAAACTATTAAAAATTTAGCACAAAATGAATAAGATGTTAAAGAAACAATTGTGAGTCTAAATAGAATAAATTTAGGTATTATTTAAAAAAATATATATCGTCAGAACATTCATGTTGCTTTTACCGACAATCTTCCCACATTCGCCCAAGAAACGGCCAAAAGTACAAATAAATCTAATGGAAGCGAGAGACCTCTACCTGCAGCACCATGCAGAGCACGGATTGTCCAAAAGGGAAGTAGACACCCTTCACTCCCTATTCGACGACTTCACCGACATCTTCGGATCAGGGGGAGAAGCGACACCCTATGGACAACACCACATAAACACCGGTCTTCATTCACCCGTGGCATCACCACCATACAGGCATACGTCATCGAAAAATGCGAGTCAACATGGGCCTCCCCAGTGGTCTTAGTCCCGAAAGCAAACGGTGAAACACGCGTGTGCATAGATTATCGAAAACTTAATCAAGTGACGGAACCAGATCCATACCCACCCCCGCCAATGGACGACCTATTCCACTTTTCAAAAGCCAATATTATCTCAACGCTAGACCTCCAATCCGGGTATTGGCAAGTCCAAATACGACCAGAGGGCAGAGATAAAACCGTGTTCATTTCACCTCTCGGCTTATATCGATACAAACGAATGCCTTTCGGGTTAAGGAACGCGCCTGCGACGTTTCAGCGACTTATTGATCACTTCCGCACCGGACTCCCTAGTGTCAGTGTGTTCGCATACCTAGACGACCTTATAGTACTGTCTCGCGACGCCACGACTCACATCAAGGACTTGAACTTAGTATTTAGCAGGTTAAGACAGTATAAACTACGCGCAAAACGTAGTAAGTGTGCATTCACATGTGAGAAAGTAAACTACCTAGGCCACATCATTACCCCTTAAGGGATCAGTGTAGATGAAAGAAAACAGAAGCCGTAACGAGCCTTACCAGCAGACGTGTTCATGGTACAGGCGCTTCATCCCTGACTTCGTTTCGATATCAAAACGACAAACATCACTCCTGAAGAAAAATGCAACCTGGACCTGGAACGAAGACCAACAACGGGTCCTCACCTCACTAAAAGCACTGCTCGTCCAGCTGCCCATACTAAGACAAGCCGATCATACCTTGGGATACTTCCTACGCACCAACGCCAGCCGATACGCGTTAGATGCGATACTATCACAAGGGCAAGCAGAAGAAGAGAGACCAGTCGAGAAGGAGCACAAGTAACTCTGGCGACCGACCACCAACCCCTCAAGTGGTTGTTATCTCTAAAAACACCACAGGGCCGGCTTGCCAGGTGGGCCCTTCAACTGCAACCCTACATCACATTTATGTACGTTCCGGGCAGACAGAACGTACTGGCAGACACATTCTCCAGGCCACCGTGCGACCAGCATCCCACAGAGACATGCTAAATCTGCAGCTTCGCTATCGACCTACCAACACGCTCACCAGAAGATATCCGGAAAGCGCAACTGGCCGATTCAGAACTGCAGAAAATCATAAGCTGTTTCGAACAGAAAGACCCATCTCCAGTAAACTACTCGAAATGGACAGATCGTGGATACCTCCTCTCGCAAGGCATACTGCATCGCTACGTACCTGAGGTAGAAACAGAAGACGCCCAACAAGTCGTGCCGGTACAGGAGAGAGAAATAATCCTAAAGGAGTACCACGATACGCCAACCGCAGGCCACTATGGAGGTGAGAAAACTTATCACCGCATCTCGAACTGGTACTTCTGGGTAGGCATGCGAAAACAAATCCTCGAAAATGTCTGAAAATGCACAGAATGCCAACGCTACAAAGCAACAAATCTGAAACCTGCAGGGCTATTACAAACCCCAGCACCGGCACAAAGATTCGAAACAATAGCCATAGACCTGGTACAACCATTACCAGAAGGCTCGCAAAAAGAAAAATGGATACTGATCATCGAAGACACAGCATCCAGATGGGTAGAACTCTTTGCAATAAAGAAAGCAGACGCCATCACATGTGGACAAATTCTTGTAGACGACATCTGTATGAGATACGGCACACCAAGGAGAATCCTAAGCGATAATGGACCGCAGTTTGTGAGTCAAATAATGCAACACATAACATACGGTCTAAACATTAAACAAGTCTTGACACCGGTCTATCACCCGCAAGCCAATCCGGTCGAACGCAAAAACCGAGACTTGAAGGTACAACTGGCAATCCTGGTAGGAAACGACTATACCCAATGACCCGAGAAGCTACCAGCGATAAGATTCGCAATGAACACAGCAAGGTGCATATCCACAGGACAATCGGCCGCTTTTCTCACTGTTGACAGAAAACTAAAAACAACGGACATCGCACAGGGATCAAAAAGCCATAATCAGAAATGACAACTTCGTCCCAGAAGTCACTCATTATCTACTACGCCTGACCGAAACATTACGCACGGCAAAACAGATACAGGAAAAGCAGCAGAACAAAGCCAAACAAAGAGCAGACCTTAAGAGACGAGAAGGTCTAAACTACGCTCCTGGAGACAAAGTCTGGGTACACACACACCCTTAGCAACGCAAAAAAAGGAGATTTCAGCAAAATTCCTCCCCAAGAGAGACGGGCCTTACGTAGTACTTAAGAGGTTGGGCGCCACATCCTTCGAGATAGCTAGTTTAAACAAACCTAACGCCCCAATAAGCAAGTACCACACGTTAGCACTACAACAGTATATGGGTGACAATGAAAAAACACCCAAGACCATACAACCCATCCGCAGACAGGGCCGACCAAGACGAAATCCTGAATCCTGTAACAATACCACTTACGACCCCTATAGGGTAATAGCTAAAAACCACCCACATAAGCAAGGAACACAACTCCGCAATGGTACACTCCCGCCGGAACTCACCGCAGCATCCTTAGAGGGCCGTTTCCGCTAGCGCTTACATGTAATCATACTGTAATACTTACTTAAGTTCACAACTCAAATTGTACAAAGGTAGTCTTAGAACTAGCTTAACTGTTGCATATCAAGTAGAGAACAACGACCTAACAACTGTTACGTGAACATTGTGCTGTACCGTTCTAATAAACGATTACATAATTGTTCGCTTTAGTGTGTTACTCATAGAGACACAAAAAACCGTTTCATAAACCCCGGCAGAACTTAATACTTCTGCCACCCCTCTAACACAGTTACATATCTAAACCATTTTCATTAAAACGTGACAGTAAAAATCAGATTCTATCTATTTATATCCCGCATGTTGTAAATTTTCAGCTCTGATCTAATTTAGACAAACTTTGCTTCAATTTCTATTTTTTCTAAATCTGGGGTTCCTCAGGGATCAAAATTGGGGTCTTTGCTTTTTTTAATTTATGTGAATGACATGCCCAATATTTTTAAATCACATTGTTTAATGTATGACGATGATTTGAATCTATACAGAGAATTCGTGAATGTATTCGACTTTCAAATTCTGCAGGATGATCTTAACAGTTTGAATGATTGGTGTATTAAGAATTATTTACCTTTAAATTCAATGAAATGTGGTTATGAGCATAACAAGAAAAAAATCCTGTAATGTTAACAATTACTGTATCGGTGATGTAATACTGAATAGGGTTTTGCTGATGATTTTCAACTCTAAGTTTACATTCAAAGACCATGTAGATTATTTATCAAATGCTTGTTATAAAATTAGAGAACAATTAAACATTTTAGTAACAACAAAGCAATCGTGCTGCTATACTTTACTTGGGTTAGGAGCAAAATTGAGTACGATTCTGTGATTTGGAATCATATATCAAAAAAAGACACTCAACGGGTAGAATTAATTCAAAATAGATTTTTAAGACTTTACTATTTTAAGGTGAAAGGATACTCTTGTCCGACAGGTTTCTCTACGGATAATTTACGACTAACAGCTTCAATTGAATCTCTAGCAACTAGACGCAATCGAATACTTCTGGTCTACCTATTCAAATTATGTAATCATGTTATAGACTGTCCTGAATTATTGAGTTACATTAA
Organism: Abscondita cerata; assembly: GCA_030710515.1. NCBI lineage: Eukaryota > Metazoa > Arthropoda > Insecta > Coleoptera > Lampyridae > Abscondita > Abscondita cerata. Next base: position 140,206 of record JALBCR010001141.1, read on the forward strand.
TTTCCATATTACTAGAACGAGTAATTTAAGACATCATAGATTATTTATGATTCCTACAAGTCGCTCTGAGATATTGAAACATTCACCGCTAGTTAGAGCCTGCGAGCTCGTCAATACCCTTGATAGCATTAATTTTAATTTACGTTTAACTAGTTTCAAAACATTGTTAATTCAATTGTTTTACATAATGTTAGATAATCTACTGTTAGTAGTCAAAATTTTTCTTTTAGCAGCTGTTATTTTGACTGAGAATGATGTTTTTGTATTGTAATTGTATGTATTATTCACTGTCTGAGATATACTCTTAAGTTGGTAGTTATCTAAGCCGTTTTGGGGATGATCCCAGTGGCTTTTTGTTTCTTTATAGTATATGATTTTTGTTATAGTTGGTTTTTGAATTAAATAAATAAATAAATAAATTGTTTTATACTCTGACACAGTTTGTTATTATAAACCTTTTAAAAAAATCTAGATATGATTATAAAGTTAGAGAGTATATCGAAGGTTGGATTAATAATTTTGAATATAAACACACCGATTTTTTTAATAGTTTAAAGAAAAACAGTTTACAGTTTCCGCCATTGCATCTTCAAACCCTACATTGACAACGTAAGTTATATTGCGAATATTATTTAAAAATAACACCAAATAAAATATTAAAATATTTATTAAATCAAATATTTTCGAACAAGAGATCAACATGTGAATATTTTAACCTTTACTCGTTATTGTAATTGTTTCGGGTTTTAAACTTGTGGTAAACTCCTCTGTCAATACTTCAACTACCCTCTTTGGTAGAAAAACCTTACACGTGGTTGTTATGCATAAAGCATATCTCCCCCATTTGGACGTTCCTAATACAATCTTCAATATTGGGTATCTTTTACCCACCTCAAGATCTGAAGACTTTAACGTTGGTAACTCAGCTGATTGAGACATAGCTGCTTTGTTTAATATGGATAAATCCATTCTATAAAATTATAAAAAAGTAAATAAACACATATAGTAGTTTTTTCAATAAACTATTATAAATAATAACTTACGTTTTTTATTATTTTTCCTTTTAACCTGCTTCTTATTTTGTCTTGACTTGTTTATAATATATTGTACTCGTATTTTTGGTTATTTTTAATTATTTTCTGGGCAATGTGAAAATCGGAATTATTTAGTAGGTTAGCTAATAAATTAAAATTATGATTTATAGTACATTAAAGCTTATGAATCTTCCAATAGGTGACATCAATTTTTAAATTCAAGATGAAGCTTCCAAGAAAAAATGTTGAATCTACTTGGCCCTGTTTGTCAATAACTTCCGCTACAAATTGATGAAAGCATGCTAAATTTGTAATTGTAGAGCGATTTTGCATGAACCCATGTTGATGCGGAGGTATTATGTGTTTAACTTTATAGTATATATTTAACTAATACGGATTCAAAACTTTTGAAAAGTTGCATAAAAGTGAAATAGGCCTATAATTGGTTATATTTTGTCTGTCGCCATTCTTGTGTTTTCTTGTTCTGTTTTTTTTTTTTCATGTGTTCGGGAAGGTAGAATTTAATAAAATTAGCTCAAACAACTTATGTAATAAACCATTACATAAAAATAGCTGCGCAATCCTTTAAAAGAAACTTGGAATATTATCACATCTAGATGTAAGACTATTTTTTGAGCATTTTAAGGCTTCAAGAATATCTTCCTTTGAAAAATTATCAATTACAACGTTACCATAAACGGTGTTTGCAATTTCAGCTATTTGAGAAATGTTATTGCTATTATACAATAGAAAAAAACTCCCTAAATGTATTAACAATATCAATGGGTGACGTTGTAAAACATGAGACCTGGAATTTGTGTAGTTCCTAGCTTGCTTCTCACAAAACACTATAATTTTTAGGGTTAGTATTGATTGAATTTTGTATGGAGCGTAAATGAACATTGTAACCTGCACGAATAAGCCGCTTAGACTAATTTCTGTAAAATTTAAATTTATTCATATAAAATGCACCTTTCTCTGATCGCCATTTTTTGAGAAAATAATGTTTTTGTTTTAAACAGTTTATTATTTCTGTTGTGAACCATACCGGATAGCTCTTTTGTTTCGATTATGAGTCTTGTATTTAGGTACATATAAGTTTAATGCTATATAATTTCGTGTAAAACGCAGTGCTAGCTTTATCAACATTACATAAATTGTTTAAAAAGTTCTAGTCACAATTCAAGAGTGCATCATATAAAAATGAAAAGTTTGCTTTTTTAAAATTATACCGCCTCCGTGTTGAGTTATAAGAAAAATTTAGGAGTAATAGGTAATTAGAGGGAAACGATTCTTGGTGATAATCAGGAAAGGCATTCATTTATTTCAACATTTATTTCTGATAGTGGACACGCTACTGTTACGTAAAAATTAAGTGTGGTGGTGCAAAAAATTTACATTTCAATTATTTCTTATGTGTTTTCAGGTTGTGATCGTGGAAAAGTCCAAATGAGATTTTAGGGAATTTAAAAAAGGCAAGTGTCAATAACAAACAATTCTATTTATAAAAATACTGAACTTTACTTTATCACCATTTCTATGTACCTACAGTACCTACTACCAATACTACCTCCCTGAAAATGCAACCTTTTCAGTGCAAAAAAAACCTCATTTGGATTTTTACATTGACAAAAGTTGGGTCTGAAAAAAATACGTTCTTAAAAACTGTTTTGAACGACCATCTAGGCAGTTAATTACGCTCCAGTGTCAATAAATATGTTATGCGTTATTTAAGTATAATATTGAATTAGTAAATTTTTGAATTACACATTTCAAACAAACTTTCCTTAAAACCGGTATTAAATGATAACGGAAAACGTCACATGAAGGATTACGATAATTATGATTTGAATGAACTTAAACTTCAAGTGACGACATATAAAAAAAACACAACAAACAATATTGATGTATTGTTAGTTGCTTTAAAGAGGGTCATTTAATATGTCACTGTTTGTACATGTGATAATAGGCCACCAAGGTCAGTACCATAATTTTTGAAATTATTAAATGATCGAACAATTTCAACACATGGAAGTATAAGAATTATTACAATAATTTGTAATTAGATGATTAAATTAGAATTATGTTTATGTTTGTAATTAATTGCAATAGATGGCGTTAGGAGAGCAGCTTTTTTTAACGCCGAAGACAAGCTGGCTGTGAAACAAACAACCTACATAAAGAATAGCAGTTTCAATTGCAGGAGCAACTCAACAGCACCAAACCCAAGCCCTTTTGTTGTACGAACTGCTGATACTTTAAGAAGAATTCAAAATGGCGACGCTGTTAAAAACGAATGCCCGTAATTATTAATTTAAAGCAAATTCATAATTTCAAATACGTACCCTTTTCGACGTTTAATTGCGTGAAATGTTTTGTATGAATTAAAATAAATTAGTTATAAAAATGAAATTGAATTCTTTTCTTTTGAATCAAAGTAAATCATTAAAAATTTAATTATAATAAATAAATAAAATAAAATACAATACAAACTGAATTTAAATTTAAATCAAACTGATAGGGATACTATTTAAAAATAAAGATAAAAAATAGATTTTTGAATTTGCGGCATTATTTTAATGTAAACTAGTAAAGGTTTTGGAGGTCACGTTTACATCCCTTTTTTTATAAATAAAGAACCGCTGACGCTTTTTACACACGAGTCTTATCATCCAAAATTTAACTACATTTTTCAAACATTAACAAAATCAAAGTAAAAACCTTATTCCACTTACTACCTTTGGAAAAGTAGATTTTTTACTCTAGTCTAGGTGGTCTACACCTAAGTCTTCAAATAGAAAAGAGCTCGGAGTGTATATCTCAAATTTTAGTAGGTACAGCAGAGTTATTTGATCTAAATAGTTTATATTAATTTTAGTAACAATGTATTTGCACGTATAAATTGGAAGTAAATACACAAAGATATTGCAATTTTGTTATACAACGGTGCTTCTCAAAGGAGACGCGACCTACATACTGTTTGATAACGGCTTTCATACATTTTATAGCAGTGTATGTAGTATGAGGGTATATGAATAAGTAATTTATTTTGTATAACTTACAAAATTTCTATACTTCTGATATGTACCAATTTTGTTAGGCCATCATAAATAATAAGTTACCATTAGGTATATTTTATTTGCGTTGTTATATTTCTTTTATTTTTAATCATGTTTGTTTTGGCCACATATTTAAACATAGAGGTGTACTAATGGTGCCACTCAAATACAACTGTAGAGTTTTTTGTAGTATTATAAGTATTAACCTACTTTTTCTTAACGTAAATCAATTTGTATTCGTTTTTACTAAATATTTTAAATACCATTTGTACTAAACACAGATAAAGACAACACATTTAATTGAAAATTGCCTCACTTTGAGTGTTGGAAATTTGTAAACCAAATAGTACACAATATTTGATTTATGATTATCATAATGTAGTATTCCCTTTCAGCAAATTTATCACTAATTTTAATTTTTTGTTTCCCATTAAAAGCCTGATAACTCGTTTATACGTCAAACTTGTACAATAATAATTTTTTTCTGAAATCGTCATTAAACTTAAAGTTTAAGTACTCAAAGATGACAATAAAGTCGATTTTAATGCTTAGGTTATAACCTTCAGAATTTAAAAATTTTAATGACTAGGCGTTAAAGTTTTTAATGATGATTATACGGTATGCAACCAACATAACAGGCCAATGACAGTCGACACTTTACCTTTAACATAATCTGTAGAACTCAAAATTAAAGCTTAATTTAACATTAATAAGAACTAACTAATAAAGAAACTGGAATATTAAAATAACTGAACTGAGTTTCACTCAATCTTAAATTAAATCGTTATTTCACTAAAATTTGTACTTTTTTAAACATCCTGCCGAATAATGTCAATTTCATTTCCGTTTTGGCTGTCGATCAGACTGTCGATGTCAGATTGTTTATTCCGGTTCCTTATTATCCTAACCTAAACTTTAGCATCAAAAAGTCGTTAAAATTAGTTGGTAAGTATATTATCAATCTAAATAGTTGTAAGTATCAAATTTTCCATTTCAGGATTACTAACATGCAAGATGATGATAATTTTTTGGAATGTACCCCACCTGAAATTGCTGCTGTGGCTAATAATGTGGTGTTACCAAACAAATCTGTTAAACTGTATGAAAAACAGTGTGAAAAGTTTATGCGATCGGCAAACACCAACACCGTAGTCAAATATACGAAGAACGTTTTTGTAGCATACTTTTCAGAAAATGCTAAAACCTTTAAATCATCCACTTTATGGAGTGCGTACTCTATGTTGAAATCAACATTTTCAATAAAACACAACATCAACATATCCAAATTTACAAAATGAATTGCATTTATTAAGAAGTACAGTGTAAGTTATGTAGCCAAAAAATCGGCTGTATTTATAAGAAATGAATTAAATTCATTTTTAGAAACGCTTCAAATGATACTTATTTAATGCTAAAGGTAACTTTTCTAAGTTATACTTAATTAAGTATTAATAAAGTACTTTTTTTGTAGGTTTGTTTGATTATTGGTGTGGCAGGCGCCTGCCGTATAGATGAACTAAGAAAAATAACTATTAATCATGTACAAGATAAGAATAATGTACTGGTTATCAAATCCCTGATTTCAAAACTAATAAAAGAAGGACTTTATAGTCACCAATGAAATAAACGAAAATATAAATGCCATTGATTTGTGTAGGCAATGTCTCTCTTTAAGACCAGGTCATACTCCACATAAATCACTTTCTGTATTTTATCGGTTAGGACGATGTTCCACACGACCAGTAGGAATTCACAAATTAGGAAAAATACCAAATCTGATACCAAGTTATTTAAAATTAAATAACCCAACTTCTTACACAGGCCATACTTTTCGGCGAACATCAGCTTCACTTTTAGCCGAAAAAAGAAATTGCACGAAGAATTCTGCCTGCGTGTGTGTGTGTGAGTGTGTTGTTGGTTAAATTAAGTGTAATCTTTAGGAACTTATTCTTATTGAGGGTATGTCAGTTTTATTAATAAACAACTACATATTTGACTAATTCTGCAAATCAATCTCCAACGCACAAACGCTCAATAAAATCGATGTTGCGTATAATTGTTGATTTGTACAAATCAAATCAAAAAATTAAAAATGTCTAGGATTTTATTCTATTTTTTTTATTTTCAGTACATAGGCGCACGCTACTGCCACAATAGTAAAGATTCCTCTGTTATCCCGAACATGTGTTTCAAAAACTACCACATTAGAAGCTTTCCACGAACAATTTGTTTACTTACATGCAATTTACGCACATTTTATTTGATGTTTTGTAAAACAATGCAAATTTTCAAATAAAAAGTTTGACAATTAAATAGGTTAACTAGATGTTAGATGACAAATGTATAATTTATGTGCATTTGCGTATAACCACAGCTTATTAATTAAATTTTGTGATTTACAAATCAAAATTTACATATCACAATAATAGAGATTTGAAAATGCAATTATAAAAAAAAAATATGCAAAAAATAGCATACGCAACTTGTGCGTAAACAGTATTCGGGAATTCGTGCCAAATACTACCTCTCGTGCGCAAACGCGCACTCGGGTTTGCAAACGGGCACTCATTCCCGAAAGAATCTGTTTCCGCACAAGTTACGTAAATAACTACTGCAAATATAATACCTTTTTAATTTGCCAGAAAAAAAATTCGTACAAGTGATGTTGGATTTTATACGCGACACAGACTTTTTGTAAAAGGACATGATTTTTGTATGTCACGGGTATTAACATTTTGTGAGCAGATGCGACCGGGGTTAAATGTTAAGGGTTTTTACAGATGGTTTCAGCCGTTAGTGTGAGTTAGATCTAAGAACATAGAAATTTCCACCAACCATTTTTTCCACTTTATATATTTTCGTTACAAATTTGTAAAATAAAGCAGTACCTATTCAAAAAGAATCAGAAGCGAATAGCACTCACTTGTTAACTACCAATTCATGTAGTTAAAATTCTTATTTTATAAGAACTAATTCAAGTTCTCACGTTTTCATTTAATTAGGTAATATTGCTAAAATTCATAACAAGTGAAGGTTTTGTAAACGTGCAAAGTTTTTTTTTTCCATTATTTATTGACAGTCACCTCATTTGTGTCAGTCAATTGACAATGTAACAACAAACCTGGTATAAGCAACAAACATTAAAATGAAAAGTGATACCTACATCTATTTTGATAGGTTAAAAGCAACGTGCAACAAGCGGCAACAGGGTATAATTTCTCTCATGAAAGTCAAACTAGACTCATATTCACTTGCAATCGAGAATACTGATTTTCAGAACTAAGAGAAAGTGAAAGGAATTTCAAGTGAAGTGATTTTATATTTTTTCACAAAAAAATTTCATTCTTCTGTTGTTAAGAATAGGGGTCCTGGAGGTGAATACCAGTCCTAAAGAGGATAAAAATGTAATTGGAATGTCAAAATCAAGTAGCTCAAGTTGCTCAGCAGGCGTCCCCCAATAATTTGGCTCATAATTTTTAAGCCCCGATCTTGCAAAACGAATCTATCCGTGAGTGTTTAAAATGAAACTAACTAGCACTTTCAAATTCAAATACGCTTTTTTCCCTTTTCTTAAAACGCAAAAAACATACTACAAACGTGTTAGTTTTTATCTCATTAAAAACTGAAAGTTAGAGAAAATGCAGTGTGTCTCTGGCAAGACGCAACATAGAATTTTTACTATAGAAAAATTTGATTTCATCTACTATTGCTATGAAAATTCCGGATTGTTATATACTTAATACGTTACGGCATTTTGTTAAAGTTAGAAAGAGAGAGCAAGTGTAGAATGTCTAATTTTCAAATGTAAATATTATTCTTTAAGTTTGTAAAACGTAGGTATTTAGTGTTTTGTGATTTTACGAAAATTCTAATCAATGTTCAGTTGATTTTATATTTTAATATAGCTATTGAAGCAAGCATAATGGAATAATTTTGCATAAAACCTGTTCTTTTTGAATTTGAGGTTAAATGAGTCGTTTGTTTTCTTGTATTGTAGACCTGTGTGTAAACTATTAGACATAACACTTGCATCTTGCAAGAATATGCAGGTATTCTAAAGCTAAAAGTTGTCAATACAGTTGTTATTATAGATAAGACAGATATTTCGATTAGTATGGATTGAGCAGTTTGTCTCTACCACAAGTCTCTACAGATAAACAGAAGTTGGTGTTCTAAGGACTGTATCCGGAATCAGCGAAGTAAAGTATTACCCAGAATTGGACGGTGTTATACATTTTTAGCTTCTTGATCGTAAACAATTATTTGAAACTCATGGGATTAATAAAGATTTTTAGAAAATGCCCGATTATAGTTTTTATTGTTATGAATAATGATAGCGTAAAGGTTTGTGTTCTAAATGATTTAATTTGCTATTTCTCTTTTGACTTTCTATTTCAGGTTTTATTAGAATCCGCGAGTCAACAAACAAGATAACATGATTATTATTTTAAAACCATCTAAGAACAATTGTAAGAAATGTTGTAATTTCAAATACGGTTTTTTATTAAAAGTGATTGTCGTTTTAAGTTTTAGTTGCATCGTATTAAAAATTCTTTTCTATAATTTGTTTGTGGATATACAGAAATGAAAGCTAACAGGTATTACATGCGAAGTGCTTGGCTTATAGCAACTGTTCAAAATGCTGCACATTTACTGCTAAACAATGCCCCAAATAGAAGTTTTGTGGCAGCTTTGCAATCATATTTGCTGGTATATTGAAGCAAACTTCCACAAGTTTACCTTTTAAAGACTCAGTTGTTCGTGGGTTCTGTCGGTATAAACTTTCAAAGATTTGTAAAGCCATAAAAGTCGTTGGGGGAGAAGCCTGGTGATCTTGGTAGCTAAGTAACTTCTCCACCTCTTCCAATACAGGTTCTAGGAAGTGCTTCATTTAAAAGTTGTTTTATTTGATTCGCATTATGTGCTGGACGCCCATCATGCTGATACCACAAACTACATTGAGATTGAACGAACATTCATCGGTGAAGTAAATGTTCTTAACAAAATTCATATTATTATTGCATATCTTTATTAATGTTTCACAAAATTCTTGATTTTAGTCAGCATTGGTTTATGCTTTTTAAAATTTTATTCTCAATTCTCAATTCTCAAAATTTATTGTATGTAGTATTTCAATATAAATACAAATACAAAAGGAGATAGTTAGTCTTTTTGGCTGTCTTCCACTACTCCCAATACATACAACACAAATCTAGAATGTTAAAAATTTTATTATGCACTATTTACGGAAGCAATCACAACATCACCACTACAATTTTATAAACACAAAAAAAAATTCAGTTCTGTTTTTGTATAGCAGCTCTCCCCTGACAGCATTTACATGTGCACTAGTTGGCAAGTATTTCAAAAAGTTATTTAATGTTATTGGAGCAGTATACAAAAACATCCCTCAAATCTTGCAGTCTCATGCTGGGGAACTGTGTAATTATTAACTCTTACATTTACATTGTGAACGTCTGATCTTTTTACCAACAGTTGACTTAAATAATAAGGTGAATTTGTATGTAGTAAATTATACAAGAACTTCAAATACAACAGTAAAATCCTTTTTCGACATTTAACTCATTTAAATTATACAAATATGGAGTGATATGTTCCCTAAAAACCCGCATTACAACTAAAACGTATACATGAGTTTTGCAGTCTCTGTAACTTATTTTTGTTTTGCTGTTCAAGAAAATAATAATACACCAAAGAGCAGTAATCAATGTGTGGATATATTAATGCCTTTACCAATTGTAACTTAATTTTTTGCGATAGCTGTGATTTAAATTTGAATATACTTTTCAATTTAACCATTGACATTTTATATATATGTCGAACATGCTCATTAAAAGAAAGTTTGCAATCAATGACAACTCCTAAGTTTCGTGCACTCTTTTCCCATTTTACAGGTTCAATACACAGCGTTAATGTATGCTGAGTATAAATTATTTTTCCGTCGACCTCATTATAAAATTGAGTTTTACGTACTCCCTGAATAATCATAAAGTAACACTTTTTAAATGTAATACTTTTCGTCCGCAAACATCTGTCAATGTCAATTATTATTTTATGTCAAATTAAATGAAGTCGAAGTAACCAGTATGAAAACCCATTTTTAAGAAAGGATGAATTTAGTGACTACATAGGATATTACAGTACTTTAGGTACATACTGAAACATTTTAGATACTGCAGAATATTGTTTGTTTACTTCCATTTATAACCTCAATTTCTCAATCCCACACAACTTTGAACAAAAACAATTTGTTGTTCAAATTACAAGTAAATGATTTTAAGTGCTTTGAAATGATATTAATAAATTGTTTATAGTTTCTACAATGTGCGAAGCATATAGAAGAGCCTGGTTGTAATCTCACAATACTCGATACATTGTTTTCAATATGTAACACTTTAACTTCTTTAAAGTTATTCATTTATAAGATAAGACAGAATTCATACGACTTGAGATTGCTTTAGACAATTTTATTAGGTAACATTTTGATACAGAAGCGGAGTTCCGATACAAAATTTTCACGATCATAAAATACAAAAACTTACAGTAGAAGTGAGTTAATTATGGGTACCTTTCTATTACTGTATTTGATTGATGTAAATAAGTAATAATGCTAATGGAAAACACAAGAACAGTAATTACTTGTGAAAAATCATTTGAATATTGATTCTGTCGCAGGAAAAACAAAAATAGAATCATATAAGCCATCAACATTACTGGGTTCAAGATTTATTCGTACACAAAAAACAAGGTGAATTTTACAGTTTTCAATAAGCTGAAAGAAGATTATTACATTTTTTGAAACATTTTCGGAGTGAATCAAAAAACTACGTTTGCATACTTTCTTACCGTGAGGCAATATTTTTATTGAATATAAAATGATTATAAGTCTGATCACGGTACAAACTCAGTCTTATAACTATTATATGTCCAATTAGTAAGAATCGACTTTAATGTGTTTAATAGGAGAAACTTAATTACATCTTTGATCATAAACAATTAAAGAAATGCATTAATTTTGAGGGTAGGCTTCCAACTATAACTACATTTTTAAATATACTTCAAAATAACACTACCTAAACGTAATTTTATTATTTTAATAAATTATAAAAAAAGTACATGTTTTACCTATTACCTATCATAATCAAAAGCTCTTATAAAAATTATGTGATTGTTGTAAACAAATGCTTTATCGGTACAATATTCGAACGCGGAAAGCTTTTATTTCCTTTGATAAATTTTGACACAAATGTTACAATACTGAACGGTGAAGTGAACATTAGGTACAGTAAAATCAGAACAAACGTAAAATTTTTGTTTAAAATTACTAAACATTTGTTTTCAGTAAACGGTAATCAATAGAAAATTAATTAATTTAAGGTCAACGGAAAAATTAATATGTACCTCGGAAAAAAGTGCTTTTTAATAACCTCGCCTGTTTGCTTGCCTCGGCTAACGCCTCGGCTAGCAAATTCAGTCTCGTACATAAAAGTGCACTTTTTTGTCCTTGTTACATAAATAACTATTTTGTTGATTTTCGTTCCCAATGGCAACAGCGACATTTTTTTTGTGTTCAATTTCAATCCGTGTCTACGGGAGTAGCACTAAATATTTTCAAGATCTTTATGAATGGCCAGAATACTATTGGGTAAATCATAAATAGAAAATGAGTAAAAAAGTTGAATATCATCAGCATACATATGCACCGAACACTTTGATAAGCACTTAGTGATGTCGAAAATGTAAATTGAAAATAAAATGGGCCCAAGAACACTGCTCTGGGGCATTCCCATTTTATGAACTCGACACCTATTTACACTACAGTCGATACTTGGTTGTCGAATACTAATATTAGGGTTAAGTTGTACAGCACCGAGTACATCGATTTCTTTGTCGTTGTCCATGTTTTGGTTTTGTTGAATCTGCTTCGGACGTTCGTGTACACTGCAGTTTCTCTGCCCATCTGGAAAAAGTGCAGCAAACAAAGCAGAAGTGTTTCTATAGCTTTCACCTCTGTATACCTACTTAACCATTTGAACTTTCTCAGGGATTGTATACACACTCATTTTCAAAAATTAAATTAGAGAATATTACAATAAGGAACACGCAATAACAATTAATTGTAACGTATACGTCAATACGAAAATTTCATAGCCTTAGTGAATCAATTTAATATTTTTCTATAGTGAAATTCCTATGTTGCATCTTCCCAAAGACACACGGTATTTCTTTTCTATGCAACTATTATACCAACCAATACGTAAAGAAGTTTCGAGGTTTTGGCCACTCGTATAGAAAAGTTTTTAGTTTCCTTGGAAAAATGTATAGAATGTTTTAAACCTCCAATCCGGTTTCAAAGTAAGACCTACGAATTCGCACACCTACACGTCCGATCTTCTTTAAACATTAAAAATTTATGAAATACTGCGCTACTATAAACAATTTCAAATGTGAGCAAAGAAGCTTAACTAACTAATCAAACTATTGATATTTTGCAGCTGCATCAGGATTAAATTAAAACTTTTCAAAGAAAATCAATCAACAATGAGATCGGAGCCTAAACTTTTAAGAATACATTTTATGTAAACGATAACGAAACAACACCATCGGTAACTTGCAATTTGAATGTCGAAGAAAACTATCGCTAAATCAAAACCGATACAAATAATTTAATTTAATATGGACGTAAAATATACACTTAAGAAATCGGATCTTCAATTACGTAGCAAAGTAATAATTTACAACAAATCAAAAAAATAATACTCTTAAAACACCAAAGTGGGGATAAGAATTGATGCAGTTGGGCGAAATTTTTTTATTTTACCTGGCTTTAGTTGGAATGGATTGACTTCTCTTACAATCAACGCAGCTAGAAACGATTATTTAAAAAAGATTAATAATTGTAATCTCGCAACCTGTTAGATATCGGTCAAGTGGTATTGTTATTATATTTGAACTTCGCCGTTGTTAATTTTATAATAATTAATTTTTTTTTGAAAAGAGAGTATGTGACAAATAAACTAAATTTTAATGATGACAATTTTAATTATGAAAATATGTTTTATAAACATGGTGCCACCAAAGAAGATATTTGCGTCATTATTTTCTGATGTAGGAAATAACGTATCGTCATTGTAAGAATGAGACATAGATATGTGTAAAATAAAGAGGGAAGATGTACTATATGCGTTATGAATAAAGTTACTCAATTGACTTTAATTTCATCAAATTAATTCAGAAGTTTTTAATATTGAATCATATGCACAAACTTATGACGCAGAGATCTTCTTTCCTGGCAAGAAGTTTATTTCATTAATATATTTATTAAATGAAGTGTTGTGAAAATTTGATAGCACCTTGAGGTTAAGAGAAAGGTGAGTTAACGTACACAACCAACGCAGCTGATCCTGGTTCATAAATGAAAATATTATAACCAAAGCCGACGGAAAAGTGATGCCAAGACCTATGATTAAGAGTTATAATCAAATTGAGAAGTTTGACGTAACGATTAAACTAGAATTTGAGTATTGAGTAGCAACTTATGATTTCCTTTGTTCGGATGTAAAAGTACTGTTAGTTCAGCTACCAATAGCAGCCGGCGATTGACAAAAAAGTTTGTTTTACTAGTGCCAAACGTATAGTATCGCATAGCTATAAAATAGACGCTCTCTTTCTTTGTAAAAATAAATTATTAAAATAAATATCGATGAAGCAAAGTTATGTTGGTAACGCATTTATTACTAAGAACATCAATGTCATTCTATGACTTTTCGTAAACTTTGAAAATTGTTATTGTGATTTTACTACATTTTAACAAAGTTGATTGTACAGATGAGTACACAAAAGTGCCACTTTGCTATACTTTACTTAAATGAGTACGTAAATTGCTTCTTTTTCGGATGAACGCCTAAAACAAAACTTATCAATTCGTAATTTGAAATCCTGTGAATTAAATATACCTACTATTTTAGTTACCTATTTTGGGCCTTAATAATTATTAATAATTGAGAAGGTATAAGAACTCCTGAATACAACCGAGAATGTTTTGATCAATTACTGCAGCATATTTGATAGTTTGTTTCTAGAAGGTTCTTTTTCGATATTGTTTATATCTGTCATAGTTATAATTTTGGTCACTATATAGCCGTTTCAATCTGTGTAATAGCAAATCCATTTTCAGTCCATACGTCAACTTTTTTCTTTATTTCAATATCAGTATTGTTCGTAGGAGGTGCTTTCTTATCAATCAACTCTCGCATATCATCCATGTTGTTCTCGGTGTTGGTCATTCCGTTTGTCTCTTTTTCAATGCATATTAATAGAGTTAATTCTTTAGTTGTGATAATATAATTATGGTTATTATTGTTAAATTATCCCAACTCCCAACCCACTTCTAAAATTAAACTCTTTTTTCCGCACTTTCAGAATTTTAATCTTTTTTATCGTTTTTACTTGTCCATTCTTCACCCATTACTTCAAACATTTATTAACTTCTAGTTCGCCCAAAATTCAACTACAATCTTTTTATGTTTTTATGTTGTAAGTTATCACCAAGTTTGTTATTAAGAACTCTCCATATTCAATGGGAATAGACACACGCTTTCAAAGAATTTCTATGTTTGAGAAGATATTCTAACACAAGCGAAACTCCATCTTTAGTTAAATATTTATAGTTATTATTTATATAAAAATTTTGAACTACAAGATATGGCTATACTCAGTATACTATTGGCGTGGAGTAACAAACCTGTCAGAATTATCGAATCTCCCGTATTGCAGTGGCGTAGGTACTTGATACGTTTGGAAAATCATATTTTTAGTAGGTAAATATATTATAATAGTAAAATCTACCTTGATATGAATTATTATGTGGTTTCTTTTATTGTTTCAATCCCTACTTTGTGGAATCTACAAATTTTACTTCTTACGTATTATATACCATTATTTTTGTATCTTGGTATAATACCCACATCTACGGCTATGATTCTCGTGTCGTCAGTACCTGGGCTGATGGCAACGTGTTTGCACAGATTAAACTATTGTTCTCAGACCTAGATGGGTCGATATGCTGCAAGAGCGGCACAATGATCGTATTTTGGTTAGAATTTATTGGTTTTTACTTAACCGTAGAAGCACCGCTTTCACAAGAAAATCAAAATTATTTTAAGCAATTATGATTTATTACTCCGCGCCAATAGTATACAAACTTTAGCATTTGGTAGAAATTTTACAATCTATTTGCTTTTTCCTACATAAGTTTTTCAGGAGTAAGGTGATTTGCGATTACGATTTATGTCCGTCCAAGTACGGAAAAGGATAAAAATGTAAAGTAGGCATCAATTTATAGATCTAATATTTTTTATTTTAAACGTAATTGGTACATGTTTGTTTAAAACCAAATTTTCAAAACATTCGTGAAATGCGTCGCGAATTAAATTGCGGCGCTTCACTCGCAGCGGTATGCGTTAAGTGAATAGTTGAATTAGTAAATGCTTGAATATTATATATTTATTAACACAACTTCTTATACAGCTACAACTTGTTGGGTTCGGTGTTTCTACGTACAATGATGCGCTTGTTAGTACCTTACTTCAAAAATGGTCGAGGTAAAATCCCCCGAAACATATTGTTTCTAAAATAAACAAGTCTTCAGACCTTTACAAAAGAACGTTTTAATGGATTATTACTAATACATCCTGTTGCACTTAGCTCCTTTGTTACAAAAACCTAATGGCTATTTTAATATTTCGTTGTCGACTGACATGCCTTGAACGAATGGCGTTCAAAAAATTTACAAATAATTGAATAGATGAATATAAAATACTACAACTGCTTAACAAATACAAATAATAAGTCAAGAATATGCATTACTGTTAGGTACAATTAACTTATCGTCATCATTGTCAATTGGTAAAGAACAGATTTTTTTTAGAGCGCGTTTATATTCATCATATTGATTTTTAACACTCACTACACGAATTACATTGTCATCACCTGGATGAATTGCTGTTATTCTTCCCAACTTCCAGTGCAATGGTGCGACACCTTCTTCTTTCATTAAAACTAGAGTACCAACTTGCACTTGCCTTTGATCTGCACAGAGCCATTTGGTTCTGATGTTTAATTCATTTAGGTACTCCTTGTGCCATCTTTCCCAGAAATGTTGTTTTACACGTTGAATATGTTGCCATTTGGGCAATTTGTTGATGGGTGTATGACTGAGATTTTCTTCAAGTATAGTACTCATTAAATCACCTATAAGAAAATGTGATGGAGTGAGGACTGTATAGTTATTGGGGTCGGTAGATAGAGGAGTTAATGGTCTGGAATTAAGGATTGATTCTATTTCAATTATATATGTGTTAAACTCCAACGGTTCGATAAAGATGATTTTTGAATGATTTTACCATTGATTCCCAAAGACCACCAAAGTGTGGACTACGCGGAGGAATAAAATGCCATTCAATTCCTTCGGTTCTTAAATAATGTTTTAATTGATTATTTGTTTCATTTGATAAAATTGTTCGATGACTCTTTAAGATTTCATTTTTTGCTCCAACGAAATTTGATCCGTTGTCGGAGTATACGTTTTTGGCTTTACCTCTACGAGCAAAAAGGCGTTTAATTGCGGCTAAACACGATTCACTTGTTAAATCTGAAATTAACTCTAGGTGTCCTTTGATGAATAACAAACAAATAAGGCTACATATGATTTTACCTTGCTTCTATTTCTAAATTTCTTTTCCTTAATGAAAAATGGACCACAATAATCAATGCCGACGTTTTGAAATGGACGCGATTGAATTACGCTGTTTGCGGGTAAGTTACCCATTAGATAATTAGGTAATCTTGGTTTCTGTTTAAAGCAACGAATGAAACTCTTAATTATTCTTTTTGTTAAATTTTTACCGTCAATTGGCCAGTATTTTTGTCTTGTTAAACTTAAGGTGGTTTGTACGCCGGTATGCCAATTTGAAGTATGTTGTTTATGTATTATGAGCTTAGTCACATGATTATGTGCAGGCAATAATATAGGGTGCTTTTGTGAGTAACTTATGTTAGAATTAATTAATCTACCTCCTACTCTAATTAATTCATTGCTATCTAAAAATGGGTTTAAGCATAATAACTTACTATTTTTATTTACAGGTTTTCCTTGTTTTAAAAAATGTAATTCCCTTTCAAAACAGTGTTTTTGAATTAACTTAATAATACTTATTTCTACATTGTCTAATTCGCTACAGGTTAATTTATCTTTAAACTTATGTTGCGACCTAAGATTATTTACTAACCTAAGGCATAAAAAAATTCCGGTAAATCTTTTAAAATTGTTAATGGTGCAGAATTCCATTGGTCTTCACTAAGAGTTAACCATGTGGGACCATTTGTCCAAAAATTGTTTATAATTAATGTGATTGACCACGCGAAATATAGTCCGCGGGATTATGACTGCTCATAACGTGATGCCAGTCATTAATGTCAGTGTTTTCTTGTATTTGTGACACACGATTTGCGACAAACGTTTTTAATGTGTGGAGTGAGGCTTTGATCCAATTTAATGTGATTGTGGAATCTGACCACATTACTTACTATTTGATACAATTGCGATAATAAATAAGCGGCACATAATTCCAAACTTGGAAGTGAAATTGTTTTCTACGCGGGATTTTGCACAAACCGAAGTAGCACGATTATTAAAATTATTTGATGATCTTAAATAAATACACGCGCTGTAGGCCCTTTCGCTCGCATCACAAAATCCGTGTAATTGCAAATTGCTCGCATTATCTGTTATAATCTTACGACTTAAATGAAACTGATTTAAAACTGCTAATTGATTTTTAAAATCCAACCATTCTAAACTAATTGATTGTGGTAGCGATTCGTTCCAATTTAAATGTAATTTCCAAACTTCTTGAATCATGATTTTTGCCTTAATTATGACGGGACCTAGCAAACCTAAAGGGTCAAATAATTGAGCAGTTTTGGATAATATGGTTCTTTTTGTTATGGGTTTGTTTTCTTCAAATGGTTTGATATTATAACTGATTAAGTCTAATGATGGTTGCCACTGAATACCAAGTATTTTTTTGTAGTGTCGTTACTTAAACATAAATATTTTGTTGTTGATTTCTTTAAATCTGATAATAATGTTTGCTCATTTGATTGCCACTGACGTAAGTTAAACCCTCCTAAAGCTAATAATTTTATTAATTGATTTTTTAATTCAAAAGCTTCTTCTAATGTATTAGTACCAGTAAGTACATCGTCTACATAAAAATCTCGATTAATCACTGTTGCTGCTAAAGGAAATTTATAACCGTCGTCAATTGATAATTGTTTTAAAAGTGCGTATTGCTAAATACGGAGCGGGTTTGGTTCCGTAGGTGACCGTATTTAATTTGAAAGTTTTTATTGGTTCATTCGGATTTTCTCTCTAAAGTATTTTTGTAAATTGTATCTTGTTCTGAAATTTTAATTTGTCTAAACATTTTTTTAAATCTTCTGTGAGCGCAAATCGAAAGGTACGGAATCTAAGTATAATTGAAAATAGACTTTCCTGAATTGTTGGACCGTTCATTAGCACATCATTTAATGATATTTGATTTTCAGACTTAGCTGAACCGTCAAAAACTACCCTAATTTTTGTTGTGATACTTCCTTCTTTTATTACAGGATGGTGAGGCAAATAGAACCCACTTGATTTACAATCTGTTTGAGTTATTTCTGACATATGATTTAGTTTTTAGTATTTATTTAAAAATGTACTGTATTCGAGTTTTAATTGTTTCCTTTGTGATAACTTATTTTCTAGTGAATAAAAACGTTTTAGTGCCATGTTATATGATTCACCAAGATTTGAATGATTTTCTTTAAAAGGAAGTTGTACGATATATCTTCCGGTATTATCCCTTTTAGTGGTATTAGTAAAATATTTTTCACCAGTTAATTATTCATTAGAATAATATGGTTTGTTTGGAACATTTTCTATTTCCCAAAATTTTTCTATTTGTGTTTCAAGAGTACTTAATAGACAACTTGCATTTGAATTAGATTTTTTTACGTTACGATGATTTATATTAGCACTTCCGGTTACAATCCAGCCTAAAAGTGTTTTTTGTAATATAATTGCATTATCGCATAATTTGATTTGCCCTACACTTAAAAGTTGATAAAATAATTAATTTCCAATTAGTGCGTCTATTTCTCTAGGTTTATGATATTCTTTATCTGCTAAATTTATGTTATTTGGTATGCAAATATTGCTTCGATTAATTTGTTGTGTTGGTAATAAGCCTGTTATTGTTGATAATACAACAAATTTTGAGTTTGTTTCAAATGATGTGACTCTAGATTTAATAGTAGCTGTTATTGCATAATTTGCGTATGTTTGACCTTGACCTAAACCGAAAAATGGCATATTAATGTTTTCTTTGTTTAATCCTAAGCGTTCTGCGAATGTTTTCGTAATAAAATGTGATTGAGATCCTGAATCTAGAAGAATACGACAATCAATTTCATTTTTATGTTTGTCTAATATTTTGATGCATGGTGTACCTAACAAAATCTCAGAGTGATAAGTAGCTGTTGAATTAATGTTTGTTTGATTAGATTGAGCAGGGTTATTTGTGTTTAATGATTCATTTGGAATTATAGCTGTTGTTGTATTTATGTTGCTTTCACTTGAATTAATGTGAAGAAGTATGTTGTGTTTACGTTTACATTTTTTACAACCATCTAAATAACAATTAGAAGTTGATTATTTTTTAAGCAATTGATACAAAGTTTTGCACTTTTTGCAGCTTCTAAACGTTGTTGTGCTGTATTTTGTAAAAATTGTTGACATGTATAAACTGCATGATTTTGATTACAAATTGGACACTGCAATTTTACTTGACTTGAATGAAATGCCTGATTTTGATTGATACCATTAGAACGGGATGAATGAGCTTTATATGAATTCTATAGAAATGTACGTCTAATTGGTTTATGTGTCGCATGTTTTAAGGAATCGATGTCATCTCCTCGTGCTTGTTTATTAATAAAATCTAATAAAAATAAGTCGGGTTTTCCTTCCTGACGCTATAACTCCAGAACGCACGAACCGATTTCCACGGTTTTGCATTCGTTGGAAAGGTCTCGGGCTCCGTGAGGTTTATAGCAAAGAAAATTCAGGAAAAATTTCAACAGAAAAGCGGGAAAATCTTTTTTCACATACAGCACCATCTCTGATACATAGCATGTACTACAAACCAATATTTTAAGTAGATGGCGCCGGTGCGTGGATTCCATAACAAATCCCGATGATGTAGTAAATTATCCAACGGAGTTTTTGAACTCTCCAGGATTTCCACCACATAACTTGCAACTCAAAGTTGGTACAGTTATTATGATATTGCGTAATTTGAATCCACCGCGACTTTGCAACGGTACTCGACTTTCGGTAAAAAGACTTATGCCGAATTTGATTGAGGCAACCATTATTAACGGAAAGAACGCAGGTGAAAATGTATGTATTCCTCGAATACCAATGATTCTGACTGATCTTCCGTTTGACTTCAAACGATTGCAATTTCCAGTTCGCCTTGCGTTCGCAATGACAATTAACAAGTCGCAAGGCCAATCGCTTAGTGTTTGCGGGATAAATTTAGATTATCATTGTTTTTCACATGGGCAGTTATACGTTGCGTGTTCACGAGTTGGGAAACCATCCGCTTTGTTTGTGTTAACGTCAGACCAAAAACAAAAATGTGGTTTACCAAAGTGCACTTCAATGAAACGGATAATTTGCGGACACGTATAACGCTTCGATTCAGTATTTACTTTGGATTCACTTTCATTTTACTTAGAGAAGTTCAACTAAATAACACTTCATTTTTGTAATCGAAATGAATTCATTACTGTTGTGAAATGAAATATAATTTTTCCTTTTCAAATATAAAACAAAAAAATTTTTCTTCATCTTTTAATCACCAAACGAAATGTTACATAAAACGAAGGCATCTGGTGGCAAAACGGAGTTCGCCGGGTTTGCTAGTAAAATCTAATAATTGTACAAAAGGTGGCATATCTTCGTTTTCTAAACTACGTTCCCATGATTTACGTGTTTGTTTATCCACTTTTTTTACTATTATTGATACAAGGATGGCATCCCAATGCTCTATTGGTTGTTTTAAAGATTTTAGCGCACTAACATGCATTTGTGCTTTTTCTAATAATGATCTTAAATTACAAGAATTATCTTTGCTAAGCTCGGGTAATCCTAATAGTTCGTAAATGTGTGTTTGAATAATTTGTCTAGGTTTATAGCATCGTTTCTTTAACAGATCCCACGCTACCTAATAATTTTCTTTTAGACGCGGTTAAATTTTCAATTAAAGACGCTATTTTACCTTGAAGACTATTTTTTAATAAATAAAATTTTTCTACTTCAATTAAATCATTATTATCGTGAACCAAATTTTTGAATGTATTGTGAAAGCTATGCCAATGAATAGGATTTCCATCAAACGGTATTATTTCCAATTTCGGTAATAAATTTTGTTTTTTGTTGTACGCTTACTTTTGAAGGGATGGCTTCAGATGTATTTAAATTACTATTATTACTCGCCAAACGTAATGTTTGGTTAATTATTTTCGTACATTTAAAGTATTGATCTTCAAATTGTTCGCGTTCTAGATTATGATCAAGTTCATCATTTTTTTCTTTTCAGTTAACAGTTCAATTTCTCTTGAACATCTAAAATGATTTAAAGTATTGCTTTAATTTTAGTTTACGAATTTGTAAATCATCTATATCTGAGTGAGTATTA
Source organism: Abscondita cerata (assembly GCA_030710515.1). NCBI lineage: Eukaryota > Metazoa > Arthropoda > Insecta > Coleoptera > Lampyridae > Abscondita > Abscondita cerata. Next base: position 162,130 of record JALBCR010001141.1, read on the forward strand.
TTATAAAAATGTGATTACATACGGGTGAAACTTCCCTTTACAATACCCTACTTTTGATTAATTTTTTTAACTCTTCCGACATTTTGTGTAAATTTGTAATATAATTGAAACATATAATTGTTTAAAGGAATAAAAATAATGGTTTACTTTGTACTGATGATTTCCTAATGACGCTTGTCGCTAGCGGCTGCTTTCCAAAGAACGTCCGTGTGGCTGCTACGTGTCACTTTTGATTAATTGATGGATCACTCCAATTAAATGTTTAATTGTTCGTTTATTATAAAAATTGTTTTATCCGGCTGAAGGACCATGAAATGTGTCGCGAATTAAATTGCGGCGCTTCACTCGCAGCGGTATGCGTTAAGTGAATTAGTAAATGCTTAAATTTTATAAATTTATTAACACAATATCTAATTCGAGTGCAATCATTTTTTCAAATTATCTTTTTCAAAATATATTTCTTTCACATTAAGATACATTGGAGTTTTTATACTTCACTTAATAAATTTTTAAAATATTTTTGGTAAGTTTTGGTTTGATTTTACTTTATTAAACTTGAGCTCAAATTCTAATCGAGTGTGACTGATGTTGCCATGGTTAACATTTTCAAAACAAATGTCAAAAAAATCTGACAAGTGGCGAAAAATTTTACTTTTCGTAACTTTTTGACATCTACATTGATTATGAAAATTGTCACTTTATATGTCAAAATTAGAAAAAAATAGTTTGTAAATTACTTCTTTGTTAAACACCTTTTGATAATGGCAAAGTAGAATAAGAAGTTTAGTAAAAATGGAGAAGAGTTCTTCCTGACATTGCAGGATGAACAGAGGAGTTACTTTAAAAATGCTATCTCCGATATCAAAAATGTACTTGTTATTCACTAAAGAACTTTAAATTCTGTTTTATGTTCTTGCCTGGAGTTTAACGTCGTCTAATAAGTAATGTTGTTAACACGTTTGATAGTACAATTTTCACACTTCAAGGTGTTTCCCTTGGACGTGAGACAGCTTTTACAAGTAAAAGTTTTAATTTAATTTCTGTTTTATTCGTCGTCTTCTAATTATTCTGCTTGAGGATAACACATTTTTATTAAATTTTATAATTCGTCAACAGTTTCCATAACCTTGCTTTAACACACTGTTATTATACGCTCTCTTTTTCTAGTTTTTAATTTATTTTGACCGCATTTCGGTCTTTCCTTAACACGGCTAAACGTCAACTCCCTAATGGAGTTTCTCTGTCACTTGCTTTATATCACCTTCGTCAAAAACATGCTTTGATGCTTTCAAATTTGAGTCACGTGTTACGTGTTTCATTCTTTTTACCGGTATCTACTGGTCCGATTCTCGTATCTTTCTTAATATTGCAATTTTTTTTTATATTTTCATGATTTTCTTAGCATACCGAATTAATTATAAATTTTTCTTCCTTGAGGAGTTAAGATTTGTTCCTCCCTATCTTTTTTTCTATTATAACTACGCCGCAAAGATATCCAAGCACAATTCTTTTTTGCATAACCGCCATTGTTTTTGCATCAGTATTCTATTTGAAGTTTTTTTAAAATTACACCCGCACTCACGATCGGTTTTTATCCCGTAAACATTAATAGATTTGCGTCATCATATGACTCATATGCACCTAACAGCATCCCTATGATTATTACGTTTTTCTCGCACTTATTTCGATTTGAACTTGACTCTAATTTTCTAAAATCTTGCTACTAATACTTAGGTAATTATTTACAGGGAGTTCCAAACTAAAGCAGAGCCTACAATTCTTGTGGACCTTATCTGAATGTAATTTATAAACATGGAACTTAAAATGTCTTTGGATCTTATCCGATACATCAACAAATCCAGTTGTTCAATGTCCATTTTGGACATTTTAAATATGTTTAGAACCAATAAATTAATTAAAATGTTTATAATTGGCTTGTGAGAATACCACAACATAGCAATATGTAATTTATACCGAGTGCTTCTTTCTTAGTTACACATTTACTCTATGTGCACAATCGGCAAATTAAATAAACGGACACCTACAATATAAAATTTAGGCAGCTAAACTGACAATAACGACATTTATTAATGAATTTGCAACAGTGTCGACTGAAAGGTTTATAACAAGGCGTGTCTCCGTTTATTTAATTTGCAGATTTTTAAATAAACAAATCAAATAATTGTTGTGATATAGACAACCATTATAAGTTGCACAAATCTACAAAGTTGGGTTAGAATTATTTATTTTTCTACCCAAAAGTAATTTCTTTATAAATTATTAACGCAAATCCAAACAAACAATAATTTATTAACGCAAACGAATAAATAATGAAAACAAGGTTAGTAAATTAACACTTTATCAATGACTTTAATAATATTAGTACTCCATACTAAAATGACTCGATTTGAATTTGATTTGGTTTTATATTTGTGTACAAGTAGGTACCTTTAATTTTTCAAATCGGTCAATTGAATGGAAATTTGATCTTGAACCCGATGGATTCTTACTGGTATGATTCTTTTTTGTTTGTGTTATGTCGGACTTAATCCGAGGTTTTCTAACCTTTCTTTTCTCGGGTCGTCTAGGCAGAGAGGTACCCTCCTTTTGGTTTTTTTTTGCTTTGACATTTTAAATTTATTTTTGTTACCATTCTAATAAATTAATTAATCCCCCACGTTTGCGTTTTATTTAATTTGTCTGGCTACTAGCAACGTTACAACATGATCATCGTATAAACTAACGGAAAGTGTTATGTTCTCAATTGAATGTCGTAGGGACCTTTCACTTGCCAAGGCACTTTGTGTTCTGGCGGGCTAATTAAATCTTGCTTTTGCAAGTACCTGGTTACATTACAATACTCCTTGTTTTAATGACCAAAATATTCAAATGTGCACTTGCTTTTTGAAACAATACGCTAAGCTGTCTTGAAAGCAACGTAAAGAATTTTGAACAAATTGTGAATTCATCTGATTACATTCAGTGCGTATACGATCTTTTAAGTCGTCCAAGTTTTAAATGGGCCAATCCAGTGCCTTTAAAAGGTGTCGTTCAATAATATTAAACCTCTCTATTGCTGGAATTAGGTACTCTTGCAATAAATTAAAAAATTTTAAAGCTGTTAAATTTCCATCGATAAAAAATATGCCAATAAGGGAGTTATTTACGCATTCTAGTCAAACATTAACCTGTGTGCGAGTTAAGTTTTGGATTTGAGAATTCGTACAGGACCAGTATCTAGATTAATAAAGGAACGTTTGTGATTTTAATGGAAAAATAAAGGATTAGTACAAACCGGAAATTCTAAATCTCGACCTCCCTATTGAAGGTAAAGGTAGCTTCATCAGTAAATATTATTTTACTTAACATTTCTTTATTTTCATTCAACAAATTGAACATTATTTCCCAACAATCGATACGCTTTATTTGATCTTCCTCGGATGTTGTTTGAAATTTTATAGGACTTATACCTAAATTCTTTTAGGGTTCTGTAAACTGAGCTATAGGAAATTTCAAATTTTTTAGCCACATCTAAAAGTGGTCCTGTAGGCCGTTCCTCAACATAACAGAATGCATTTACGTACGTGATTGTCAACACGAGTCGACATTTGGTGTCGCAAAACTTATTGTTCGAATAACAGAGGATATTTGTTTTTATTTGTTTGGTTAGAATTTGATTGGTTTTACTTCTTTTTCTATCACCAGTTATAACATTTGTTAAAAATAATAAAAACGGTTTTCGCACAAGGCCTTTCAGGGTAATGGACTGAAAACATGTCCCGAACGTTTCTTAAGCTACGATTTTGTTGGTACTATACCTGTTCATTATGTATTTTACTACGAATTAAATAATATAAACTCAATAGTAAATAACAAATTCATTGTAATATTGACCCTTGTATACATGATTTTTATTTAATTTTAATTATTTTTTTCGCTTTATGATAACATTACGTGATTAATACACAAATTGTTTTAATTATGTATTATTGTGAAAGTGACTTTTATGACTTTAATAAGTTAAAAAATGCGATATTAAATAACAGTAATTAACTATTTGGAGTTAAAACTTATTGTACATAAAAAAAACTTAATAACTAATCTAAAAGAATATAATATTATCGTCTTTAAGTTTCCATGCGCCCCCAGTTCTGTTAAAAATTTACTAGTCACAGCAGGCATGGTAGTTTTCCACTAACGTAGCAAGAAAATCAATACGCTCCCTTCCTGTGCTATCTAGAGAGGGCACATTGTGCGTTTAAGTTTAAAATCTTTAAGGGTAAAACGACTTACGTTACTAAAGAAACTGGATCAAGGTTAAATGTTAATTATTCTGAATGTCATAAAAGACTTTCACATTAAAAGCAGTAAGTTTATAATTGTACTGTGGTAAAAGTATTTATTATTTGTTAATGAGAAAACGTTCCGTTTTTAGGGAGTTTACCCTTTGCGTAGAAATCAAAATGAATAATTTATTTTGGGAAAATACTTTCTTACATATATATTTCAAATGATACACATAAAATTTTTTGTTATCCTACCAGTCTTAGTAATTCTAATTCAAAAATGTTTTAATTTTTAATTATTAATTAAATTACATAGGCATTCATTCAATAGTATTTTACACACCTATAATGCTTTCATGTTTGAAACCACAAACCTCAATCGTTGATTTTGCTCCCGTAACAGTAAAGCGCTTTAGGTAAATTTAAAATCCGTTAAAATGTCATTTAAATTTATACGCAATGTGGTTCTCGTTCACTAACATAAGTAATATTTTAAATAAGTAATTTGCCCCATTCATCGAACTCCCGGTTATTTTAATTCATACAACAATGATCAAAAATTTTCGTATAAAATCAGTATCTATAAGAAAATTATTATATTTTGTTTTTATTATATTATTATATGTTATCGTATTTTTATCAAAGAAAAGTAATCTTTTTATATCGTACAAAATAATTAACTGTGATCGCTGTGATTAATTAAAAACCCATAAAATTGAATCGTTTCCATGTAGAAGAAGAAAAACTAAATATGTATTGTATGATTGCGCCTCGGGTTGCGCCTACCCGTTCATTGAGACTTTTTCTATGAATCACCGAGCTACCTACCGTACTTATTTTTTGAAAAGAATTTGAATCCTTTTTTTATAGCAGGTTCTTTTGCATAACAATTATCGAAATGAATTTTATTAGTACCGAAAAGTTTTTTAAGATATTCCTTTTGACCTGTGTTATTTAGTCTATTTATTAATTGTAGTTTAATTTTTGCACTGACACCATACTCAGTTTTAAAAATATTAAACAGTTCGTCACACCATATTAACATTTTATAAATGGTATTTGAAAATTTTAAGGACGGTCGAAATAAATGTTTTATAGAATTTGCACAGTCACCGAAATCCCTATTTAAAATAAGTAGCTCACGATCACTTACACTACAATCTTGCATTAACAATAATTTTTTACAGTGATCACATTGAACTTTTTAAATAAATAATAAGTTAGATATCCGGCAATGTAAGTAGCAGAACAACTTTCTAACGAAATATTAGTTTGAGATGTTTCCAGTTCTAAATGATCTTTAGAATTTTTATTGTTGCTTTGTATGATTTCATTTTGAATATATGTTGTCGGCTCAGATGGTTCTTTGGTTTTTTCAGCATCTTCTTCTATGTCTACTAATTGTTCGTCTTTGTCTATTTCGCAGTTAGATTCTTCAATAGATGCTTGCAATCTAATATGCATATTATGCTGAAGAGCTAATCTAAATTCGCGAACTGATGGCTGTGCATTGTAGCCACCTCGGGATCGAATCATTGAAAATGAATTTTCAATTGGATCCTGATTAATTCTCGATGTACAGAAATACTTAACACCGCTTTCTCGTAAAATTTTCCACAACATCAATATTGCATTGATTGTCCATTGAAATCCATCAATACAATATATATTATTCCGTTCTTTACCATTTTCAAAAATTTTTATGGTTTTGAAATATTCCAATGATGTTTGTAATGTTTCACACGGAAGGTCTTGAAATATCGATAGAGCACGCTTATAAGGGTTTGAGTCGTTTTAATTCGAGCTGTTCATAGCATCGAAAGCATTGTTAACATTTTTAAAAAATGACGCTGTATTTGCAGCTGTATTACTTTTAATTCCCCGGTAGCTAAAGCTGTTTTTATTGCAGCAGACACTGTGTTACTAAATGTCTGTGCAGCATATTTTACTCGCATTTTTTGAAATGTTGTGGGATTAACATGCTTTTCCGTTATTTTTACCATTGACCGTGCAACAGTGCTTGCTTGATCGATATAAAATGCCCGAACAAAATCGTTCCAATCTATTTTTTGGAATTAACAAAAATTTCTAACTTTGAATTCATTAAGTTGTTTCTTAAACTTTTGATCAAATGAGGTGGATCGTACAGAACAAACGCTACGGTATCATCTACGATAATTTTAGGGTCATCTTTTGTTGCACCTAATTTTGCCAAAGCTGATCTATTATTTGACCCTTGATCACATACCAGTACCCTCGATTCAGTCCAATCTGTACCAACTTTTTATAACTTGTTGATGAAGTACTGCTAAAATATCACCTCGTACTGAACTATTACTTAAAAAATAACAAAAGGCATTTTCCAGTTGTGAATCAAGCCTCTTAAATAAAATACCAAAGAGTGATTTGCTAAAAGTGGTTTACGCCCCATATCACCTAAATCTTCATAGCCTTCTATGTAATCCCTATAATTATTGTAATTTAATGCTTTTTTCAACATTATTTTATCACACATTACTACACAGTGTTTTTCTAAATCTTCCATTCCTTCTACTTTTTTTTTTAATTTTAGCATAAGACTATTATTGACTCCCGATGTTAAATTAAAAATTTTGAACCATGACTTAATAGTAGAAACGCTTGGCAAAACAAATCCTAAATATTAATTCTTCTTATTCTTCCTTTAAGTGGAGGTAATTAAAACACTGCAGATTTTTTAAAAATGCCGACGTTTCGCCCCTACAAATGGAGGCTTCTTCAGGGCTTTTATTGAAAGAAAAAAATTATATAAATAAAGTACAAATACAATTAATTAGACATTACAAGCAACAAGGTTTTTTCTACACAGTAAATATCACACTATCGTAAATTTATATATATATATAAACAAATATAAACTTTTTGGGGAACTACGTTAGTAAACCTCGTAAGGTGTTATTTTCAATAGCAGTAAAAGGAGGAACACAAATATTATTGTATTTTTGTTATAAGGATCGCAAACGCAATTAATTTAGTTGAACAAGATTAGTCAAAAATAAAAATGAAAGAAATATACTGATGAACATAAGACCCTTTAGTGCTCTCAATGCCTAGTCGTAATATAATTGTGGAATTAAACAGATACTTATCGATAACGATTTAAAGAGAATAAAACTTACCTATTTTAGCTATTCCACAGTTAAGTCAAAAATAAGGCGACATGGATAAAAACAAAACAGTTAAATATGTAACACATAATTAAAAGAGAGAAAACTCTTGCACGACATATAAAATAAGACACGTACGAATTTGTATAAAACTTACAATACGCAAAATGCGAAAACCAATTGATAAAAGATAAAGACTGTTGTTACGAACATAAAGTCGCTATTTGGATAAAATAACAATATGTAACATTATCAAAATTTGTTTATATTGTTTAATTGTAAATGTAAGTTATGGATAAGCATGTATATAATAGTTTTGATTTAGTTGCAAAATCGTAATAATTTAAATTAATCGATAATTGTTATACTATATATCTACAACACTAATTTTTAAAAAAAAAAAAAATTTATATAACTAAATAAGTAATCTAATCCAATTATTAAACAATTTTAATTATTAATATTATGCTAAAGTTAGTTCAGGTGATGGGTTTAATTAAGTTTAATATATTACTATAGATACAACTCAGATTATTGGTGTCTGAGTTGAAATTAACATTATTTGGATTAGTTTTTATAAAGATCATCTCCGATATAAGTCTTTTTTTAAATTGTGTTCTACATCAAGGATCTCGGGTTGATCAAAATCTAATGTGTGGCCAGTGAGTATATGGTGACATGCTAATCCTGTATCTTTTGTTTTTTGTTGCAATTGTATATATGTTGTTTGATTCTTTGTTTTAATTTTTGTTTCGTTTGTCCAATATAAAAACATGAGCAATCTTGACAGGGTATCTTATAAACTACATTGGACCGATCTAGACAGTCTGTTTTATCTTTTAACTTCGAATATATGTTATTATAAATTGTGTTTTTGTTGTACATAACTATTTTAATTTGGTCTGAGTTGAGTAATTTTATTATTTTATTGGTTAATGATGGTATGTTGATAATTTTTATATGTCATTAGTAAATTGTTGTCTGTTTCATTATTAGGTCTTTTTATTGGACTGATGCTGATGTTTAGTAGTTTTGAATCAAGTTATTGGGATAGTTATTATTTTGTAATATGTTTCTTAAAATTTGTTTGTTTTATTATGAAATGTTTCGTCGCTTAATTTAAGTATTTTATTCCGCATCGCTATTATAGTGTTGATTTTTGGTGTAGAGGATGTTTGGAAAAATAATTTATGGTTCTTCCCGATGCCATTGGTTTCCTGTACCAATCTGTTTTAATTTTGTTTTTGTCCCTTACTAATAAAACGTCTAAAAATGGAATTTTGTGATTGGTTTCTAGTTCTACTGTGAATTTAAGGAGCGGATCATAATTGTTAAATAGTTGTAACATGGTGTTTAATATGTTCTTCGGAATACAAGTGATAATATCATCAACATATACAAACATAAACACTGGCGTATGATTCAGATTATTTAATTGGGTCATGACTGAGATTAAAACATCATGCATCACTAAATTTGCAAGGATCGGGGAAGCCGGATTACCCATCGCAGTACCTACTTTCTGAACGTAACAACAGCCTCCATATTTGAAAAAGGCCGAGTCAAAAATAAAATTTATTAAACTAAGCAATTCATCTATATTTAATGTCGTGAAGTATGACAAGTGTATCCAGTATTTTTTATTAATGAAATCGTTAGTTGTCTACTTATGTTAGTGAAAAGTGAAGTGACATCAAAGGAGGCTATAATATAATCATCGGGAACCTCACAAGTTTTTATTTTATCTATTAATTCAAAAGAATTTTTAAGGTTATATTGAAATAAATAGGAGATGTGAGAAATCGTTTCATTGATGAATTTTGAAATTTCATAACTTGGAGATCCTATGCATGACACAATCGGTCTAACTGGATAATTGTTTTTATGAATTTTAATTAAGCCATAAAACTTTGGGGAAACAGATGTAAATGTGGTGATTTTTTTGTATTTTTTATAATCTATGTGTCCATTTTTATAAAGCATAATCGCTAATTTATTGTTCTTATTTTGACATGAGTCTGTAGGGTCTGTATTCGTGATAGTATATGTGTCATCATCTTGTAATAAATTATTAATTTTGTTATTGTACTCTTGTTTGTTAATAATTACGGTAGCGTTACCTTTATCAGATTTTACTATTACTAAATCTTTATTGGATTTAAAAAGATTTTGTGTTATTGACCATTTTACGCAGAACCCACTCTTCATTATTAAGTCGTTTAGGGTTTTATGTATAAAGTTCGTAATTATATTAACTACACTGCCTCGTAAAACCTCGCTTCTGTTATGATCATACAGTGACAAAATGTCTTCAACATCTTTAATAAGATTTATAATAGGAACGTCGTTAGACTTGTAGCTATAACAGTGTTTGGGGTTCAACGATAGGCATTGTATTACATCGTCTGGTAGTGTTTGATCAGTAAGATTGTATATACAATTATCACTATGAATTTTAAGGTTATGTTGTCTACTTTTAGGATTTGAAATTTTTATCTAGATTGCGTTTATTTTTTGAGAGTTCCTTTTTGTTTATTTTTGATTATTTTCTTAGTTATATGGAGGTCAAGTGATGTAAGTGTGTGAGAGAGTTGATTAAAATTAATGTTAATTTGCTGCTTAAGTTTATGGAGTTTCCAATAAGTAACATCGATTTCCAATTTCAACAATTTTTCTTGGAAGGTATTAGTGAGATGTACTAATTTGCGGTTATAAGGAGTGTATTCGGTCTGAATGAAGTACGTACATTTAAACAATTGTTGCAAGTGGCTCGGTGTTATCTTATTCGAATTACATTTTTTTAAAAAAATCTTTCTATCTAACAGGTTAGTCAACTTTAGATTGTCTGAGGTAATTTTTTTAATTAAGCTTAACGTTGAAAAATCGTACCGTTCAAGTATGTTCTTATGCCAGGATGTGTTGGTAGTCGCCATCTCGGAAGTTGATGCGATGTCTATATTTAATTGAGTAAGTCCCTCCAATTGGTTCTATATATTAATTCTTCTTATTCTTCCTTTAAGTGGAGGTAATTAAAACACTGCAGATTTTTTTAAAAAATGCCGACGTTTCGCCCCTACAAATGGAGGCTTCTTCAGGGCTTTTATTGAAAGAAAAAAAATTATATAAATAAAGTACAAATACAATTAATTAGACATTACAAGCAACAAGGTTTTTTCTACACAGTAAATATCACACTATCGTAAATTATATATATATATAAACAAATATAAACTTTTTGGGAACTACGTTAGTAAACCTCGTAAGGTGTTATTTTCAATAGCAGTAAAAGGAGGAACACAAATATTATTGTATTTTTGTTATAAGGATCGCAAACGCAATTAATTTATAAGATACCCTGTCAAGATTGCTCATGTTTTTATATTGGACAAACGAAACAAAAATTAAAACAAAGAATCAAACAACATATATACAATTGCAACAAAAACAAAAGATACAGGATTAGCATGTCACCATATACTCACTGGCCACACATTAGATTTTGATCAACCCGAGATCCTTGATGTAGAACACAATTTATAAAAAAGACTTATATCGGAGATGATCTTTATAAAAACTAATCCAAATAATGTTAATTTCAACTCAGACACCAATAATCTGAGTTGTATCTATAGTAATATATTAAACTTAATTAAACCCATCACCTGAACTAACTTTAGCATAATATTAATAATTAAAATTGTTTAATAATTGGATTAGATTACTTATTTAGTTATATAAATTTTTTTTTTTTTTTAAAATTAGTGTTGTAGATATATAGTATAACAATTATCGATTAATTTAAATTATTACGATTTTGCAACTAAATCAAAACTATTATATACATGCTTATCCATAACTTACATTTACAATTAAACAATATAAACAAATTTTGATAATGTTACATATTGTTATTTTATCCAAATAGCGACTTTATGTTCGTAACAACAGTCTTTATCTTTTATCAATTGGTTTTCGCATTTTGCGTATTGTAAGTTTTATACAAATTCGTACGTGTCTTATTTTATATGTCGTGCAAGAGTTTTCTCTCTTTTAATTATGTGTTACATATTTAACTGTTTTGTTTTTATCCATGTCGCCTTATTTTTGACTTAACTGTGGAATAGCTAAAATAGGTAAGTTTTTATTCTCTTTAAATCGTTATCGATAAGTATCTGTTTAATTCCACAATTATATTACGACTAGGCATTGAGAGCACTAAAGGGTCTTATGTTCATCAGTATATTTCTTTCATTTTTATTTTTGACTAATCTTGTTCAACTAAATTAATTGCGTTTGCGATCCTTATAACAAAAATACAATAATATTTGTGTTCCTCGTTTTACTGCTATTGAAAATAACACCTTACGAGGTTTACTAACGTAGTTCCCCAAAAAGTTTATATTTGTTTATATATATATATAAATTTACGATAGTGTGATATTTACTGTGTAGAAAAACCTTGTTGCTTGTAATGTCTAATTAATTGTATTTGTACTTTATTTATATAATTTTTTTCTTTCAATAAAAGCCCTGAAGAAGCCTCCATTTGTAGGGCGAAACGTCGGCATTTTTTAAAAAAATCTGCAGTGTTTTAATTACCTCCACTTAAAGGAAGAATAAGAAGAATTAATATATAGAACCAATTGGAGGGTCTTACTCAATTAAACAAATCCTAAAGTTTTTAACATAAATTTATATGCGGAAGGAGACTTATAGTATAATGACAGTGCCAACTGTTTTTCGGCTTTTTCCATGGTGTTTTACTGCGATGATAAAATTGCATGTTGCAAAATATTTTCACATTTATGGATCTGTTAATTAGCATGGTATGTAAATTTTGATTGTTTTTAAGATGTTGGTATTTTTGTTTCAATCTAAACATTTCACGCTTTCTTTTATTAAGATTTCTCCGTAATTCAAAAATTTTGGTTGATACTTTAATTTTTTAAGAGGTGCCGTTATAGTTGAGCTTGTATAGCTTTGTTCATTGTACAGAGCTGTTAAGGAAGTATTACTTATAATTACACTATTGTCTTCAGTCACATCGTAAGGAGCAATAAATTTTATTTGAGCATCTAAAGACTCGTTACCGTCAGCGCTATCAGTGATCCTAGAATAAGTTCTTACTGTTGCTGATTTCGTAACTTCCAAAATATCAGGTGATAGTTCACGGACGTTGGAAAGCGGATAGTTTCTTTTTGGAGAAGACTCGTCTAAAATAATGTTTACTATACAGTGTGTGATAATTGACGTCGTAGTAAAAAAGTTAATACAAAACATTTTGCCTGATAAAATAAAACTTGCGTGGAAAAAAGAAAACTAAATTTTAGATAATGTAATTTATAGCAGTTTACCTTCCAAACCTTTTTTCTGTAATTAGTATTATTGAAAATAACGTAATTAACGTGTCTTTGTAATTGACTATCGGTTTATCGGATGAAATAATGTCCAATAATTCGTTGACAAAAATATATACAAAAATTTATTTGTGACTTACGGACCTAAGGCAAAATTGTTTGCTTAACTATTATTGTTGATTATGAATGGTATTATTGTCCTAATTACTCTAAAGTATTCAAAAAATAAATGATAATATTAATTTGATGCATTTTTTGAAAGTTTACGTTTGAAACCAAACGCAATTTATACATAATTATTAAAATAAAAGATTTAAGTTTACAAAAGGAAACGATAATTGTGAAATAGAAAACCTATATTCGAACTGTTGTTCCAACATACCTTCAGTATATTTGTTAGGTACTGCGTTGAAATTCAGTTTCTTTTGCGAAGCAGAAGCATTCCGGAAGCTGCTGGGTGAAAAATGTTTTTCGCAAATTAATTTACTTTTAACACTTCCATGTTGCCTAAGTTAAATAGAGTTACATTTCCACAATGTTTTAGCCACGTTGTGCATCTCTTAGCGTCCTTTATCGGAAATCGATAAAAACTTAAAGACGGAGAGTTTCTTCTAGAGTTTTTGCATTTTTTAAAAGTACAACAATGATTTGCAACTGATTCGCTCATTTTTTATATGTTATAACAGAAAGCTATAACACTACACACAAAACACAAAATTAATCAAAATCAATAGTAGCCTGACTATAAAATCCAAATCCACATAAGTACTACAACACAAAAGTCAAAAATGAATACGATATAAACACTATAAGAACACTATAAGCAAAAACACAACCCACACCAAACTGTAGAAGCAATTCAATTAATGCTTACATACTTATGGAAAAACAAGAAATAGGTATGTATTTAATTTTTGTCTTTGTTCTGATGAGTCATTAATCCGTCTTTTGGAAGTAGAGAAAAAGAATGCACAGTTTCAATACGTACAATACGTAAATAAGTATACCTACGCATAAATAATAGTTTAAAGCTGTAGGATTATACTCGCTATTGATAATATTATAAACAATAAATAAAAGTTCTTTTACGTATACATTCAGGTAAAGTTTTAGGCCTTGCAGAAGTACACAAAATTAAAATCAATGATTAAATTGTGATTAAATTTTCTTTATTAAAATTGCACTATAAAAATTAATATGTGTTAATAAAAAGTAAATAGGAGAGAGAGAAAGTTATTATGTACTTAAGTACAGTTTCGACAAAATCTCAAATTTTTATAATAATAAACACAAATTTATTGAACGTATATTTAAATAATTAAAACCCTCAATTACAAGTTTGGTTTTTAGAATGTGCGTATAGCCGTTGATTGAAATATTCGTTTCAATCAACGGTATAGCTGAGTATAGCGGTCGGGATAGCGCGTATACCAACCGTATAACTACAGGTTTCTTAGATTCGTTGTCCTGCAGAACACTAATTAGTTTAGTTATAAACCTGATCAGCCCTCCCAAATGTTTGCGCCCCTATTGACCAGCCCACGATAAGCGAGTAGTAATTTCTCATATGCTTGACTATCTTCAAGACTCTTCAATCAACGCCTCAATGTATTATGTACTTTCATGTTTGTTTGCTTCTTAACTAATATGGATATCATTTGTTAATCTTTCTAAAGAACACTAAAGTTAAAATTTTCAACAAAAATAATAATTTTAACATACAGCAAATGAAAAAAAAATTAATCCTGAAGCACTACACACATTAACTTAAAAATACGACAGAATAATAAAAAAAAAAGCACAAGTGACCATAATTAAACAAACAAAGTAAAAATCGTTTAAAATAACATAAACAACAAAGAAGGTAAAAAACGAAAAAGAGAAAAACCAAGAAAAAGTTAAAAAAGGAGAAGATAAAATACAAGACAAAGAGGATTGCAGAGTGGTAAATAATTTTTCAAAATATAAAAATAAAAATAAAAATTTAAAAGAAAATTGAAAAGATGTAAGTAAAAAAATTATTTAGCACTCAAACGAAAAGAAACCGTGCATTGAGCAACAACGTTGACAGAAGGAGAAAGAATGGAAAAATTTGTAATATTCTTTAAATCCCTCAATAACCGAATCTAAAAACATCCCATATAGCATATCTATGGCAAATGTGTGTTTACGCCAATAAAAAATACTTTACTTTTTGTTATTCGGAATTTTTCATAATGAAAAAGAGTCCGTATCTCGATAACAACTGAAGATTCAGTGTCGATTTTCTTGGAAACGGTTGGCCGAATAGACAACTTTCAAGTATACTTTTTTTAGCTCATCACGTCACAATCCAATATACCGAGGGGCAAAAAAGTTATGAACATTTTAATGTACGCAAAGTGCTGCTGGTGGCGCCCTCTACAATGTACATCAAAACTGTGTTTAGGGAAATATTACCAATAAACTTTTCAAAAATTATAACTTTGACACCTTGTAACTTTGTTTGCATGCATATTTGTACTGAGGTAAGTTAGGTTCAATCAAGTTATTTTTAGCCTCAGAATATGTGATTGAATTTATGATCTCTATATTTGTTACACCCTGTATAGAATCTAGAATATAATACATAACATAATAGGCGTATGTAAAATTTTGTCGTTTTAGTATTTTGTGCAATATTCATTACTATTAATGCATTCTTCTAAACGCCTCATACTCTTTACAAGATTTTCGAAAATTTGAGAATTTCGGAATAATTCTCACGATCTTGCGACATGTTCTGTTAGTTCTTGTAAACTCCTGTCTCTAACTCAATTGAAGCCAACGTCGTTCCAACTTTTACCACGGCAGCCTACAGATTTTCAATTTGTTTTAAGTCGGGCAATTTATCTGGCAATCGTAGCAATTGAATTTTGAGGTGTTCATCAAATCATTCGTCCACAATTTGAGCAGTGTTTATACTGCTGTTATCTTTCCCCTACACATCCAACCCCAAAATCCTGCGTTAATTCGTCCACTGGTTTTATTTGGAAGAAGTTTTTAACGTCATAACGCATTCTGTTTGCTCTCTATAATTGGATGGGGGCTTCTTGGGATGTCGAAAATGGTTTTCGTTAGTAAATATAGCATTTGACCAGTCTTTGTCAATATGCTAATTGTGCAGCGTCAAGGACAGGACAAATTTTTTGGCTGGTCGCCAATTATGCATTCCACTCTCATGAAGCCGACATCGAATGGTTCGTACACTACACCTCGGTCCTAGATTTTCTCATATCTTAACTGACGAAACATATCTTAGTTCATTTGCATTTTGGCGAATCGCATCATCATCAGGTGGTCACACGAGTCCTTCCAGGACGAACAGTACGTAACTCTCCAACGCAATCCAACGCCTAACAGTATGTTTCTACGAGTATAATATAATAATAAATAAAGAGAATATGTAAATACGTAATAATAAATAACATAAGACGTTGAAGATTTATTACCCCGCTTATACCTACTATTTTTTCTACTAGCGAAATTCAAATTACTAATTTTAACAATTTTCTTAAATGTAATACATTTCAAAATGGGTAATGTCATGAGTAAAAATAAATAAATACCATATTCCTAAACCTAGTGAGGCAACCAAAGAGTGTGCACGTAGGTCAGTGAATTGGCTCTTGATTTTTAATACAAAAATAATCTAAGTAAATTTGGCTTTAGGAGAATTTATTAAAGTTCAAAAAAAATTAACGATTTTTTGATAATTTTCAATAATTTCTTTCTTGGCTCCATTTAACTGACCTCAACTTAGTCTCATTTTATTTAATGAAGCCTCTATTTTCACAAAGAAGTTATACCGAGGTTTAGATTCAACGTACGCTTTAGTAGAAGATTGTAACTAGCCTATTTCTAATTTGGTGAGGTGGTCTTCCTTTTTTGTTTATATTTCTTTTTTCACCGCAGTTTCCTCCGGACCCTTACTTATAGAAAGGTGATTTAAAAAGAAAAACTCTATTTCAGTGTAAATGAGACGTTTCGCATTGTAAGACCAATGCTTCTTCGGGCACTAAATTTTTATTAGAAAAACAAACAATTAGTTAAGAATATCAGGTAAATTTTCAGATGACTATAGTTTTTTTTACATATAATTAATATTAGAATAAAATGGTAATAAATAATATTAGTATATATCAATTTTTCTCTTTTTTTTAGACAAATTATATATAGTGATTAATATTTTATCCACTGAAAAATTGGCTACTGCCATAAATAGACACGATCTATCTTTCTAAAACATTTTCATTTTGGCGATGTTAGCCGCTTCTACACAAAAAGTAGTAACAACTTAGTAGTCGGCTGGGCTCAGGAAACATTTTTTTATATTATTTTACTCAACTAACTCTATTGTGCCAGAAATTGCAAAAAATGAGATGTTAAAATATTTTATTTGCTAACTGTCACATAAGACGTATAATAAAATTCAAAAACAAATATTAATTTTTTAAAACTCTAAACAGTAATATCTCTTTTAAAAAACTGTATCTTTGATGCATTTTTCAAAACAAAATACACGTATACAAGTTTCTAAAAAATGTACAAAACATCATTTTTATCTAACAAAGATTTACATAACAGAAAATGTAACTCAATATCAACATCTTGAGAAATTCTTGTTGTGGACCAACCAGCATCAGCTAGAGCAGCTATTGGAGATCAAATAATTAACGAAGAATTCGCTTGATTTTGTCTTCTGGGCATTTCTTAATTTGTACTAAAAAAAGGCACAGAACGTAGTAAACAGTAACATAATACACTAATACTTTCGGCAAATAAAACACCACTGAAGCATAATTAAGTAATTAAGCAAGAAATCCTTTCTTATTCTTCTTCTACATTTTCTAAATTCAAGGTTTATCCACTACTTAAACCCTCTTTCTTCATCAACATCAAATAATGTCTATTGTCTATTAAGTGATACTATTGTCTTCTCTGTATTTTTTAATTAGGCATATTTTCTCATGTTTAGACGTGCGGTAAATATGTCAACTGGATGTTGTTTGTTGTCACTTTTAGCAAAAATGTATTCAAACTAAAATACGCTTAGTCCGTAAAGTTATTGAGCAAATGACCAAAATCTTAAGTTGATAATAATTGAATAAGACATATGTTTGAAGCTAACATTGAAGTAAACAGTTCAAATCAGCCATTGTTAAATTTAAATGTCTTACCTAGGAATATAAAACCTGCAAGAATAAGTAAGATGTAATCAATCATTGTGATTCGACTGTAATTGTTGGGGCGGATTGCGACCCAAAACTGATCATTTTCATAGACCCCAACTGTACATAGTATTTTCCAAAATGCCGTAGAATGTTTTCAGTATTTCAAGTTTTCATAATCTATTCTTAACACAGTCATATTTAATTTTGATGCATAAAACTGAAAATCAACAGGGCTAAATTAACCTAAATGGCATTTTTATGACCTCGCTAACAACTGTTATATAAACAATGCTTAACTTTTTATTGATTTTCGCAACAACAAATTTTTTTACATACAAAATAGTGCGTTTTGTGTATCCATAAACTAATGGTAAAATTGCAGACGCAAAATGACAGGTGGTAGAACAAAACGTTAGTTCGTGTCGCCATTATTTGAGCAGCACCTGGATCTTACTTTGTTTCATAACCAACAAAGAAAATCAAATGACAAGGGTTACATGCGAATTCGTATTGTTTAAAACGATGAGTAATTCAATTTTAAATTTAATTACCGGACGTTTGCAAATGTAAATAATTATAATAAAACTAAACAAATTAGTATAACACGAGAAGGAGACAATAAATTATTACTTTTTCTAAATACAAACTTCATTTAATTACAAAGGATTACTAATTTTTTTCCTTGGAATATCGGATATATCAAAATTATGCTTCACTACCCAAAATTGTGTGATTTTTTAAATCTATTTCTGATCATGTACTTTAAACAAATAAATATTTTGTGATTTATCGAAGAGTAGTAGTAACATTATAAGTATACGTTAATAGGTAGTTCACACTAAAGTAAATTACGCAATAATTAATTACATAGTAGGATCCTTGAAAGTATGAAATTGCGTCATCATTGACGTCACGTACATTGTTGTCAAATGTATTATAACCACATTTTGCTTTAAATGTCTCAGTTTAAATTTTACAAATGTATGTATTATTTCAATTATAGACGTTTTGATTAGAAAATGATAGCAATAGGATGGTTTTAATAAATCCAAATCACAACTTATCTTATTATTTGTAAACCACTTTTGTCTCTGCATTATCTTCCATATTAATATTGTAATGCTTAAAAATTTGTCAAATATAAGTTCGCGATACACTCATTTCAATTCCCGAAGGGCGTCTGTCTAAGCCGATGCCAAAGGTAAAATTACAAAAAATTTGGATGAAGCTCGTCATCGAGGGCATGGACGCCATTTGCAGCAGCTATTTGTTTATACCATTGATTATAAAGTTACTTTATACCCAAGAAATCATAATCCAATAGGGCGTCCAGCCAAGTTGTGGCGTTGGGTATTAAAACGGAGATGCACAAATATGAAAACGTATATTGCCCTTCGACTAATAATGCGTGCTTTATATCTATGAGTAAAAACCATAAAAATCAAGTGAAAAAAATTAAGTGCAAGTCTCTTATGATTAAACTATTGCAAAAATGGCTTGCAAATACAGTTTGTAGAAAAACCTGTAATTGATAATACTTTTATTAGATTGGGCGACTTAACGTAATGATGGCTTATTTTCATGCAATAGGAAAATTTGTAGATGAATGTGAACTTACTTCACTCATGGTTGACGCTGTGGCTCAGTAAACGGCTTTATTTCGGGAAAGCAGGTTTAAGTGTTTATGTCCAATAGTGTATGTCACTTTTCATATTCATTTTGAACATTTCCTTATAGATAATTAATTAATATGTACACTCATGAAATTTAAAACTTGGACACCACAATTTCTGTAAACAAAAGTTTGCACATTGTGAAGCGGGCTTAAGGGTATCATTTACAATTCTAACAGCAGGTAGTCTCAGCAGGGGTTATCTTATAGAAGGACTGTAGAATGAATCATTACACTAAGCACGTTTTAGAAAATAGGTAATTTACGTTGCTTACTTAATTTTTTCTTTAAAGAATATATTTGAAGGTATCGCTAATTAAACACCATAGCTCGATTAATTATCGAATCAAAATTTTGTTTAGGAAATGTTTACAAAATAAAATTAGAAATAATTTTGATTTAAAAAACGTCTACAAGCAATAACTTTTAAATTAAATCAAAAACTAAACATGGTTATTTGGGTTGACTGATTATTACTTATTTTTAAATAAATCTAACCTACTAATTATTGTAAGTTATTAAAAAAATCATTAAACTCTCTATTCATAATATTTAGTCCTTACAAAATGTATATTTTATGACGTTTCATTTTTTCTGTAGTTAATATAAAAAGTGAAAATAAAAACTAAGGCAATTCTTATTGTCAACGTATATATTTAGTTTTTTGACAAGAATTTATTACATAATTATAATTAAGATACCAAGTTATAGTTTAAAATTAAATGAAAACGTTTTTTTAAATAAAGGTATTACTATATAAATAAATATAAGAAATCAATAATGGGTGTGACCTCCATTATTATTGATACATTCTTGGAGGCGTCTGCTCATTGACGCTATCAAGGTATCAATATAATTAATATTAATCGTTTCCCATGCGGTATCAATGGCTGCAATTAGTGCATTACGGTTTACTGGTATAAAATTTGGCCCTTGTTGTCTTCGGATAACAGCAAGTATTCGAGCCCAAACATTTTCGATAATGTTAAAATCTGGGCTTTTGCTGGCCAGGGTAACAGCTCCAAGTTATTTGCTTGTATCCAGTTGCGCACAACCTGCGAAGTATAGGGTCATCATATCCCGATAGTTAATTATCGAATGTTCCAAGAAAATATGTGTAAATAGTAAATGGAATCTACTAACGTAACGTTAAGTCGTTAATTATAGTTACATAACTCTCCTTTCATAAGATATAGTTCATATTAATATGCTTATTGTAAAGCTTCGTACACACCTGAACAACAAACCGAGGAACAAACAGAACAACGAACCGAACGGCAATCGGAACATTAATTTGGACGGTGCTACGTACGAATTTTAGAACAGATTCGCAAGTCCTGATTGTTCCACGAACGGTTTGCGGCGTTCCCGCAACTTGTCGGTTTTTTCTCCGACATCAAAGAAAATGCGCGCGAATGCGTTTGCAGGTTTGGACGAATCTAAACAAAACGGCGAACAAACTTATGCGGGAGAATTAAATTATTTATTTTTTGTCCTCCCTTTTGTGGGTTTGTTGTGTTTTAGGTAATATTATGGAGTTGACAGAAGAAAAATGTTTTAAATTAATCAGTGTTTAAGAATGCAAGAAAAAAATGATGTCCCTATTAGCATCATTTGGGCGGGAAATTTTCAAAATAAAAAAAGCGAAGTAAATTATAATTTTTACTCTTCTTTGTGCGTAAAAATTTGGTTGGCACTATCTTCTTGTTTTCCGCAATTTTCTTCTCAATAATAAATATATTGAACTGAAAACTACTGAAAATAATTATGGGAACAGCACAAACGTTCCGTTTGTTGTTCGGATTGTGGAAATCATAAAAGATCGTTTGTCGTTCTGTTTGACTTTCGGTTCGTTGTTATGTTTGTTGCTCGGTTTGTTGTTCAGGTGTGTACGAAGCTTTACAACTTAAGCAACAATTTTTTGGCGAATAAAGATTAGTTTGTGATGTAATATTAGAAACACAAATTTATATCATATCAAATTTATGACAACTTAAAAACCAAGAACGTATGTTATTGCTAAAAATTATTAAGGAAAAGCGCAATTGCAGTGTAAATATTTATAATTACATATTTTCGAAAGTTTATAAGTCCTCTATTGTAATCTTAATAGGGGAGACCGGGGTTGGTTGTTACAGGGGTAAGTTGTTACAACGCGTTTAAAACTCCCGCCATACATCCGAACGCAATGCGGGCTCCATCATGGGCATATATTGCATTACAGCGCACATCGTCCAAGTTTTGCTCCGATCGGTTGGTTATTGTGTCACAAGGTAAGACTATTGATTTTAATACCTCTTAGTATTTTGTTGCATGCCGGAAGTTTCTTTTATTACTGCCTCATCAATTACAGTTTGCTTGCGTAAATTTTCTGGGAAGAAAACCTAGCAATTATGTACATTTTGCATGTCAGACCGGTTCATTACATTTTAAGGTTACGGAAAAATTAGTCTTTTGTTTGAAAAACTGCCGTGGGGCAAGTTGTTACGATTTTGATGGGGCTGGTTGTTACAAGTAACAACCAGCCCCAGTGGCCTTATATTGAGTATTCTCGCTCAGTTCATTGAAATAAATTGCTACTTACTTTGTTTTAAGTTTTTTGATAGTTGAAAATGAGGACCTACAAAAGAAGACGGAAAGGGGAAGCACACCTTCGGGTGTCTATGCCAGAGCTGCTGAAGAAGTTATAAAAACAAGAGATCCCTTCGAAAGGTTGCAGCTGATTTTCAAATCAACTTCATGACTTTGCAAAGATACTGTAGAAAAGTTAAAGCCGCAGGTAAATTATTTAACTACACTAGTTCTAGTTGTTTATGTAAGCAACTACACTGCGCATATCATGGTGTTGTGATTGTTTAAAATAATTAGATGTTTTTTATTATATATGCACAGATCAAAGCAGGCAAATTCATGCCCAGAAACTATCAATCAAGCTAATAATTTTATGACAGACAACACCATAACAGGCTCTCTTATGAAATAAATCAAGTTTTATTTTCCGAATTACAATGCATTTTAAAAAGCATTTATCAATCAAACTCGTCATATGCGCTTGAGAACCCTACCTACTTCTACACTTGTTTAATATAGTTTATTGTGCTTCTAGGACCCGATGATCCACCTCCGTCAAGCGGGTATAAAAGAATCGTCAAATTCTACCAGATCAGCTTGAAACGGACTTGGCAAAATATTTGATAGATGCTTCTAAAACATTCTACGGCCTTTCCACAACAGAAGTACGAAAACTCGCCTTTGAATTTGCTTCAAAAATAACATTCCACTAAGAGGTTACTGGGCAGAGAAGATGATAGCATCCAAGGATTGGTTGAGCGGATTTCTTAAACGTCATCCTGAGTTATCATTGCGGACACCCGAACCCACAAGTCTCAGCCGGGCTACGAGTTTCAACCGAACAAACGTAAAAAGTTCTTCGACCTTTTGGAAGAAGTAATGGATTGTTACAAATTTGAATGCCAAGATATCTACAAGTTGGATGAAACCAGTATCACTACGGTTCAACGACCAGATCGAATCATAGCCAAAAAGGTGAAAAACAAGTTGGATCAGTGTCCTCTGGTGAAAGAGGTACACTGGTCACAATGGCGTTGGCGGCAAGCGCCAGTGGCAATACATTGCCTCCCATGTTCATTTTCCCACGAGTCAATTATCGAAGTTATTTCGTTTCTAATGGTCCACCTGGATGTATTGGAGCTGCCAACAAGTCTGGCTGGATGATAAAAGAACATTTTGTCACATTTCTCGAGCATTTTGCAAAGCTTACAAGATGTACAAAAGAGAAGCCGGTGTTATTGATTTTTGATAATCATGACTCGCACCTGTCCATACAAGGAATTGATTTTTGCAGAGAAAATGGAATAGTTGTTCTCTCCTTACCACCCCATTGCTCGAACAAGCTTCAACCATTGGACAGATCTGTCTATGGTCCACTGAAAAAATATGTGAACAGCTTTTGCGACTCATGGATGCAAAATCATCCAGGAAAATGTATGTGTATTTATGATATCCCTGGAGTGGTTCGTGAAGCTTTGCCGTTAGCAGCAACTCCTAAAAAATATTTTGCCGGATTTCGAGTTTCCGGTATATGACCTTTCAACAGAGATGTATTTTCCGATGATGAATTTCTCCCTAGCGCCGTCACAGATCGTCCTCATCCTGACGAAGTTCAAGGCCAAGTAAATCATGACGAAGAAATCAACAATGACGGAGAAAATTTGGAAGATGAGCCAGACATGTTACTGGATGACGGTTTGGTTACCAATTTGGATCGCCACGATCAGCAAACACCAACTCCACTGTCACCTCTTTCAGTATTGCGGCAGGATTTTACCATGCATCAGACGTCTGCATAACTCCACAGGCTTCCACATCGAAGATGTCCAGCATTCCACATCAATCACCATTGCGACAGGCTTCCACATCACAGGTGTTCACTCAAAATGTTTGTTCCGCCATAAAGAACAATATTACAGTCCCTCTGATGTAAGACCTCTCCCGAAAGCTGATAAACGTAAAGATACCCAAAAGGGCGTAAAAGCAAAAGGCAGCCATTTTAACAGATACACCTAATAAAAAAGAACTGGAAGCCGAAGAAGAGAAACGTCAACCAACCCCGGTCTCCCCTACTTAAAAGAAAATCCTGTCCATTAGCATTATAAGGAAATGGCTTTTACTTTATGAATAAGTTTCAATAACAATAGAATATCCTTGCTTGTTTAATTTACTTCCTTTGAGTCATATTGCTCTAAGGGTTGTTACATTGGTCATTAGAAGTATGTAATAAATAAACAATTACCTACTGTTTGAGAAGGGGTAGTGTGAACCAATAAATAAAGTAAGAAATGTAAATTCCATTTTAGTTTAAAATTTCAAGTGTTGTGAAAATGCCACCTCATCTCGGTGCTGATTTGAAAGCGCGGATTGTTTCGGAATTAGCGGCGGGCCGTAGCGTGCGTGAAATTTCACGTATGTTAGATATACCAAAAAGCACCGTAGGGCATTACCGAGTAAAATGGAATCTTGAACACACTTTGGAAAGAGCCATCGGAAGTGGTAGACCTAAAGTATCTACACGTGCTCAAGATCTCGAGTTGTTTCATTACGTAACAGAACAACCATTTGCTACATACTCCAGGGCTATAGCAGATACACATTTTCCCGGATGCCGTATAACTGCACAAAAAGATTAAAGGAGATGGGAATAAAGAAGTATAATGCTGCTGCGAAAGAAGTTCTCAGTGACGAAAATATGAGACGTCGTCTGGAATTTGCAAGGCGATATGTGAACGAACCTTTGGAATTTTGGAATCGAGTGATTTTTAGCGACGAAAAAACGTTCAATAGCCGCAACGATGGACCACTAAAAGTTTTTAGAATGGAAGGAACTCGTTACGAAAATAATCACATATGTCCTAAAAAACGAAGTGGTTATTTTTCTGTGAATGTGTGGGGTTGGGTTAGCGCGCGGGGTCCAGGAGTTTGTTGGGCTATCGATGGACGTCTTGATTCTGCTGCGTATTTAGATATTTTGGAAACTATTATGAAACCTTCAGTCGAAGTGTTTTATCCAGACGAAGATTATATTTTCCAACAAGTAAGTATTCTTATTTCACTATACTTTCTCAAAAAATAGTTCGGGATCTGTTGAATTAACATTTTCATAATGTATTTTTGTTGTTAAAGGACAACGCCCCTATTCATACTTCGCGGGTTGTGCGCAATTGGATACGAGAAAATAACTTGGAGCTGTTACCCTGGCCAGCAAAAGCCCAGATTTTAACATTATCGAAAATGTTTGGGCTCGAATACTTGCTGTTATCCGAAGACAACAAGGGCCAAATTTTATACCAGTAAACCGTAATGCACTAATTGCAGCCATTGATACCGCATGGGAAACGATTAATATTAATTATATTGATACCTTGATAGCGTCAATGAGCAGACGCCTCCAAGAATGTATCAATAATAATGGAGGTCACACCCATTATTGATTTCTTATATTTATTTATATAGTAATACCTTTATTTAAAAAAAAACGTTTTCATTTAATTTTAAACTATAACTTGGTATCTTAATTATAATTATGTAATAAATTCTTGTCAAAAACTAAATATATACGTTGACAATAAGAATTGCCTTAGTTTTTATTTTCACTTTTTATATTAACTACAGAAAAAATGAAACGTCATAAAATATACATTTTGTAAGGACTAAATATTATGAATAGAGAGTTTAATGATTTTTTTTAATAACTTACAATAATTAGTAGGTTAGATTTATTTAAAAATAAGTAATAATCAGTCAACCCAAATAACCATGTTTAGTTTTTTGATTTAATTTAAAAGTTATTGCTTGTAGACGTTTTTAAATCAAAATTATTTCTAATTTTATTTTGTAAACATTTCCTAAACAAAATTTTGATTCGATAATTAATCGAGCTATGGTGTTTAATTAGCGATACCTTCAAATATATTCTTTAAAGAAAAAATTAAGTAAGCAACGTAAATTACCTATTTTCTAAAACGTGCTTAGTGTAATGATTCATTCTACAGTCCTTCTATAAGATAACCCCTGCTGAGACTACCTGCTGTTAGAATTGTAAATGATACCCTTAAGCCCGCTTCACAATGTGCAAACTTTTGTTTACAGAAATTGTGGTGTCCAAGTTTTAAATTTCATGAGTGTATTTAATGATAACATAAATTGCTTAACACAATTCTGATTAATATAATATCTCCAACAACCATTGGAAATATCAGATCTTTTTGTAGAGTATATGGCTTATACAAAAGAAACTTTTCGATGGTAGGTACGACAAGGCTGCTGCGTTCTACTTGATTTTGTCAAATCTAATTGAAAATTATTTCATGTTTTGCTCGCAGAATACATGTTTCTGCCTTATTAGTGTAGGGCACAAATCACTAAACCTTTAAATGCTAATCTCCCATATATTACAAAAGTTGCTGTGACTGCACTGCCTCTCGTGTTTGGAATCCCATTAAAACTTTCCGCCACTATTTTAAACTAATTGCATAAGAAATTACAAATTTAAAGTTGGTCTCGTTTTTACAATAGCTACTACATTTGGTAAACAAAATTTGTTAAAGAATTTGTCTAGAAATATGTTAGAAATAATCTTACACAAAATTATGTTAGAAATCATGTCAAATGTTGTTTCCAAATTTTCTAACAAATTTTGATAAAAAAATTAGTAATCTCTAAAGGGATTAATGTTGACATTTTGTAGAATGAGTTTCTTATATTTGTATTAATGCAAATATGTAAAAACTACTTTGTTTTAAATTGTTTCTTTCGATGTAATGTAATCGTTTAGATTCCTGAAATAATTAAAATAGAAATGTTTGCGACAAGCCCGTTTTTGATTATAAACTGCTTCACATGACACTTTAGACAACGATCTCAATCTCTTTATTTGTTTTTTTTTTGGATTTGGAAATCTATGGCAATGTGTTGCACTGTTTCAATTTGGTAATGCACTATTTCGTAAGGTGCCGTTTAGGTGTTCTTGAAGATTGGATTCCAGATCTTATTGAGCTTCAAAGTGTCTATCTTTCTGTTAAAGGTTTCTAGATGTTTATAAATCTCAATGGCCTGCTAGTAACTTGAAGCTCTCGAAGAGTATTTTGTGATCCCTATTACTAAGCAAATGGCCGGTTACTACTGATTTTTCGGTGCATCTCAGACGACAGTTCTTTAACTCTAGTTTCCATCGATCTCTTGGTGTTTCCTATGTATACTTTGCCACAAGAACAAGGTATATACGGTAAACTCCGGCTGCTAAAAACGAGTCTCTTTTTGTTCTTTCTTGATCTGATAGTTTGCTTAATTTTCTTGGTTGGATTTAAGAAAGTTTAGATGTCGTGCCTCTTTAGAATTCTTCCTATGCGGTTTGTGACTTTGGTTATGTATGAGAGATATGGGTGGGCGGCAATAAATCGATTCTGGATTCCGGTGTTCTTGATTTTTGGACCTCATTGATCTTTTGATCTTTTTCCTAGTGTACCCGTTAGCCTTAAATGCCGTGAATGCCTAAACCAATTAGTCGGACAGTGTAAAATTAAATTATATAAATGAACTTACGTAATTATAAATTGGGCGAAAATATACCTATATACTATATAATAGAACGTAGCACTAAAATTATGTATTACTTATCTGTCAAAATTTAATTTATTTATTACTTCGTAAAATTAATAAACAGTAACAACACCAAAATTTTAAAAATAATGGTATTAGCGGTATCCACAGTTTGGAATCGGAAACTAAATTTCAAGTACGTGAATTTTCATTTACGTTTAGGGTCTATAACCTATAAGTGGTTTGTGGTGTAGGGTACCTCTAACGCAAGTCTACAAAAATTACCAGAATTAGGTACAGTATTTCAACGCATCGTACGCATGCTTATTAACCAAGAGATAGTCAGTGTCACCACTTCATGGATATTTACCATGGACTTAGATTCATTAAAATGTAATAAAGTGTCAGCGCCAAATAAAGCCCACTTAATTTTGAAGGCCTACATTTATTACTGCGTCCACTTTTTTTCTTCAATTTTCTCCTAGACTGCTTTATACAACCTTTGAACAATGTACAGACCGTGATTAAATGCTATTCGAAGTTTTGAATTTACATAAAATACTAGTTAAAAAAATCTTGCAATGGGCCAACATAAGACCCTAGGTCCCAAATAAGGCCCACCTAATACACCATATAAGGCCCATGGACAGAAATTAAGTAAAATTTCAAACAATAAGTCTAAAATAAAACTCATTCGTTTCCTTAAATTAATTCATATAATAAACAGGCACATGCAACATTTTCCGGAACTTAAAACTGACAAAAACTTATTCTGATAAATCTACATAAAAGGCGTTTCTCTTCTTCAAATTATTTTTACAAAAACAGTGTAACATTTTCTTGAGTTTTAAAAACTTAAAAACAATATTCTGAGAAATATAAATTAAAACTCTTTTATTTTCATAAACAGGAACAAGTTCAAAGAACTATAGCTGAAAGTTACTCAGAAGCACATGCGGGACATACGAACGAAGGTTTTTATCACAAGAAGTTAATCCTACACAATCCTCATGAACGTAACAAAGACACATATTACACAGTCGCATGTCAGCCACCCTATCTTCCTGACACAAATGACAATACCATTTTCTATAATCTTTTTAGGTTTTTTGATTTGATTTCCACTTTTTTTTTCGTTTTTCTTTCTGAACAAATCTTTAATGACTTGTTGTGCCCTGTAATTTAAAGACTTCTCTTAGGTGTAACTCTCTTTTCTTCTACATCGGGGGTGGGAAGACATTTTTTGAAAGAAATTTTGTTTTCTTCTTTTGAAACATTTAAATTTTCTTTAGAGTTGCATCTTGTTTTAAGACAGATTCTGTTTTCTAGTGTCTGATCTGTTGGTAACAAATTAGAATATGTCTCCTGATTCTGGGCATCGTCGTTTTCTATTTTACCCAAAGACGATTCTGAATCATAAAGAGAAAAACTTTCAGTTGACGTGTTAGATGAACTTGAATTTTGGCGGTCTCGGGTGCTATACGTTCTCTTTTTTGGAATATTTGGCAAAATGTTTAATCCATTTTACGAACGTCTTGGTTGTTATGCTCCCTTTCTTAGTCATTTGGATAACTGAGCCTATTGGTAGATTTTCTTTCCACTCCTCTTTTCTCTCTTCCTTTAAATAATATCATTGGTGGAATTGTTTGACCGATTGCGTTTCCACATGAAACAATTGTCACATTTTCGGCATGTTCATCGGCTATTATGTGAACATCCTTTGATCCCTTTTTAGTAAAAACCATTGGCTGTTTGTGGAGGGAAAGCTGACACCCCTTTTCATCTATATTATATATAAGATGAGGGTTTGCTAAAAGATTCATCTCCACCATTATGCTTCTAAGCTTTTCAAAATGGTTTTTTACAATAAATTTATTTAATTTCGCAGCTCTAGCCTGATTTAAATGCTGTGCTTTGCGTTTGGTCAGATTTGTGTGGCGTTTTCTAAAAGGTTTAACCATTTCTTGCTTGCCATTCCTGTTTTCTCTAAAATGGATGTTTGATGTTATTTTCTTGACAAAATACAAAGACAGACCTTCTAATCAATCTAATCGATTGCAAAGCTCATTTTCTTGCTCACTGGTAAGTATTGAATTTCTACCAATTTTCCACACCAGTTTTAATGTGGTTTCTTAACGTTGTTCTTGGTATAGAATAAATTTCGGCAGCTCTTCTGACAGCCATTCCTGTCCTTACTGCCGTTAGAGCTTCTTTTAGCTGGCTCTCGGTCCAACGGCCCCTAGGTTTTTATTCATTATGAAATATTAAAAAGCATATATTAGTGAGACGGGGTCTTAATAAGGCCCGCGGGCCTTATTTGGATTAGAATATGGGGGCCTTATTTGGATACTAATTTTTTACGAAAATGTTACGTTACACATTAAAATAAAAGAATACTCTATATGTTTTCAAATAAAAAACATGCCAAAATAAAGCTTAAACTTTAGTCATTATCATGCATAAAAAAGTTAACAATTTGTACTTACTTTTTGGGTTTAAAGGGCGAAACAATAGAATTCTGCTTTTTATTAAGTACGCGACTGAACGGACGATGCAATGGTCTAACTGTAACTGACAAACAACTGGGCGTAGTAGTCTAATACTGAGTATTGCCCGATGGTGCACTGATAAAAGCACAACATTTTGCACGGAAACTGAGTGGCTGTGTTGTCTGTGTTCTAAAAACATAGAGGTGGACCTTAATAGACAACGGGCTTTATTTGGCGCCGGTACCTTATTTATAGAAATCTGTACTATGTAAGATGCCGGCTGTGAACTGTGGCATTTTAACGCTATATCTCAAATTCTTGCCAAGTGAATAAAACAATACCCTGTAATAATTGCAGAATTACAAACGTCACCTTACATATTAGTTATCGTGATTTAATAAATTTGAGTTACGTAAGTTTCAATATTTTGTATTTTTCGTCAAATGACAAAAACGTCAAAGATAATTTTTATATTTATTTTGTTCGCCGCAGTTTCCTACGGTCCCTTGCTTATAGGAAGGTGATTCGAAAAGAAAACTCTACTTCAGTATAATTGCGACGTTTCGCATTGAAGAGTAATTACTACAAGTAATTTCATGATAAAACGAACAATTTTTAAATGCTTAAATAATTCATAGAATCAATTAATGAAAAGTGCCGACGTTTTATTAGTCCCAATTAACACCTTCTTAAAAAAACTCATTTATTTCAGCACTGCCCGAAGAAGCATCGACTCTTCAATGCAAAACGTCACAATTATACTGAAGTAGAGTTTATCTTTTGAATCACCTTCCTATAAGCAAGGGTTCCTAGGAAACTGCGGCGAACAAAATAAATATTAACAAATAAAAAGGAAGACCATCTCACCAACTAAATAGTAATTTTTTGTAATAAAATAGTAATTTAGATAATTAAAAAAATTGATAAATTATTCAATATTTTTCTCACATTTTATTTTTTCTATTTTTTTATTTTTAACCAATTACATGAGTAATCATACAATTTTACCCCGTTTTAAGGCCCAAAGCCCCAACTTGGTTGGACCCCTTTTGGTTTATGATTACTTGGGAATAAACAAATAGCTGCTGGAAATGGCGTCTATGCCCTCGATGACGAGTTTCACCAGCAATTTTTGTAATTTAACCCTTGGACGCCACCCTTTGGCCTCGGGTTAGACAGGCGCCGTAGGAAATTAAATAGCGCACTTCAGTTAAAAATTTAAAAACTCTACTCCTAGTCCTTTCTCTTTTCATCAAGGCAGCCAACATACCTATGGGTATTTAGTAAAATTTCCAACAGAATGATTAAAAAAGACTGTTTTAGGAAACAGAGAAATAACCAAAAAGCAACAATAATTAATAAATAACACGAATAAAACGATCCAACCAAACATCAACAATCAACCAGCAATCAACAATTTGTAATTGGTAACATTGAAGCAAACTGCGCAGGGAATTTTTGTACTAAATTTAGGATATTTTTAATGTTTCTAAAAGCATGTTTCCTTACTGATAAAAAAAGAAAACATTAGGGTAGACTTTTTGTCTTTTTTTAAATTTTTAACTGAAGTGCGCTATTGAGTGTATCGCAAACTTGTATTCGGTAAATTTTCAAGCATGTCCTCGATCACAAGAATTCAAAAAAATTTACGCTACTTTCATTCTCTATACCTACCCTTTATATTTATTATTGTTTTGCTATGAAGTCAAACTATTCCATTTTCAAAATGTATATTTCGTGAAATCAAAAATATTTTCAAATTTGATTAAGAGCATAATGTTGTAAAAAAAGTGAGATTTTTTAACCGCCCTTTTTCCCGATTGCACTAAGTTAAGGTCAATTCCAGAAAGCACCTAGTTGTTAAAATTGATTCTAATAGTTGCGTGAATGTAGATTATTTGTTATTCATATGAGCGAAATACTCAGATCTAATATGGAGTTGCTCATTTCAATTGCATAAGAATACACCTTTACAAGTGTCAGTACTATCTCAGTTATTGGGTGGGAAATTCTTCAATTCAAACAAGTGCTTTATTTAAAATTATTTTAATCATTACTGCTGAACCCATCGTCTTCATTTAAGTTTATGATTAGTGGTGGAACATCTTCTTTGTCAAATCCAATTTTGCGTTCCACATTGTTGTATAATCTCCACACAATGTCTAACTGAATTTGATCACAAGTAGTAATATAGGGCCGGTTCTGGAACACATCGGATGCTTATGACAACAGCGGATACTTTCAAAATTACACTTATTGTTAATAAAGATTAACAAACATTTGGTTTCAATTTTACGTTTTAATGTACATCCGCATTCCACTTTAGCAAAATTCTGCTTATAAATCAAATTACACTTATTGTTGATAAAGATTAAGCATCATCCGGTTTCACATTACGTTTACAGCCGCATCAGCATTCCACTTTAGTAAATTTGCTTATAAATCAAAATTACACTTATTGTTAATAAAGATTAAGCAACATCCGGTTTTACAGAGCGAAACCTTGAACGTGACTCCCAATCCCTCCCAAGTTGTTAACTTTTCAAGCAGCCTTGAACGATTCCGATCCATTCCGAACGAGACCGAACGTGATTATCCGCCATGTTGTAGTCTGCCATGTTGTAGTCCGCCATTTTGTAGATCAGAACCCGCCCACGTAAATATCCGCCATGTTGTGGTTCACCATTTTGTGGTCCTGAACCCGCCCCTAAAGATACCGCCATCTTGTGGTCCGCCATTTTGTGGTTAAAATGCAGTGATACGGAGGATAAATAGGACTTTGTGACCATAACTGTCAGCCAAATTATCAGTAATATAAGTTTTTAGTGGTTTATTCCAAAATAATATAATTAATACAGTTAGTATTAACATTTTTTAAATTAAGTTGAATTCACCGATGCACTAATGCGAGTGATTGAGGTTTTAATAAATCCTAATCATAATGTATCTGATTATTTGTAAGCGCTTTCTTCCATGTCGATGTCGGAATTTTTTTGTTCTACTAAAAACTAATTGATACTCAAAAAGTTTTAAAAAATTTTTTGGTTTATCTTTTCATGGTAGTCTGGACTTATTGAATTGAATAAAAAGGTTAGTGATGGTCCAGAAACAAAACCATTTTTGTACCGCGTGCTCTATAATGCATCTAAAATATAAGCTTGAAATTAAACTTAGCAGAGGAAATTTAGTTATAAGTAACCGTTTTCCTTTGCTTTTTATTTTCTTAACAGTTTTGACATTATTCTCTTGCCACGAACGAGAAACTGCTTCATTTTTGAAAATCCATGTTTCATACAAACAAACAAACTCCCTAATTTGATGTTCTTTATTACGAACATAATGCCGTAAAAACTCATACGTAACAAAGCAATACGGGATACTTCTATTAACCCTCTTCGCGGATCTTCCCTTTTCCACTAAAATGCAATATCGTGCAGTATTTTATCTAACGTTCCACGACTTCCCCATAAATAGCGCGTTGTTTAAGCACTATCAACAAAATGGCCACTATATAGTGCTGTTCTGTAAATTATTACAAAATAAAACGACGTTTCAAGATTTTCATGAATCTTACTTTGTTGATACATCTCGTAAACTACATTTCGAATAGCGGTAATTGAAAAATTATCAATCCGCGTATGGGACATAGTCTCAGACTAAATATAAGTACCTAGACGAGTAACATTATATTCGCGTTTGTACCAAAAAATGAAGCCGGAATAGTAGAAAAAGAGCACTGAAGGACGACACTAAAATATCACGTGACCAGCGGAAATTTCTAAGTGGAAGTGGAAAATACACAAAATGTGTCATGTATTTTTATAGGTTAGCAGTGACAGTTGACATGTATTTTAGGTTAACATGCCGGAGCATGAATTTAACATTTTCACAATGCTGAATTGAAGTAGTTTTTGTTATTTTTCCACGCGTCTCGTGACAGTGATACCTCCATCCTTGCACCTCTCTTTCTATAATGGCTACTTTAAAACAAAGGTGCACGTTATTTGTCTATAGGTACTCTAAATGCATAAAACTGGATGTGTTGAAATTAAACCTGTCAGAATTGAACCTACCAAAGAACTATTGAACTATTGAAGTCATTTGAATTATTAATAAGCAAATCGGAAAAAAGAACAACTTTAACTTAAAGGAAAAATATTCTGTCTGAAATTCTGGATGAAGTTCCATTGGTCAACCGAAATAACATAATATTTTCTAACAAAACGGAGCACCTGCTCATAAAGCGTTAATTGTTAGGGTTTATCTTGATACTTATGGTTTCATAGGAGACTAAGTTTGTGAATTCTGTTTACTGGAAAACGGTAATCATTTCGAACTATATTCTTAATCTGTAATTTTATTTTATTTTTTTTTTTTTTAAAATATTTGTTTTAGTATTAAACGCATTCTTTTTTTTATTTCTTCAAACTTTTACCACAAAAAAAAAATAAAAAATTAATTTTTTTATTTTTTAAATTTTTTTTTTTTTTTAAATATAAAATATCTACTATTTTTTTTAGTTTGAAAAAGAAACAAAATTAATTTTTTAAAAAAAAAAAAAAAAATTTTTTTTTTGGAACAAATTTCTAAACAAAATTTTCAAAAAAAATTCAACTCCAAACCCAAACACTAAAAGAAAAAAATTTTTTTTTTTTTTATTTTTTCTTTCTTATAAGAAAAAAAAAAAAAGAAGTAAAAAAGGAAATTAAAAAATTTAACAAAACAAACAATATCTAAAAATCGAAAAGGGACAATTCTTACTTTATTTTTTTTTTTTTAAAAATAAAAAAAAAATTTTTAAAATTAAACTCCACCCCCCCCTCCCCCTTACCAAAAAAAACACCCACACCCAAAAAAAAAGAGACACCCCACACAACCCAAACCAAAAAACAAAAAAACAAAAAAAGAAGGAAAAAAAAAAATTCACTGAACCAAAAATGTGCTTAAATACAATGAAAAACTTCATTAAGACAAAAAATTTGATTATAGATTTTGAGCCGATGAAGAAATTCATTTTTACAATGAAGAGTGCTTCATTGACTTGATAAAGAAATCTTCTTTCGTTAATGAACAAAATTCCTTAAGCTAGTGAAGATTTTCATTTACCTAATGGAAGTGATTCTTTGTTTCAATGATTCCCAATTCTTTAATTTGAAGAATCCCTGCATCAAGCTAATGAAATATATTCTTTGTATTAATGAACTCTATTCTTTAAATAAAAGAATGCGTTCTTCGATCTAATGAAACGAATCATTCAGACAATGAACAACCTATTAATTCCCATAATCAAGTTATTTCAATGTTCCAATGAAGAAGATTTCATGAATATCATGAATGAATTCATCAATTTATTAAAATTATTTCATTGTATTAATGAACATTCTTCAAATAAAAGATTTTTTTGTCGATCTAACAAAATGCATCATTGAGACAATGAATGTATTCCTTGCATTAATGTATTGGGTTTTATTCAGTCAATGAACTTATTCATTCTCATAATGAATTTAAGCTTTCATTGTTTTGGTAATTTTAGTAATCAATAATAAGGTAAAGAAAAACACTAAAAATGAAGTTTTGACTTTTTTATTCGCTAGTATTTAAATAGCCACATAAAATTTGTACCTTTAAGTATTTGCAAGTAGGCTTAATTTTGTAAAAATAAGCTAAAGAACATTTCACTCTCGAGAGAAAACTGTAAGTCGAAAAGGTATATCAATTTGAAGCAAATATCGAGAGCGCGGATGATATTAGTAAATTTGAAACGAATATTGTCAAAATGTATGAACATTTCATCGATTTCGAAAATGTTTTTACCAATACAGTATATTGATGGTTGAAGTGATTGCTTGGTTTGTTTGAGGTGATTAATTCTATCTTCGACTTCAATCAGATTATCGCCGACAAAAATCACGGACTCTTGTGAATCTTTGATGGTGAATTTGGTGGTTAATTTTTTCCCGTCACATCCTTTTTGATAATTTTTGTCGTTGGAACAAAGTAGCCATGTAATGCCCAAATACCAGCAGCATGTCGTCCATCTAGAAAAACAATAATAGAAATAGTTAATAATTATTATTTAAGACGCTTTAGTACATATGTAAAATTAGTAATATAAGATTAGTACATAAAATTAATAGAGTTTTAATGTAGGAAAATTTATTATTACTTATTAGACTTGCTGATGTAATTTGACTTACTCTCTGAGATTGTGGCGTCTTCCAATTTTTCAAGTAAACTTTTTACTGGCTTGTCTTTAACATGGTGTTGTGTTGTCAAAAAAGTATAAATTTTTTTAAAAACTCCATCAAAGTCTTCCAGTAAGCCATTCATATTACAACTACTGAAGGCTAACTTGAAATCCATATCAACCTAAAACAAAAGTCAATTAATCACATCTACATCTTATATAGGTATAAAAGGAAATTCAAATTCTTACCAGCCTATATCCAGCCGGGGTTTTGTAGAAGGACCATTTCGCAATAATCTCAGAAGTTGCTTTTGAGTTCTTAATGAAGTGCTGTCGATATCCCCAACATGCTTTCCAAACAGCATCAAATTGTTCTGCTGCAAGATTGTCAAATTTGAGGGTCCTTGAACAAGTTTCTGCATCTTCTTCTGGTTCTGAAATGATTAAGATATTGCAATTTATACCTATCAATAAAACAAGTTGACATTCTAACTTTCTGATACAGAGTATCGTCATGCCGGGACTTTTTCTGGTTTCCACTGCATGTCGTGTTTAGAATCGATCACCTCTTCTTTCCGTGCAATAATATTTCTGGATAATTAAAATACAGTTAGGTATATAAATGTGGTGATTTTGGTTTCTGAAATGTTTGTGAAGTTTTTATGAAAGTCTCTAGAAGTCGAACACACTTCCTCAACAAAGATAGTAAAAATTTCTAAAAAAGTGATTATCTATAGGGAATAAAAATCAGAATATGACAGGTTTAGTACCTAGCTGTATAGAAAATGAAATTTTCGACAAAATTTTTATGATTAAAATAATTAAATTACATATTACCTATTTAGGTATATTTCTTAACATAAAACACTGGCGAAATCTACCAATCCATTTAAACATGATTTTATTGATTAAAAATTAAGAAAGAAAACATGTCTGTACTAAAAAAGTATCTAAATTTCAAACCTGACATAAAACTCTAATATTCATTATATTATAGCTATATATTTATTTATTCGAATAGGTGGGATATATAAACACCTTTCGCAACTTACCAGTTTCTCCGATGGAAAACTGTTTAAATTTCCTTTTCAAGGTGATAACTGGCAGTGAGGGTTAATTTGAATCCTCGCTCTTCAAAATAGTGTGCAATTAACGCAATCAGCGAGTTCCTTTGTTCCTCTTGGAAACTAAAAATTTATTGTAGTACTCGACTAAAATCTTCTCCTTAGGAGATCCATTCAGTATAGTCGACAGCCAAATATTGATTGAATTGGAGTCTTCGTATGGAGATGGTGAACGCATATTATTGAAAAGTGGAAAACGCTCTACACGAGGCGATGCCAGGGATACATAATTGGACGGAAGTGGTAATAGTGATGGAGGACTACTGAGGGAACTGGAATGACAACCTGTTGTTGTGCCCATTAATGGTAGCAGTGGCATTCCAATGGATTCCCTCCACTGCTTTAAATTGTGTTCAAATAATATCTGAGAGCCCATATCAAAATTTTTCAATAAACGCTTTATATGATGGCGTTTCATGATTTTCAGGATGCCAATTAAAACTTTTTGAGCTGGAATATAGAACGTATGGGCAAAATGAGTTAAAAATTACATAAAAAACATACCAATCAATTCATCTGCCAGAGTTTCCAGTTTCCATTCCCAAAGCAATGTTCTCAATTCTAATTCTTCTGATGTCGGAGTATTTACTAATGAATGAGATAAGTTTGTAAGCACGCCATTGTTAGGTTCACTAGGACCTTCACTTCCACTGGTTGCTATAAGTGTTGAAACTTGTCTACTTGGGCAAGCAAATGCATTTGCAAATGCATTTGTTACAAATGAGTCATTGTAATAAGACGTTCCTTCTTGTTTCTCAGAGATATGATGGATAGATGATGAGGATTCACTTATTTTGTTGGACCAGCTTGTTAACAAAAATATTACATAATGCAAGTCGAAATAAGGGCACATATAATGTAGGTACTTTAAAAAAAACTGGGAGTTTATTTATTTTTTATTATTACTGCAATAAAAGAAAAAGAAAGTAAGCAGGTTTAATTTTACATTTAAAATTTGTATCTTTGCGTTTA
The DNA here is from genome assembly GCA_030710515.1 of Abscondita cerata. Lineage (NCBI taxonomy): Eukaryota > Metazoa > Arthropoda > Insecta > Coleoptera > Lampyridae > Abscondita > Abscondita cerata. Next base: position 200,670 of record JALBCR010001141.1, read on the forward strand.
ATTTTACACAAAATGTTTCAATTTAACACAACCATAATCAAAATTTTGTTTTTAGAAAGTTAAGTGAGCCCAAGTCAACGTATTTCATTGTAGTAAAATACTCTATAATGTGACATAAATTATAATGGCAGATACCTTCAAATAAATCATGCATCACATCTGCATAATAATTGTTTACAACATGGAAGGATGGAATACTATTAAGTTGAGAATTTTTCAGCACACCCATATCTGCATTTGCTGCATCGTTTTCATAGTTCTCAATAGTTCTAATCAGGTCTGAATTCTCAGAACTCAATTTTTGACAAACATCTTTCGAAGCTCTACATAATCTACAGAATCCTGGTGATGATAGCTTAGCTATTAAAACACGTGTCCGAGAAGTTTTTTGGTGTTTTTCTGTTGTTAATACACGCTGCAGTTAGTGTTCCTTTTCTTGATCTACAGAAGTACTTACTTGAGAATGATTTGTTAAAATCCAGAAAAGAGTTTAACCCGAGATTATTCCCAACGACCAAAAATAGTATAAAATTAACATTAACAGATTTTTTATCACCGTTTTCAATTGAAATTCCGTTAACTTTTAGATCTTTTATTTGTTCGATTATATATTCGAAACATTCTTCATTGCCAAATTTTTTTAGATCTGTTGACTTGACCACTGCAGCATAGAAAACATTCTCCAGTTTCGACTCTTTCATTGGCAAACATGGAAACGAATAATCGACATTACAAACGGAGTGCTTCCCTGAATTCGACCCAGGGGGATCATTTATTTCAAAATCATCTATGTACCAAAAATATGGAATTGAAATTTTTCCGGGATACAAATTAAGTTTTTCTTTCTATACTTCCCCTTGCACAAAATTTGTTATTTTGCTACTATTTTTCAAACTGTCCATGTAATTTAAGGTCGGTTGTAGTAATTGATTTCTCTCAAAAAAATTCTTTATTTGGAACTTTAAAGGCATTAGTATACCCTTATTTTTTATGTCTTTATTTTGCAAACTACCTGCACGATGTACAGGCCTTATTTCATTGTTAATTGTATTTTCGGTTAGATTGTCAATGTAACCTTCGGTTCTTAAATATTTGTATAATAGGTATTCTGTCTTTAAAGATTGAAATGGATCTCTACAATTTGACAATAGAGTACAAAATTCATTGAACAGGTGTGGTTCATTTTTTTCAAAGTAAAATCTGGCAAAAGCCATAAACGTATTTAATAAGGGCTTAAATAGATATTTGTTAACATGTTCTTGAATTGTAACTACATTTTTCCTAGAAACATTGTCATTGTTATGAAGAAAGAGTAAAAACGTTGAAGCAGCATGAGTTATTCCTTTCCGAAAAGTATTAAATTGGAATTCTTCGGGTTACATGGGTATCGGTCTATCTGTGGAGTCAGCAAAGTCTACTTCAATTTGGTCATTTGATGGGAATTTGACTTACAATATAAGTGCAATTGGAATTAACATTATAAAAACGTTTGAATGGTTTGTTAAGCGAAGTTTAGAAAGATCTTTACAAATAAAGATAAGGCGGTCGTTATTACCGCATCTATAAGTGCCTTATTTCAACTTCAAAATAAATAATTTGAAAATTCCTACTTTAAATATGTAGGTAGTTCAAAGGAATAGATATAGGTGCTACAAACGAAACATTTTAACTCCAAGTAATTAGATATCATAATAATAAATGTAACTCTTACCTGTGTCCTCCTAAAACTTTTTGAGACCCGCAAACATAAGCTGTTGACGAAGACTGAGTGAAAACCGCGCAAATAGTGCTATTTTTAGATTTGACCGTTGCTGATTTGCGAGTGGGGCTTTTATTGATAAACAAATTCATTGCATTAATAACTCGTTGGCTTTGTTATAATGTAAAACTTCTTGACTTATTTTTTCTTAGAAGCAATAATTGAAGATATGCATAATATTAATGAACCATTTTTATTAATATTATGTAATATTGGTAAAAAATTCTAGGAAGGTAACGCAACAAAATCATCCTAACAACAAAGAATTTCTTTGATCCAATGTACTGGGTTCATTTATTCTATGAAAATACTTCATTGTGCTAATAACTACACTTTCATAATATCAATAAACGAGTTCATTAATCCTTTGACAATAGTTTATTGAGACAATGAAAATAATCATTAAACCAATGAAGAAGACTTCAGTGTGCTAAAGAACACGCTTTCATAATATCAAAGAACGAGTTCATCAGTCCATAAACAATTGTTGATTGAGACAATGCAAATAATCATTAAGCTAATGAAAATAAGTTTAAACGACCGTTCATTAATACTATGACCAATATTTTTTTCAGTGTTCGACAACTGTAATTTAATTCGGATTTTATTTACAACGTTTGATTGTAGGTTTATTGTATTAAATGCTGGAAACAAAACAGGTTTTGTTCAAGGTGCATCACTGTTGTTTTCAAAAAAATACTAATGCTGACTATCATGACAATATGCGTGCAGAAGTATTTATAAAATGGTTCAGCGAAGACTTGATTCTGAATTTATGCGAACCTAGTTTAATAATATTAGATAATGCAAGTTATCACTCAAAATTGCTAAAAAAGTACCAAATACGTCATCTACAAAAGATGTTATTTGTGAATATTTGCAGAAACATAAGATACCATTTGAAAAGCACATGTTTAAAAGAGAATTATTAGCATTAGCGCTTGAAAATCCTATGTCGAAAGTGTATGAAATGATCAAATAGCTTTGAACTCAGGTCACAGAGTACTCCGCCTGCCACCATATCATTTAATCCCATCGAGCTAATTTGGGCAAACTGTAAGCAATATTACAATAATAATATTGGCCGATTAGTACAGTACAACGATAATAATGTAAAGATAATTTGCAAAGAAGAAGAAGAACATTGTGAAAAAATTATATTTGATTGGTGGAACGTTGAAAAACAAGTAGACATCACTGTCGAAACTTTAATTATAAATGCAGGAAATTCTAGCTCAGAGAGTAGTGCATCGGATAGTGATTCAAATACTTAAATTGTATCTTCCTGTATAATTGTTTCATTTATCTAGAATATCTACTTATTTTCCCTTTTATTATAACCTAAAAATGTAAGTTATATTAATTAAAAATTGTGTGCATTTTAATGGAAGAATAAACGCCAGTAACTCTTATTATTTTTCTACGTATCGTAATTAACCGTCTACATACATGTTTTTGCAAAATCAACGAATTACTGATCAAATGTTCGCTTTGTGGATCTTAAATCTTAAAAATTAATTCAATCGAGTTCTGAAAAATTACGTATAATCATTTACAGTTCATGTTAAGATTACTATTTTACACTTTGTGCACGCCATATATAGAATTTGTACAAGTTATTAAGGTCTTTTAAGTCGTATAACTTTATTTTTCTATTTCGCGTCGTTTACAAAGCTATAACCGCACTCAAAGCGGTGCGTTAACAGAAATTCGCGGGCGTTTATAGCGCTGGTGTACTTATATTTTTTAATGTTGGTAACACTAACACTGAATGTCAGAAATCTACGTACAGTTTACCTAACCTTGATTTTTCTTGGTCGATTATTTATTAATAAATACAAGTAAACAAACAAAACGATTTACTTTTAATTATGTGACGATAATGTACAATTATTATAAATATTAATAGTTACATTGGAGTTTTGCTGAGGATTAACGTTAACACCGGCACACTTGAAGTTTGTTTTAAAAACGCGGCAATATAACTTTCTGCAACCGCAAAGGATTTCCATCCCCCGTGACGCTTAATTGTTAGTAAAACAGTGCCCCGTGAAAACTTCAGGGTTTGGCAATTTCAAGTATTTGGCGATATCCTTTGAAACTTTTCCCATGATGTTAATCCTAATTGGGCTGTTCACACATTTGTAATTCCGGTAAGTTAAGAAGAATCGCTTATGCGTTGCTGTTGAGGGTCGTAAATTAGCATATTTTTTATTAAATCGATCCAACTCGGATTGGTTATGGCAAAGAATCTTGGCACGTTATTTTTGTTTTAGGGACGGAAACCATTATTGAATCAACTTTATATTCAATGTCGTTTAAACTCATGCTGGTTAGTTCCTCGCGCCTTAAAGCGCCACAGTACCCCATTATTAAGATGATCTGAAATTAACGCTACCTATTCGAAATGAAGCTGTAAATATATGATATGATACCTACTTTCATTGCCAAGTATGTTTGATCATTCGCTTCTTTGATAAATTTGCTAATATCTTCTTCTTCCAGGATTTTGCTTTTTTGGAGTGTAACCTTCAGAAGAACGTTTTAAAAAAGCTTGCAACTTACTGTATTTCGAAATGTCAATATTTTTGTTTATGCTTAAACAAGATCTAAGCATAGAATAAATTGTCCACATTGTCGAAGGCTTGTAGTTTTTCTTTGTAGCTCAAAGTAAGCTAATAAAACGTTCTCGAACATACTTGTATTTTATTGGCAACACACCATTCGTCAAAAATTTTATATTGTTTTTCGTATTTTAGCCTAGACTTACTAGGCAGTAAGTTGCCAACAGTATTGCCAGCAATTTCTCGTATTTCTGGAGGAGTACACGGAATGCTATCATCAGAACTCATTTTAATAAATTTAATTATATTAAATTTTCAAATTCAAAATCGTAGCTAGCTACTGCCAACTGCCACAAAAGTCCCTAAATATCTCAATTGTAAGTTTTCCATTAAAATGGGTTGTGAAAGGGGCAAAGTAGAAAAAATTCTAATTATATTTTGATATTTTATTAATGCTTTTTATAGGAAACCATTTCAGTCTATGTGATAACATTGTTTTGATACTGTATTACACGCAATAAACACACATGCATTCGAAGTTGCGAATTCTGCTGATGAATGGATGATTTAATGAAAACTTATATCCTAAGTCTGTTTCAACACCACATATGTTGTATTTCCAGTGATCACGGTAAACCGAACGAACAAATTATCAATGTATTACATGGTACTACCTATGAACGAACTGCTATATGTTTTACTGGATTCTGAAATCATAGAAATCGTAATCAAATTAAGTACAATGGAAAATTGCCAACTTCTTTCTTATGATTTTAGCAAACACAATATGAGAAATTCTTTTGCAACAACCCTAAAATTTCTTGTTTATTGCGATTAGAGTTGCCAGGCATTTCGATTAATTGGGATTCTCACCGATTTTAAGCCTCAAGATAAAATGTCACATTAGACTCTCAGGATATCAAAAAATTTAAGTTTTCGAAATTTTTGTTGTGGTGCCTGTAATTTTAAAAGATTTCTGGTCCACCATACATAGCAGAAACCAAAAAAATTAATTTACAATATTTAAATTGATGTTTAATGTTGTTTTTATAATGTCTGCGTTTTTGTTTTGGCTATTGTTGTTCCATTTAATAAAAAATTAATGTTCATATTTGTTGATTTTACTTTATATTATACTATAAATTAGTAGAAACTATATGGAAGCCGAAGTGAGTCAAATCTCGAGGAAAACAACCTTGTAAGGGTGGGATGCTTTTATTTCACTTGAATGAACTTATGGCAACCCAATTATAAGAAATGCTTAGGTGTTTAAACGCAATATCGTTAATTTCTGGTGGAATTTTAAATACTGTATAAATTTACATTCAAAGTTCCATAATCTGACAGTTTGTATTGCCAACCTCAAAATTAAAAAATATCGACATGAATTTTTATTTCAAAAATATATTTTATTTATTTTGTAAAAAGGCGCAAAATAGAAAAAAATATTGTATGATACTCGTTTATAAGCATTTTGTGCACTTGCGTGCGCCAAAGTGCTTCTTATAAAACTCGTATCATAATATACTATTAAAAATCACTACTAAACAGGTTATGTTCGACGGTTTGTTTTGATACGTCAAGGACATCTACTGAATAAAATACAAAGTAAATAAATAGATACTACGACCTCCGTTTTTATAAGATTGTAAAATACACTTTTGAATAATGAGTCATACCCAACTTTAAAAAAACCATAACCTAAATAATACAAAATCCTATTGTCATATAGTTCAGAATACAAACTTCTGTATTGTAAGTTGCCTAGTCAACTCTATATATAAACTAGATGTAAATATTAATAAAGCCAGTTCCATGCTCAGCCGTCTTTTGAATAATTACTAATTAACACCATCGTCCTAACTAATAAATAAGATATGGCGCAATCGTTTTTTTTAAATAAAGTAAGTGTTAAAGTGATAATACAGTAGTATATATAAAATAAATAAAACAAAATAAGAAAATGGAAAAAAGCAATTCATTCAATGAAATTCGAGCAATCTGACCGAAAATTGGAAGAAATGGCGTCAGTAATTTGAAATCTATACAATTGCTTCCGAGTTAGATAAAAAAGAAACTAAAGTGCAATGTGCAAAATAATTATACATTTTATGGGTGAAGAAGCAATAAATGTTTTAACACTATTACATTCAAGAAAGAGGATATAAAATAAATTAGACGTAATTAAGAAGAAACTTGAAGACTACTTTGTCCCAAAGAAAAATACGATGTTTGAAAGATATAAATTTTTACGTATCGTCAAACTAGTGAAACAATAGACCAATTTGCAACCAAACTCAAAACAAAAGCGGCGAAATGTGAATTTGGTAATTTCAAAGACGACATCTTAATTCATGCGAAAAGTAAAGCAGAACATGATCAAATATTAAATGAAGTATTTGAAATTGCTACTAAACATAATATAAAAATTTAATTTAACTAAATGCAAAATAGGTATTAGCGATATAAAATATTTAGGTTATTTTAGGAATGATCACTTACGTATCCAAATTCATAGAAAATTTATCTGATAAAAGGTATTATTTAAGACAATTATTAAAAGATAAAACGAATTTGTTTGGGAAGAGGAACAAGAAAATGCCTTTGTGGAATAAAAGAAACTTGTTAGTCAAAGTTATACGTTAAATTATTTCAACCCAAACGAACCAATTACTTTATCAGTTGATGCATTCAAAAAGGGTTAGGCGCTGTTTTAATACAAAATAATAAATCCTGTGCGTATGCTTCACGCGCTATGACTGATACTTACCGCTCATTTCAATTTTTAAAAACCGTGGCACGAATGTCCGCACGATTACAGAGAATGCTGCTTTCGCTCCAAAAATACGATTTTACGCTTAAATTCAAACCAGGTAAAGATATAATTATTGCCGACACGTTATCAAGATCATTTGTAAATATAGAATTTAATGATGATATAAATTTAGAAGGCCAAGTATGTGTTATAGAAAAATCATTAATTGCAAATGACGCAGTATTGCAACAATTAATTAAGGAAACTCAAAACGACAATAATTTGTCACAAATAAAATATTTTGTAAAAATGGATGACCAAAAACAAGTAATAAAATCATTCCAGAATTAAAACCTTATTATAAATTAAAATCGGTAATAACTGAAAGTAAAAATGGATTATTATTCCAAGGAGAACAATTATAATTCCAAATTCAATGAGAAACAACATTTTAAATCAAATACACACAGGACATTTTGGAATAACTAAATGTCTTCAACGTGCAAAAGAATTCTGTGTATTGGCCCAACATAACTCAGAACATAGAAAGTTTAGTAAATAAATGCGCGACTTGTAATAAATTTCAAATTTCTAATAAAAAAGAGCCGATGCAATCACATCAAATACTTCGTCAACAGTGGCAAAAAGTAGGGTTGGACTTATTTCAATGTAATAATCAAAAGTATTTACTTGTTGTTTCGGAAATAATTAATTTAAATAATAACTTAACGTCGAAAAACATAATAAGCAACTTAAAACAAATGTTTGCTCGTTATGGTATTCCAAAAATAATTATGTCAGATAGCAGAGCAAATTTACAAAGCGAAGAAATGAAAACTTTCCCTGCTCAATGGAACTTTCAATTAATTGCATCTTCTCCCTATCATCAACAATCGAATGGTATGGCGGAACGGACAATACAGTCTATTAAAAAAATAATTAAAAATTCCTAGACAATAATGAAGATCTTGATCTTTCTCTTTTAGCGTACAGAAACACTCCCATATACGGTATTTACAGTCCTGCACAAATATTAATGTCACGTCATTTAAGGGATAACCTGCCTATTGCCGAAAATAAACTGTCACCAAAAGTTATTAACAAAAAAACAAGGAAAAACAAATCTATTATAAAAATCAATATGATAAAAAGGCACAAAACTTTAAATCAGATTGACATAGGATCGCAAAGTTTGGTACCAGGATAGACCGAAAGGTACGTGGAAATTAGATAAAATTAGAGATAAGAATAGAAATAGAATGTATAAAGTTGAAAGAGGAGATGGTAGTTACATAATTCGTAACAGGATTTATCTGAGAGTAATAAAAACTATATATATCACTTGAACCTCAGTCAACGTTTGTACACTATCCTGACAGTGAGTGTAATGGATCTCGTACTGAAATATTGTCAAAACATAATCATACTCAAATTGAAACAACTGGAACTAATTTAAATGAAACACTTCCAACGCACTCACGTTACGGATGTAAAATTAAGAATAGTACTAAATATCAAGATTTTGTTTAAATAATATTAATATTAAGTTAATGTAATTAGTCCTAATTGTAATAAGAAAAACTATAAAAAAAGGGAGATGTCATATAGTTCAGAATACAAACTTCTGTATTGTAAGTTGCCTAGTCAACTAAATGTAAATATTAATAAAGCCAGTTCCCAGTCAGCTGTCTTTGAATAAATAATAATTAACACCATCGTCCTAACTATTAAATAAGATACCTCTATTATATTTACTTTAATAGTAAAAAAACATATTACTTTCTGTGATATTTATTTCTAGTAGATTTCTATTTAACATTAAAAGGAGGTAGTTCGGAGTCGTTGTGCAAGTTGGTTGCAACTTTCAAAATTGATGACATGAGTGATGACGCAATTGCATACTTAGTGATCGTACTATGTATTACGTCATTGTATTTAACCACAAACGTTTAAAAAAGAATTATAATCTTGACCTTAACATAATTTCCGACCATTGCTAATTTTTTCGGGATTTCAGAAATGTTTATAACAAACAATGTAATTAGAAGTGTTCTAGTGTTAACGAAATGGTATGTTTTATTATATTTGTGAAAGCATTTATTGTAGCTTAGCTCGTGTGTTTTAGGCTTGAAATTGTTGACAATAATAATATTTTTAACGTTTCGTTCAAGTTCTGAAAACTTTAACTGTAAAACAGCTAACGAAAATGGAGAATTTCAACATGTAGTTATCAAGCATAAAAAAATTCGTCAAACAACCAAATAATTGCTAAGCAACTTAAATTTGTAAAACTCGATTAACTCATTTACCAGGCGATTGTTTCTGCGATTTAACAATTTAGAAATACTACGTCTAAATAATTGTTTTATAGAAACTATAAATAACCACGCCTTTAGTAATTTAAACAAATTGAAAGAATTGTATTTAAATAACAATAAGGTTTTAAAATAGTCCAACAATTTCAAAGGGCTTGTGCTGTTACACACTTTAGATTTGCAAGAAAATCAAATTGACGATATTTACAAGTGGTTTAACAACTTGACGAGTTTACGTAATCTAGTTTTAAATAACACAAATTCAGCACATATCACCTAATATGTTTGATGAATTAAATAGTTTGGAATATATCAACTTGTCTAACAATTTATTAACAGAGATTTCAACTGAATTGGTTAAAAGTTTAAAGGTGATAAATTTATTAATATACTCAAATACTATTAATAGATTGGATTTTGCTAACCATGCTAATACTTTAGAAACTTTGGATTTACATGGAAATAATTTAAAATTAGGTAGCTACTTGGCCGCCGCAGTTTATTAAAACTTTGAATTTAAGAAACAGTATTGATACAGTAATTTCCAAGAATCGTTTATTCTCCATTTTAACAATATCACTAACATTCTAATGCATCTAATTTAATTAAACTCGATTTAAGCTACAACTCATTGATCAATGTACAAGATGTAATTTGTTCAAACTTCTTTTCTCAAATCTTTATTAATTGGCAACAACAAAATAAAAAGTATACCCGATGATTGTTTTAAACACTTTCCTGTATTAACAAATTAAATCTTTCCCAAATGAATTAAAGTCTATAACAAACAATACTTTAAAAAATCTTCATAAATTAACACATTTAGAAATAACACATAACAACATTGCATCTATTTCTAGAGATTCATTTAAAGATCAGGTTTCTTTATTAATTTTAAATCTTTCTAATAACAAATTAGACATTTTACCGAATGAAATATTGCACCTTTAAAATCTGTACAAGAAATCATTTGCACAATAACCAAATAACAGCGGTTACAGAATTCCATTTCAAAGAGCAAACGTCATTGGTAAAGCTCGATCTTTCGAACAATAATATTGTTGTTTTAGTTGAAACGTATTTTCAAACTTAAATCAACTGAATTTAATAAATTTAGAGAACAATCAAATAGAAAATCTAGAACATGCATGTTTTAAAATTTACCTTCCTCGCACTAATAAATTTTCGAACAATCTCATTGAAAAGTTAAATAAGAAAATGTTTATGAATACTCCCCAACATTCAGTGAGTTGTACATAGAAAATAATAATATCTATGTAATTCCCTACGCTTCTTTGAGTTTCTTTCGAACTTAAATATTCTCAGTTTAAATTATAATGCTCGAATCGTTAGAAAAAGATTCTTTTTAGGTTTGTCTAATCTTACAACTTTCAATATACAAAATACCCATCAAAAAATTTAAAAGATTATTTTATTAACACTCCATTACTAAAACGTTAGATTTATCTTATAACTTAATCGATAAATTTGACCAAATCTCTTTCATCAGAACTAAATACATTGAAAACATAATTTTAAATAACAACAATATCCAGATTGTACCTACTCTTAAAATCTGACTAATTTGGTAAACTTACTGTTATTTAACAACAAAATTGAACACATAAGTAAAAAAGATTTTGAAAATCTAAATAAGTTAAGTGACTTGCAGTTACAACATAACAAAATCAAAATTATACCAGAAAGTTGTTTCACTACTTATTCTTTTACAAAAAGTTGATTTGTCAAAACAACTTGATTAACATAATAGAAAATGGAGTTTTTTTCAAATCTACCGGTTTTGAAATCTATTGATTTACACTCAATTATTTATTTAGCTTATCTTCTGATATTTTCATGCATCTTCCCCTTATAGAATCTATAGATCTATCTCATAATTTAATTGATATAATTTCTAACGATGTGTTTATTAACCTTAAAACGATGATCGCTTTAAATGTTAGCTGATAATAAAATTACTTACATAAACTCGCACATGTTTAAGTTTTAAGCAGTTTAGAATATTTGTCTCTACGAAACAATGATCTAAGAAACATTTCAAATTATCCATTTGAAGACTTTGTCTCTTTAAAAAATTTTAGATCTTGGATTTAATTCTATACAAAACATAACAAAGCAAGGCCTTTGGAAATTTAAATGTATTAATTAATTTATCCTTTGACAATAACAAGATTGAAAAACTATTTAACTTTTGGTATTTTTGACAATTTGACTTCGTTAACTTCTTTAAACATGTCTAGAAATAAATTAGAATTTTTAATTCTTGTACTTTTGCAGTTTAATTAGTATGCAAAAATTGGTTTTGCTGATAACATGATCGAAAGTTTCATGAAGAAATGCTCCTTTATACGAAAGATTTGCGGTACTTAGATTTATCTAATAATAAATTAACTTGTTTAGATCCCTGTATGTTGACTGAGAATTTTGATAATGTCGTTCATGCAGTATTAAAGGAAACCCGTGGGAATGTGGTTTAATGGTTGTCTTAATTAATGAGGACGTTAAAAAAATAGAGTGCAATACTAGCTCAAGAGCTTCTGAAACGACTATCAACTCTGAAAGAACTTGATTTTAATATTGATTAAGGTGTTTGATTTAACCAAAGGAACACGATATAATTATTCTATATTTAATCCCTATTTTTAAGTGTGATATTGTTACTATAGTATAGTATTACCTACAATTATTTATTTAATTTAATTCTTAATTTATATCCACAGTATTGTTATATGCAAAAAATAAGTTAAGAATGAAGTAAACTTGCAAAGTAACTGTATCTGCCCGTTTATGTGTATAAATATTATTACGTTTGTTGTTTTTTTTTTATTTGTTTTAACCAATGAAACCATAATATACTCAGATACGAATTTATTGTAAATAAATACAGAAGCGTTTTGCGTAGAACACCACATCGTTCCGATATTAACAAACGTGTGAAAGAGTACCGAAAGTATTGGTATTTGGTAACTTTTTTTTATAATGGCATTTGCTGCTAATCATGTCAAAAATCAAAACATCAACGAATCAATTTGCTATATTTAACTTTATTGGCAATTAGAAACGTCTAACAACTTTAACAATATAACAGATACTGTTGAGGCACCGCACTCACTGTACTTAAACACCCCCTCTTAAAGGGTAATGTTGGGAAACGCTTTAACTTAAGAGTCTTCTGTACCGTCAATTTCTATGTTAAATTTCTATGTCAAGGGCGCCCTCCCAAGGATATAGTTTTTAATAAAAATAATTTGATTTCACATAGATTTGTTACGCAACTTTTAGTCGGATCAATTTTTCCCTCAAAAATTTTGAGTCATTATAATTACGTTTTGAAGACAAAGCTTTTTCCGCAGATTTTGTCATGAAATATTGAAATCCTTTCCAATTTATTAATTGAAATTGAATTAAGAAAAACGTCCGCACAAAGTTGGAAAGAACATTGTAGAATGCGAAAAAATAATATTTTAGAATATTTCACTTGTATATAATGTATAATTCTAGCACTAACGATTTTAGCAACAAAAGGTGCAGAATGCACTCTAGTGTAACCTCTGAATCGAAATAAACGACAAGAGAAAATATCATATTAGTTTTATTCAAACTAATCAACATGGTATGAGTAACAACGAATAAGAAATATATCAAAATTGTGACATCAATCGACTTCTTCATGAAAACCGTCCATTGCTGAGTCACTTCGTTGGATTTAACCGTAAGTCTCTAATATTCCTTTTTGCAACGTATTCTAATTATTATAATTTCTTTGAAATCTCTGTCTGTCTGTCTGTCTGTCTGTTGATCATCTTCTCCGAGGTGTTTAAAAAAACTGAATACCCCATTCGATAGAGGATTTTAAGGCAGTTTGGATGCAAAGGTTTTTGAAACTCTAACTCAACACCTGAGAAGCTGGCCACACCCACTCTCCCAAACTTAAAATTAATTTTGTTTTATTACCAAATACGTTTGTCTATGACCATAAGGTAAAAAAGTTATAGGTCAAAATTTATGCCTCCGTAGGACGCTTAAAGACTAATATCTTTATATTTCACATACCTATTTATGCAGGGTAACCCACTGAAAACGAAACAAATCGTTTTTTGGGCTATCTTACACTTTCAAAAAACATGCACGGACAGGTTAATTTTGTTTGGAAGACAAAAGTTGACTCCAAAATTAACGGGGCCACCCTATGTCGAAAATCTTAAATAACATAATGGGTTAACAGTTACCTCATATGAAAATCTTTCAATTCTCTATAGAGACTATATGCATCTTATTTCGGTCAGGGGTTCCCAAAGGTTCCCGAGAACCCTATTTTCAAAAAAAAAAAAAATTAGAAAATATCAATTCATGTTTACAAGGGCATTCATCAATGGTAAAATTTATCCTGAAAATGAACTGAGGTCGGCAGCCTTCATGCTAAGAAAATTTCAATTTATAGGGGTGGTTAAGTGGCTACTCATATGAAAGGTACTATAATTATGTATTCAAACAAAAACATTTTATTTAGAGAAGGCAGCTATTGTTGCCCAATGCATCATTCCTTGATTGAAATACAGTTGAAAATGCAAAAATGGTAAACTAGTTGGTAACATCAATTCAAATTTGAATTTATTGATTTTTGTCGACGTACTAATTAAATGTGTGTCCTTTGTTATATATTTTTTTTCTATTGTCTGTTAATTGTTCAATGTAATAATATTTATTTGTATCTTTCTTACGTAAGGTTATAACAATGGTTATACCATCATGACAAACACATATATGTACAAAGATTGTATACATACACATGTGAATAAAGTTTATTATTATGAAAAAAACCTGCAGATTTAAAAGTATTAATTTCGTAAAGAAATCGTTGAAAACGTTCTCCAAAAAAACAATTTCTTTAAATACTTTTGAAAATTCCATACTCATATATTTATTACATTAACATCGTTTATCCGTTGAAAATCTATTAGGCTTACGCAAGTAAATTTCTAAATTTTGGTCATTGAAATTAAAATTTTTAACATAGAAACGCTATCCCTTTTATGTTGGAACGAATGTTGAATTTTCTTATATTACAATCTAACGTACTCAACTGTTTGCATCTAAACAATATTATAACAAGCCTACTCATTTACTAAAGGTGTTGCTAAAAGTATGCAATTGTAGAATTTCTGACTAAGCCGATAAGGAATGTGACTCATAAACGATAATTCGGAAGACTCCTCGTAATACATTTGTTTCAATATCAACTTTAGGTGTACTTATATTTTAAGATATGATAAACGCATTAAAGAAGCATCTATGCAAAGCTTAATGATTATCTGTTTATTTGTTACAATGAAAATATTACAATCAATGACAGTTTAAGAGGTTTTCGGTTCGAGTTTGATTTTGATTTTTAAAAAAACATTTCGGTAGTTATTATTTACATGTAAGATCGGATTGCTGGTTTAAAAAACTTATCCATTAAAATGAGTAATACTATTGCGTGTCATCGCTGTGTATATCACGGTTGCAATAATTCGAGAAAAAATTGCCCGACGATCAGCTTTTATCGGTTTCCTACTAATTGTCTAAATAGATGCAAAAATTGGGTGATGAATTGTGGTAATTCAAAGCTAGTACTACTAGATGATCTTAATTTATTACGAAATAAATTAATCTGTGAGAAGCATTTTGAATCTAGTAGTTTTCGAGATCCTTCCGCTGCGAAGAAGAAACTTAATATTACTGCAGTTCCTAAGAAGTTTGTTTCGGGTAAGTAATAATTTTTGTTCAGCAATGACAATTTGCTAATACTTATTGGTAGCGGTCTGGTAGGTACCCAGTGGTGAGAAGTATCTTAACGTTCTCAAAACTCAATTTTTTTACATAACACTTTTAACCACTTTCATGTCTTCAATCTTCTCACCACTACTGGTATCGCAAAGTACAAATTACAAAATCAATTTCAAGAAATACTTTCATTTTTTATTAAAAATTTTGCCAATACATAAATAAAGTTCTTTTAAAAGCCCAAATTTCAAGAAATACAATTATTTGCTTTGATTGCAGATGAACCTAAACAGGATACATCGAAGTCTTTGCGATTAGAAAGAAATCCTACTCAGAAATCACCAGAAGTTCTGACAGTTTATAAATCTGATAATGTGCGAACTTATGAAAATATATTTTCTAGCGGAAAGTATTTGCAACGTAATTACAACTATTTTCTGTCAGCCAATAAGAAAAAAATTGAGAACAACGCCGATTCAGTTAGTGATGCCTCCTTTGTGAATGTTCTTCAAAGTGCAACAATCAGTGCAAGTATAAGTTCTGATAAACCTATACAGACAACCGTTTCTTTTAAAATTAAAAGTTTAAAAATAAATTGAATAGTCAAAAGTGTGAAATATTTAGATTGAAGCGCAAACTTCAAAACAGCACAATTTCGGGTCTTTTAAAAAACAAAAAACCGGCTTTGAAGACATTTATTAATATGCAATGTTTTCATCGAACACGAACTCCATGGAAGGATTCAGAAAAACAACTGGCATTATCATTGTATTATAAATCGCCTACCGCTTACAAATTTATGTTGAACCATTTAGGATTTGTTTTGCCAGCAATTTCAACAATCAAGTCGTGGTTGAAAATTGTTAATTTAAGATCGGGGACAAATAATGTTCTTATACAAAATTAAAAAAAAAGTTGAAGGAATGACAGACAAAGAAAAGCAGTGCGTGGTAATGTGTGACGAAATTACTTTAAAACGAAATTTAAATTATAACCAATATTGGGACTACGTCGAAGGATATCAAGATTTAGGGGAATTAGGACGTAAACCGTTTTAAGTAACCATGGATTGGTTTTTATTTGAGAGGAATATTGTATAATTGGAAAATTCCATTTTGTTATTTTCTCAGTAGTGGTTCAGTTAAAAGCGAAATATTATGTACTCTTATAAAGCAAGTGATGCATAAGTTGTTTCAAATTGGATTGAAACCTCGAGCGTTAGTTTGCGACCAAGGATCTAATAACAGAAGTGCTCTATCTTGTCTAGGCGCCACAAAAGAAAATCCAACAATTCAAATCGACAATAACAAAATATATGTAGCGTATGATCCTCCTCATTTACTAAAAAGCTTAAGGAACAATGTCATGAACAGCAAACTGGAAATAGTCGTCAACAATAAAAAATTCAGTGGACCGATTTTGTCAACACTTTTTATATTGATCAGTGTAGCAGTGTAGCAAGATCCATGTTAAAAATTACGGACAAACATATTAACCCATCAAATTTTCAAAAGATGCGTGTTAAATACGCCGCTCAGGTATTTAGCAATTCTGTATCTGCAGCAATTAGCAGTGCTGTGATGACGGGTCAATTAACAAGTAATACGGCGTTAGATACTGCATCTTTTTTAAAACAATTAACAACATTTTTGACTGTTTAAATAGTTTTTCAGTAAATGATCCGAATCCCTACAAGCGTGGTCTTTCAGTTTTTAAAGACATGCCATGCGAAACGTTGAAACGTTCTGTACAATACTTCAATTCCATCAAGTTTTATGAGAACGGTGTAGAAAGAAAAATATATACTGTATCGCAGGTTTCCAATGGACTATAAATTCAATTTTAAGTCTGTGGGAGGACTTAAAGGGAGAAGGAACTTTGTACTTTTTAACGTCACGAATAAATCAAGATCCTCTAGAAAATGCTTTTTCAATGATTCGTGCTAGAGGAGGTTATAATGCCCAACCGTCTGCCCGCGAATTTAGGCTTGCATTACAACATAACATGCACATTCGCTTGCAAATACCAATAGAACAAGGGAATTGTGAAAAAGATAACGACGAGATACTATATGGTATAGATGAACAATTTAACACTAACTATGAGGAAGAGGATAACAAAATTGGGACAAATGAAAGTGTAGAAAATAATGAAACAAAGAGATCGTCTAGAACCTGTCTGGAGAACAAAATCAATGAAGACAATGTCGTAATTAATAGTTCTTTAGAATCTTGTTCAGTGTCGTATGTTGCGGGTTATTTAAGTCACTACATATATAAAAAGTACATTGTAATACGTGTAAGGAAATGCTAACAGTTAACGACTCAAGTGTTTTCAATGTGAACGAATCATTAATTCTATATAAAGATTACAGCAAATCTGATGGAATTAAATACTTACACAGACCATCACCCGAATTCTCAAAATTTGTGTTTTTTTATTGAAACTTTTTACTGAAGAATTTCATCTTTTAAAACAGATTATGGTTTATTGGAAAAATTAAACTCCGTATAAAAATGTCTCAACAGCAGTGTGAATTCATGGTTCAGAGAATGCGACACTCATAAACTGTTAATTATCGATCAGTTGGTTAAAATAAAACTATATCGAACCTTAAAGTGGGAGGCTAATAAACATATTTCTAATAGCTATAATTACAGTGATGTCACAAAACCACACCGTAAAATAAGAATATTATCTGCATAAATAAGTGTAAATGTTTGGATATGTTTTATGTATAGCATTGTATTAGGTACGTTATTATTTATGTGTAAATTGTTTGTAAATTATTACTATTATTTTAGATCAGTTGGAATTGTAATTTTGAAACAATGTTTATAATTAATGAGCTATTTTTACTTTAATTAAACTATTTTAATTCGAAACCATGATATTTTGATACAGTTTCAAAGAGTAAAATCCTAACTTTTTATCTCTACTAACAGATAACAAAGTGTCACTTTTCGTAAATTATTTTTTTCCCTCGGGAAAAAGTGAGTACTATTTTTAACACCAAATTTCCCTCAATAATTTTCTAATTCTATTGTAATATGATTTTTCAATATTAAATCGTCATTTATTTCGTCACAGAAAAGAATAGTGTATTATACACGTATTATCCGCACCGCGTCGGGAGACAACACACCTCAAGCTAAAATCTAGTACTTTTATTTTTAGAAGTAATAGGAATAGGTTTATTACCAAGTGAATTTAAATTTGAAGGTCTAGTGGAACCCACTTTCCCTAAAAACACGGTAACTTGTTGCCTTTTGAATTGAAAAATTTGAAAACCAATTTTTATTTAAAATCCTTTTCAACTGAACACGTAAAACAAGTAGATACAAAAACCAATAATTTTGCGTTTCTGAACTCTAGTGGTATTTCTCCCAGTATGTTCTACTTTATTCCTAACGAAGTTATTAAATGACAAACAAATGTCAACATTATTATTTGCAAGTTAAAAAATAAAGTGCAAGCATAATTTGTAAAATAATTGTTTCTTATTTATCTAACACCGACCAAACCAAACTGTTTTAACAAATAACGCTTCGCATGTATTTTAGTAAATTATTAAAAAAAACATTGTCATTAAAATCCAAGATATGTATCATCAATGGTATTATTCATAAATGAAAAATTCGTCACTTTTAATTACTAGTTAATACGTTTACTAAATATTTGAAAACGTTGCAACATTGTATTGACAAAAGTAAATTTTACGGATTGTATGTTGCGCCATTTTACAACGGTGGAATAAATTGAACTATTCTATTTCAAGAATCGTACACATTATAACTTAGCGCTTCAGTACAGGTGAAAAAGTAAACAAAACGCAACCCAACATGCATATGTGAATTGCATCCGTGATACAAGCAAATACAAGCGGTTGACTATCTTTACCAATATTTCAATCAACGCTTTGACATAAGTATTCCTTCATCTCCTTGAATGATGTTTCACACTCTTCTGTCCACACAAAATTTTTTTGTTGCTAGTTAACATATGTAAAGGAGCCAACAATCTAGCACTATTTGGGATTATATTTATAATAAAATTAATTTTACCCAAAAATTGACGAACATTCTTCTTATTCTTTGGACGTGGAAAATTCTTAATTGATATTAAGTTATAATTATGTGGCTGCACTGTGTTATATCTTATCCTGTGACCTAAATATTTTACATTGTCCATAGCAAAATTACATTTTGAAAGTTTAACTTTGAATCCTTCCTGTAATATTACTTGCAGCAAAAGTTCCAAATGTTCAATATGTTTCTCAAATGATTGCCAAAAAATTAAAAATATCATCAATATAATTCGCAAAAGCATTAGACCATATTGTCTTATAATACTTGCAAGTATTTGTTGGAAAATAGCTGGTGAAATTTTTAACCCAAAAGATAGGAAGTGTCTGATTGAGTTACAAATGCTGTCTTGTAACGATCTTTTTACGGAATGTGGGACTGACCAAACGCCGAATTAATATCCAGCACTGAATACCATGAACAATTCGGGTCTTTACAATTATATCCTCAATGCGAGGAAAAGGTTGTGATTCTGGCACGACAATCTTGTTCAATTCTCTCAAGTCAATACACAGTCTTGAACGTCTTCCATCTTCCTTTTTAAACGCTAAAGTAACTGGAGCAACAAAAGGCGACGTAGATTCTTCAATTAAATTCATCTTCAAAAGATTGTTCACTTGGGAATCAATATCATCTTGGTCTTGAATAGTACAGCGATATGGTTTCTTAGAAACATACCTGTTTTCTATAAGTTTAATTTGACCTTCATGATTCTTAACTTGTCCAACATCATACTTATCTACGGCAAAAATATTAAATTTTTCAACTATCTTAAGAATACATTTTTGTTTATCTAAAGTTAAATGATTCATTTTTCTTGCATTTCGAACGCGGGAGATTTTCATCCTGTATAAGACAAAACTTTTTAATGACATCAATCCTAAAGAAGATCGTACGAAAATTGTTCATTTTCTAATAACATTCTAATTCAACTTCATGTTCAATATCGTAAATTCGTAAAGGTAATGTAATTTTACCGATACTACTTTGCACCCACTAATTGTTTTGAATAAATTTTTACTGGATAGTATTTTTTCTTTCATATTTCATTCACAATTTTAAGAGTTAATTAATGATACATTGGAACCACTGTCATATATTGCTGTAATTTTCTTTTTGTTCAATGTAACATTCAATCTAATTAGTGGTGTGACATTTAGTTTTTTTTATCTTGATCTGGATCATCTTCAACCTTATCACAAGTAGAGTTTATCAAGTTTACACTTTTCTCATTTAATATTTTCCATCTACATAATTCAATTGGATGAAAACGATTAGGGTTTTCCTCTATCCGCCACAATAGTAACACTGTTTCTTATCCTTCTGTTTTATAATTTTGTTTAATACATCAGGCTTTGAAGTAATGGCTAATGTATAATCCCTTTGTCTCATTTTTTTATATTTTACTTCATTTAAATTGTATCTTCTTAACTGATTCATCAACATTTCTGTACTAACGATTTCTTCCATGTCTAACTTATCTTGAATTAAATGTGGTAACCCAAATACTATATGGTTAATACGTGAACGAATTGTCATATCAGATTCAGTCTCAAGCAACAATCTCTCTTTCTTAAGAGCATAATCTAAAATTGAACCACGGATAAATCTGAACGAAAACGCAAAATTTACGGAACGCCAACTTTTATCACTAAAGTTGAAATAAACGATTTTTTCCACTTATCCCACTCTCGCTGATTTTTAACTTAGATAATGTAGAGTATACTCTTGTCCACTATTTTCACAAATAATCTAAGTATTTCTATCTTCTTTTCGTCAGAATTTACTTGATGACGTTACATTCTGCTTCAAATAACTCTATCCATTCCATAGCATTATTATTTCCTTGAAACTTATCTAAAACAAAAGTTTCTGTATCTGTGATAAATTTAATTCCTTATTCTCTAAACGTATGTTTAATTTCTCAATCAATTCAAGTAATTTCTTTGAATATGATTTAGCATTATTTGTAACATTGTCATTATTAATTAACAATGATGAATCTAACACTTTTGTTGTTTATCCAAATAACATTCTTTGAACACAGGATTTAACTCTTCATCAAAATACATATCAACTATTTCTGATGGCAAATTAACAATTAAATTACGATACTGCCTTTTTAGTAAATTTTTACATGCATTTCTTACGATAGGAATATTAAATAGGTCACTGTGAAATTCTTTGTCTTGCATCTCTATTAGAAAAACAAATACTGTTTCTTCTGAACATTTACGTATTGTTTTAACATTAGTTACCAGGCTTGTCTTCTTAATTTCTTCTACAATAATGTAGAAATGCACTTTCATAACTGCTATTTCTGAATTAACTTTTATTATGACTAAAAAAACCGATTTATAATTCTGTATCAAGCTTTTTAATAATGACGACATATTTCTCTCTAAAGGATTATAATTTTATTAGTTAATTAATACAACAATAATAATATTTACCTAAAGGAAATCGGTTTTAAATGTCATTACTGTTCAGATAAAATAAATTAAAAAAAAACAATAACTTGTCAAAATTGAAATAATACTAGCTTAATCAAACTTGAATAAAATACAATTAAGAACAATTGAATAATAATCTAAAACTAAAAAATGGTATTATATTTTTACATATAGTATACAGGGTACAGGGTGTGTTCCCTTATTGTACGCAAAGAACGTTAGATAATAATGCTTCGACAAAAAATAAGAGTAGTTATTCACATAAACTTATGTCAGAAAATGCCCCCCTTCAAAGGCTAAGATTGAAAACTACATTTTAATTATTTTTACAAATTTAAAAAGATATTTAATAAAACTTGGGACAGTCACAGTACTGTTGTTAAGAAGATATTATATTTTTACTTTTAATTAAATTAAAGTACCCCTCTGTACATCTGTTTTTAAATATGGTACTCGGTACACAATCAGATTTCTCGTCTTCAAGACAGTGTGCCAATAGAACCATTTTCTAATCGTCTTCTTCTTTATCGAATAATGCGACACATAAATCCATTTTTACGAATACAAACTCTGAAGACTCAACACGACTGTCGTTCTCAAGCAGCGCAAACGGAACCATAGGCTACGCTCAAGTCGGCACCATTGACGACGACCGAAAAAAGCCTAAACCGAACCGTACCTTAAGATAACTCCAAAAATGACGTGTTTCGTTTTCGTTTCGTGGTCTAGTAAAACCCCATTTAACTCAATTTTGCAGGTTCATGAACTCGTATGATAGTTCAAAATTAACGGAATTAAAAATATGGCCTGAACAATTAAATAATATTTTAAATGATTTTAATATGATACAAGATCAAATAGATTTAATTGTTACCGAAGAAAATAGTAATAAAGATGAGTAATCGATTGAAGTTTAACAAAATTATAAAAAACTGGAAGATTTAGAAAAATATCTTTTATAAATACACTGCATTGACAAAAGAAAGATTAGAAACGTTTCAAGAAACCCAAACTTTATTAAAGTACAAACATTCCAAACAAAAGCTTTAAATTATTATCAGCCATAAATTCGCCTTCTTTTAGCGGTCAGTGAAACCAATGGACGTCATGAGTCATTTAAATCATTAATCCACTAAGACAATAGAATAAGTAACAGTCAAAAACCGCATTATTTAAAATCCTGTCTTGTAGGGGACGCGGTTCAAATAATAACCTCGTTAGCAACTTCAGAAACTAAATTATTTAATAGCGTGGGACTTATTAATTAATATATTTCATAAAAAAACAAATAATAAAACTCACATAAATTCATTATTCTCATTACCAACATCCACGAAAGATAATCCAATATCGTTAGAAGCCGATTGAAATGTAAAGAACCTGTCATGACCTGCGCAGTGAACGAAAATGAAACGGACCAGTCTATTGTTTACATTAAGGGAAGATAATTTCGTAATTTGGTTTGTTGTTTTCTTCAAATTGTAACCTAATTTAATAAATGATAAGGTATATATTTTTATGATTTATCTTGAGGAAGTGTTTCAAAATTTGATTTTGTTTTAACACATCCTCGATCAAACCCTACTTTAGGGTTTAAACAAATTTTTACGGCGCTACTTAATTGTAGAAGTCAAATTAATCGTTCGCGCAGATTGACTCACGTGACAGAGTTCTTTACATTTTTAATCGTCCTCTATGTCAATTGATTGATAAAACCTGACTCAATATACAAAACCTCATTTTTAAAATTTTAAGTCTCTGACGGTTAATGCGGTAACTAATAACGATAATTTGAGTGCGCGTATTGTAAAGAATCTCATTTCATATACTTTTGTTTAAAATTTGTAACAAGACGTTGCCTTACAAGAAGCAATTGTGTGCGCGAAGGTCATTCAATCAATCAATTTAAAATTATTGAAGAAACTTCTTCTCATATTGAATCAGAAGCATCAACGTCTTGTAATCACGTTAGCAGATTATTTAATTCATATGCATTATTATCAACTGTAAATGTAGACGTGATAGATCTCAGCGGAACCACACATTCGTGTCGTGCATTATTAGGACTCCGGTAGTCAATCAAATTTTTAGAAGATTGATTTGAGAACCTAATTTATTTAAAAGTGTCCAGCTTTTACGACTTGAATGTTTAGGTTTTAGTGGGTTTTCCTAAACGTTGAAGTAATACCCGACAAGACGAACCAATCCACTGATTGCACACAGTTTCAGGTCACCCACACTATACAGTTTTATACTGTTCTTCTGGGGCACTATACATAACACTTACATCACAATACAAATTTGTATAATGTACCATACAAATAAATCAATAAATCAAATTTTATCATCAGCAAATTCGCAAAACTATTGAAAACTCCTAAACAACAAAGCATAAATCAACATAATAGTTCAGTTCAGGAAATGCTTCATATTACAATCAAATATCTCGTTGTAACCAAAATTATGGAAAATTTACCAGTTATCGATTTTCAACAAAACCAATTTTATATACCACCAGGAATTAAACTCGCTGATGATCAGTTTTATAAATCGTTACCAATCGATATTTTATTAGACGCGGAGATATTTTGGAACTCAAATGTGTAGAGCAAATAAAAAACAAAGGTCAACCTATCTTACAAAAAGCGGTATCAGGTTGGATAGTTGGTGATAACGTCAACAATACCACTTTTGATAACAGAAGGTCAACAAATAATTATTTATATTTAAACGGTATTAACGATAACTTAATTTTGGGAAATCGAAGAATTTCATCAAAACCGAATCGAATATAAGAAGGATGAACACAATGAATAGTTTACTTACCACCATCCGGTCAACTGCTAGAGTACCTACCATGGACAAAAAATTAAATAAACATAAAAAATACATTGTAAACAAACTTTTGGTGCTATCCCATTAATATTGTCTCGTCAACTGTAGTTATTACATGTTCTTAGTGCACTCTTCAAATTGCTCAAGTTTTTTTCATATAATTCATTCGATTTCGTCGGTAACAATTTGTAGTTTGTTTTTTCAGTTCTATCTTTTATTTCATCAGAAATTCTACTTATAATAACTGAAAATTATGTTATCAATAGCAACGACACGCCATCAAATTGATAAACAAACTACATGGATAAAGGATAAGATAATGTACCTATTAAAATTCATTTTTTGCTTTAAATGTTTCTTAATTGAAATATAAAACTTTATATGTACCATTGTCATTACTTGATGTTTGTAAAACTCGCACAACGTTTCACCTCGTAAGGGACAAGAAACTTGAAATTTCTTCTCGACTTCTTTAAGTCTAGAATCTGCTTACTGTTTACTAATTTTTGACCTTTACGTTTTAAACTAAAAGTTCGGCGCAAATCAAAATTTAACTACAACACAATTATTTGATTACTGTTTATTTCGGTTATCTTTATACAGGGTGTCCCTAAACTTTTGACAGTCCAATTTCTAGAAAACTGTTCATATGACATGTGTGAAATTTAAACTAATGCTTATATTTATTATGAAATGACTTCCGTTTTCTTGTAATTTCCGGTCACGCAACCCCAACAATTTTTTAAATGGGACTACTGGTAAAATATTACATTTTAGATATATCATTCAAAAACACAACGATACCACACTTGTCAACATTGTATTGTGCAGTAATGATAATAAGGGTTATTAAATTTTTACTAAATCATTTTGCACTCAAAAATTTAGGCGACTACGAAACAAATAACTATTGCAGCAACAACATAGGTTGCCATTTAGCATTGTTAGGTGAAGTTTATTCAAGAACTGTCATTAATTATTAGTCATAATCTTGTGAAGACACTGTAATAATAAGTAAATCATCATATTCGTATGGTACATTTAAATATTGTATTGTGATGTAAGTGTTATGTATGGTGCCCCAGAAGATTAGTATCAATCAATCAATGTATTTATTTGTTTTATATAATAAACAAAGAATTCGGTTTCTCATCATGCATACAAAATAAAATTAATCAATACACTTCTATTTTTCACAAACAAACTTTTTTATATTAAATTTAAAATTAATTCCCTTTCTCCTCTCCTTCTCTTTTGAATAACTACCTTTTCATTCTTCTTTAATCTATGTTCTATATCTTGATTATGTTTCTTTTTCTTCTCTCTATTGCTTCTCTTTTTTTATTACTTCTTTCATCAACCCGATCCCCTTTCCTCTTTCCCCAGCAGTTCTCGTCGCTCTCTCTCTTCTTCCCTCAGTTCTCCACATTCCTTACTTATGTGTTCCAAGTTCTCCTACCCATCTCCACACATCCTACATATTCTATCCTCGTCCTTCAACCAATATTTGTTTTCCTTTCCTCATTCCCTACCTTAAACCTTGCTATAATTCTTTTTCCCTTAATCCCCTCTCTCCAATTAAATATCTGGGTTTTTCTTCTGTCTTTATCTTCCAATATTTTCCATTGTATTTCCCTTCTTTTATTCTTCCCGCTCTTTCTTGCACCTGCGAGTCCACATCCCTCCTTACTATCTCTGCTTCTACCAATCTCCTTCTCTTCTTATTCTTGTTATCTCTTCTCTTGCGTAACCCCCTCTTTCTGTAATATAATTTTCTTTCTTCTTCTCCATATTTTACCTTCTGCATTTCTATTTCTTTCCAACACTCGTTTAATATCTCTTTCTCTCTCTTGCTGATCTTCTCCTCATATCTCATTGCCCTTCTTCCTGTCTGTGTTCTTATCTTTTCTATCTTGACCTCCTCCTCCACTATGTATCCCGGTGTTTCTTTTTCTAATCCTAGTGTTCATTTCAAAATTTTTCTTGAATTCTTTCCAGCTCTATCCATTCTTTCCATCCCCATAATTCCGCTCCATATGTCAAAACACTTCTTACCATCCTATCGAACAGCCATCTTCTTTTCTCAAGGTCTTTCCCAAATATTCTTTCCCTATGCCCCATACTTGTCTGACTACCTTGATTTCCATTCTGTTCCAGTTCCTTTATATGCTCTCTATTCTTATTGTCGTAGCTTATTACGTATCCCAAATATTTGTATTTTTCTATTTCCTCTTCCTCCCACCACCATTTCATTTTTCTTTCTCTTCCTTTTTTTTCTTAAATTCCATGATCTTTGTTTTCCCACATTCGCCTCCAATCCTTTCTTCTCTAAGTACTTTTTAATTATTTTTATCGTCTCTTTCATTTCTTCCTCGCTCTTCGCCACTGCCACTAAGTCATCCGCATACGCTAGCACTCTAACTTTTTCTTCCCTACCACGATCCTTCCCACTTGTTGCTTCTCAACTCCTCCTCCATGTCCCCTATATATGCTGCGAATAAACACGGGCTCACAGGTAATCCTCTTAGTATTCTGAACCCATCCCCACTTCACCTTTGACTCTGCATCTTGTTTTGTTATAGCACTCTTCAATCGCCCTACCAAATTTTCACTTATCCTTCTCATTCTCAAATACCCCCACAAACACTCCCTTTCCACCCTGTCAAACGCCGCCTTTACGTCTATAAAGATTGCCCACATTTTACCCCCTTCTTCTCAATCTGCCTATTTACTATATGCTTTAGAATGTAAATATTGTCGATTGTGCTTCTATTTTTCCTAAACCTGCTTGCCAATCTGGTAGTAACCCTTTTCCCTCTATTTCCTCGACCAATCTCCTTCTTAAAATTTCCCCATACACCTTATACCCTACGTTCAATAAGCTGACTGCTCTGTAGCTTTTGCCTCTGTCTTGTTCCCACCCTATATATCGGACACACTATCGCCTCCCTCCACTGCTTTGGGAATCCTTCCCTTTCTATATCCTTTCCATCATCCTTCTCAACCTCTCCTTCATTTTCTCCCCACATACATCCACTGCTCTCCCTGTGTTCCGTCCGTGCCTCCTGCTTTTCCTTTCTTAATTTTTCTGATCGCTTCCTCCATTTCGTCCATTCCTATCTCTCCTTCTCTGGATCTCCGCTCATTTCCTTCATCCCTCTCCTTCCTTTCTATCTTCTATTTCGCCCAGTAGTTCCTTGCAATGTTCCTCCATTTTTGCTTCTAATCTTATGTCCGACTCTCTTTTTTTTCTTATTCTTCCAATAAACTCCATGCTTGTCTTTCATTTCTGATTTCCTCTATATCCTTTTCTAATTTCATTCTGTATTCTACCTTTCTTTTTACAAAACTGTTTTGAAGTTTACCTTTAACTTTCTGTACTCCTCTATCTCAATTTGCCTTTCTTCCATTGTCTTCCCCTCTTCTCAATTTTTTCTTTGCAATCTGACATTCCACCATTCATACCTTTTCCTTAATTCTTTCGTCTCTTTCTTATATTCTTTCGTTTCTGCAGCCTCTTCCATTTTCTTTACTATTATTCTTATCTCCCCTCTATTTCATCTTGTTGTTCCCAGTTCTCTTCTAGTTTGTCTCTATACCTTTCGATACTTTCCCTTGTCCACACTTTCCTTTTCCTCCACTGCCCTTCTTGTTTATCATTTGTACCTTTCGACTTTTCCTCCTCCCCAATATCGTCAGTTCTAGTGGTTGGTGATCTGACTCCTCCCCCTCCCTATTTTAAACCCTTATATGTCCTCCAACCCTCTTTCATTTGTCACTACGTAATCAATCACCGACTCCCCCTACTCCCTATGAACATGTACTCTCTCCTTTTCCTTCATCCTCCATGTTACCGTTTATTACTGTCCATCCTCTTTCATTACATAGTTCAATCAATTTTTCTTCCTTGTTAATTTATTTTCTTGTCTTTTGTATTCCTCTTTTTACTTTATCATCATCCCTCCTTCTTCACCTATTCTTGCATTAAAATCTCCTCCTATTATTATCTTTTTCTTCTTCTTCTCTCTCTTTCACTCTCACATAAAACGCACCGCTTTAAAGTTCACATAAAATTCTATCCGCGGATCTTATTATACATATGTGTATAGGCGCTTACTTTAACAATATTTGTAAGTTATCAATTTTTTTACTTCACAAATACATCAGTTCTGTTATCACTTTATACACACTGTATTCCTTACACTTTTTAAAAGTTACGTAACCAAGGTCCTTAATCCGTATTTACTTATTCAGTACTTTTGTTCTAACAATCTATTTACATACCTACTCATTTAATCACTTAATTTCCTATCACTGACTTTATCATCACTATTTATGTCTCTTTAAATCACTCACGATATGCGTTATCGTTATCTTCTTTCACTATTTTTCAATGTAACAAGCTACTTTTCCCGTAAAAGTAATAAAATCAACTATTGCACCTATATTTTAATTATATTCACCAGTTCTACGTATACATCCACTCGTCTCAACGTCTAAACACCCAACCCCAGAAGATTAGTATAAAACCTGTATAATGTGGTGACAAAATAATGATGACCTTTCTTTTTTCAAAAAAATGTACATAGTCATTAATTTGAACATTTTCTTTAATTTTTTCATTACTTGTACTTTTTAATTTCCTATGTTGCGTTTTTAATAAAATAAGTTATTTTTGGTAGCTACTATTTCAAACTATATACAGATCATTACTGCACAATACATTGTTGACAAGCGTGATATCGTTGAATTTGTTTTTGAATGATATACCTAAAAACGTAATATTATACCAATTGACCCATTTAAAAAAATTTTGTTGGGGTCACGTGACCGGAAATGACAGGAAAAACGGAAGTCATCTTATAATAAATATAAGCATTCGTTTTTCACGGTTTATAGCTGCCAAATTTCATACATGTCATTTAAACAGTTTTCAAGAAATTAGACTGTCAAAACGTCGTGGGACACCCTATATGATTTTCAGAATCACTGACTACTGAGCCATCTGACCCGACACAGCAGTGGGGGGTATTTGTACCCGCTGAATCAATAAAAGGAAACGCCATTTTGAAGGATAATGTTTTTACGTTAAAAATTCTCTCAAATTCCGAGTACTTCAAGGTTTAGAAAAATCTAACGTTACTTGAAATCGCGGAGACGATTTTCGATCAGCCATTTCTTCGCAAATTAATTGATGGGGTTTTTAGATTGTCCATACCTTCTATACTTAATTAAATATAAAGTTCCTTATGAACAAAGAATTAATTAAAAATAACATATTAAATCCGGATGAGTGATTGGTTTCACTCGAGTTTGCTCAATTTACAATCTGAGTCTATAGGTATAGTTATCTATGAGCAATAAATAGGATATTATATAAAATAAAGGTCTTTCCAATAATATCAGGCAAGTTTCAGCTGTTTCTTGTTTCCTTGGTAATGTTTAAGTTTAGGAAGATAGTAAGAGGTTATGTATATTTTGTTACAAATCTCATAAATTAGTTTTTGGATTTTTTTCTATTAAACCATATTTTAATTTATTCTTACGATAACATGATATCATTTAATAAGTACTTTATAATGTAGCATAATTTTACTTCTATTTAATACAATAATCAGCATCTACAACGGAAATTATTATCTTACACGAGGTTTTGCTATGTTAGACTACTTACCGCTAGTAACTGTTATTATCCACGCAAGATAAGACGTAACTCTTGTATTCACACTTGGAAACCCGCCTCCACAACCTATCCCATAGGATATCACCCCTACTAACTGCAGCCTTCTGGTGTTATTGTCGTGCCACAAAATAGGTCCGCCCGAATCAAATTGACAGGCATCTTTACCATCTCCATAAGTACATAAAGCACTGCTAAAAATTTTTGTATCTTTGAGTTCTTCTTGACATTTGTTGTTTGGTAACACTGTCAATTCTACTTTTTGCAGCACATCTGGTCGTGGACCAGTAAATTCAATTGTTCCCCAACCTACATTTTTGTTAAAAATTCTAATATAATAAAAAAATTAATTAGAATAGTATTTACCTAAAGCTAACAACCGTCCGACCTATAAAATCTACCGTTGAATACCGAAATGGAAGACAAACTGGACCGACATCGCCACCAAAAGGTATTGTTTTTTCTGTTTTAACAACAGCAATGTCATTTTCCCTTGACGTTAAATTGTAATCGGGATGAGCTATGAATTCTTGTAACAAGTACAAAGCGGCAGAAGTTGTGTCAGTACCTAGAAATGTCAAAATTAGATTTTAAATTTTAATTTGCAAATAACTATACCCGAGTTCAAGTTATGATCTCCCACTAAAATTGCAAAAGTTTTGATGGTTTCGCCTAAAAACAATGTGCGGTGGTTAAAGCGTATCTATTTGCAATTATGCTAGCTCCGCATGTTAAAATCACGTTTGACTAAATGGATTAATGCAGCCATATGTGGAAATTCGTTTACTCCTGTGTCGACACCACCGACAATTCGTCTCTGTAAAAGTAATTCCGTAAATGTTGGTTATTTATTACATCAGTTTAAAGTGATAATTTGAGCAATTGTTTTAGAGTCAAAACTTTGAAATGAATTCGTTTATTTATAAACGATAATAAAGGAAAGTGCACCACTCAAGTGTAGGAAAGAATTCTATAAGTAAAATACCCAGTAAAATGGCAGGTTTTTGAAACTATTTGATTCACATCTCTATACCGGTCATAGTTTCAGAAGAACAATGGCTACATTTATTAGCCCATTAGGAACTCATTTACTATCCTTAAAACGGCACGGAGAGTGGAAGTCTGCCATGTCGCAGAGGGATAGGTAGAGCATTCTCTACATACCATCCAAGACTGCAAATTCCTACTTTCTGTCCTATACTAACTCTCACCAACCTTCGGAATTCTGTAATCACGTGCAGTGTTCACGGCTGCTTCGCTATTGGCTGATCAGTATTTGAAGGACATCGCAAATAGACTACTTTTTTTACACGACACTAAATTAATATCATTTTATATTTGTAGCCGAGGTGGTTTGTTTCATGATCATATTCATTAGGTAAATACTGCTATTCACCTGCACACTGCGTGTTTAAAACGTAATAGCTATTTTACTATAGTGACGCAAAATACTATTGTAACATAGTTACAAAAATGATAAACGCTTTGGATTAGTTTTGGCTGTACAACTTAACAAACATAAAAAAACCATTCCTACCATTAAAGAATTTCTTTATTTTTTATTTTTTACTTAAAGTAGAGAAAATTATCTTTTTTTAATTCTCATGACATGCTTTGTCTAGTTTGAAAGATTCTGCCGACCAACTTGGTACATTCCTTACAAAACCTCCGTAGGTTTGATTTTTTCCCCCACATTTTCATGTAAATCTAAATAAAAAGCAAACACCGATGGTACCATCTAAAATTCCAATCAGTTGATAATTCAATTTTTTTAACTAAGCCTTCCATCCACTTGATACAATGTTATTAATTTACGTTTTGACTTTAATTATACCTATATCAAACGCGGTTGACAATGGTTGAAAATGTTGATATATTTTTACTTTTATTTTATATACTTAAATCTTTTTTTTTGGTGAAGTGGACTGGATATATTTGGCAGAAAGTGATCACTGACAGTGGGCCATTATAAATAAATATGCTATAACTAGTACGAAGTCTATTGGTGGACAAAAAGAAGCTAAACAGATAAAGATCAAAATCAATTTTTTGAAGAAGATTGCACAATTGTTAAAAGCGAGGATCTTTAAATACCAGTTGGTAACTATCAATTTCACCCAAACAATCAACTATGGTAGACACAGTAAGAAAAGTCACTCAGATCAATTTCATTTAATAGGTCTATTTACTAAAACACACAATGAAGTAGGCACTCTGAATAAGATCTTATCTTATAAAACCCTTATTTGTCATCAACATGATTTTGTTTGGAAAAATATTTGTAAAACATGTAGAAATAAACGAAACATACCTGCTGCCGCCAACCACAGTCACATTTTGATGGTTGATTAGACTTCATTTGAGTTGTTTGATTGAATAGCAGTTATAAGTGCACAAAAAACCTGCCTCATTGTAGTAAACCACGATGCAAATAGTCCTTGCATTAAAAAGGTTATTTTGAAAACATTCAAACTTATAAATACAAACCTATTACAATTCGATTTCCCTATAGAAATAGTACTCATTGATCAGACCCACATTAGTTGTGCACATCTTTAAATTTAATGTCTCCAATTGTAGATATTACAAGCCTATCTTGTTGACGGCAATTTGTTGACTAAAATTTAAAAATAATCAAAAACCAATGACTTTGAAAACATGTTACCGGTGGTAGATTTATATCTTCACAAGTAACAACTATAACAACGTTAGGAGTAGTTTCTCCAACCCATCGGCACGAAGTTCCCGGCTTATAAAATTTTGGATATTCTGGATTGTAGATATAATACTTTTGCCCCATTGCGACATCTTGATAGTAATCACAATTGCTGTCTATTGCTGCCACTGTCAACAGTATGACGTTTAAATAACCAACTAGAACGATGTCAAATCTCTGAAAAAAATAGTCTAATTAAATTTTATTAAAATTGAATTTGTGAAACGATAATTTAAAAAAAATTGTTATTTTGTTTGGGATACTTTCAATGATTATTGTTGCGTATGTACAATTTTTTTTCAATTGCTGTAAAGAAAGATGTACCTATAATCAAATCAAATATGTTTCTAATGTAATATGCTTTTACAAAATGTATACTAGAAAAAACGTTTTACGCAAACTCCACATCGCCCCGATATTAATTGAGTCACGACTCAAATGTTTTGTAAAAAAATTAAACTAAGAAAATTACTTACTAAAAAAATAATGTAGATAAAGTTGTAAGTAATGTAATTTGTAACAACTTTTCTTCCTTATAACTGTTTTTGTATGATTAATATTTTGGTTAAAAATTAATGTCACATGATTGTCGTCTTATCAGACAACAAATAGTTTGAAATCAAAGTTTTGTCTAATTTAATTATAAACAACTTTTATTCGGAAAACAATAAGTAAAATGAATATTTTATAAATTTTCCCGCAAATAAGAAAATCTATGTAGGTTATAGCCCTGTTAAATTGCCTAAAATCGAATCAAATCTCAGTATTACAAATAACATGTACACTCATGAAATTTAAAACTTGGACACCACAATTTCTGTAAACAAAATTTTGATTCGATAATTAATCGAGCTATGGTGTTTAATTAGCGATACCTTAAATATACTCTTTAAAGAAAAAATTAAGTAAGCAACGTAAATTACCTATTTTCTAAAACGTGCTTAGTGTAATGATTCATTCTACAGTCCTTCTATAAGATAACTCCTGCTGAGACTACCTGCTGTTAAATTGTAAATGATATCCTTAAGCCCGCTTCACAATGTGCAAACTTTTGTTTACAGAAATTGTGGTGTCAAGTTTTAAATTTCATGAGTGTACATGGCAACTTTTCGTAGTTTTTAGATCTAGTGTATACAAACGGACGACCGGCCGGCCGGCCAGTATCACCTAATTATTTTCATACTTCCATCTTATTTTTAAAAAGGTTATTTTCCATGATGATAGAATTACATCTGTTTTTAAAAGCGAAATAAGATTTTATTGAAACTACAAACCAATATTTATCATCGGCAATTATTTATAAAACCTTAGAAAGTATATTATCTGGAGCACATTTATACTCATATACAACATAATGTCAATTCTTCAAAATGGATTTGTTTCAGGAAACTCTAGCGCCCCTTACAACAATCACTCAGTCAAACTTCCCCAAATTGATTCAATAGCGCACTTCAGTTAAAAATTTAAAATAAGTATTTAGTAAAAATTTCTAACATAATGCTAAAAGACTGTTTTAGGAAATTGATAAATAACGACAATAACAACAATAATGAATAAATAACACAAATAAAAACGACCCAACAAACATCAACAATCAACCAGCAACCAACAATTTGTAATTGGTAACACTGCAGCAAACTGCATTTGACACTAGCATTTTAATTGATAAAATAAATCATGTAACATTACATCTAGCTTCGTTAATTTGGTTTGCACCGGATTTATGAAATAGTAGTCGTGTGGTTGGGTATGGAGGAAATTTCTACTATACTCTCATCCTTATTTACAAAAGATGAAATTACAATGCCAATTACGAAATACATATTACAGAAAGATATTGAATTTTGAGAATTGTTTCATATACAAAATTATCATTACAATTAATAAGAACCAATAATTTCTGTAATCTTGGTGTAAGATTTGATAGTTTACTAAATTTAAATGACAAAATGATGGAGCTATAGAGTACATCATTAATACTTTTGCCTTAAATCCAATCGATTATTATGCTTTAGTTTGGTTTAAAAATATATGTTTTCATATAAATTGAAACAGTGGGAAACCTTATCATCTACTACTACCAAGCAAAACATGAAAGAATCAACTTATAACAAATGCTGCCATCTATTAACATTTTGGCGAGAAATGCGATCGTCTCGCGGGTTGACAAACAGCCAGGAATACTCGATACAAAGAAGCAACAGATGACATTCGATTTTTACATTTAGTTAGCGATTGCGCAATGACATCATCTCTCTGTAAAACAAGGAAAAACATTTTTTTCTGTTTGTCTCATAAAGGAAAAACTTAATCTCGTTTTGTGTCATTTTAAAAGATCAGAATGTCAACCCAGAAGATTCACAGACGCTAACGCACCCTTTTTGTTGATTTGTATAGTGGCAATATAAAAGAGAAGGAAACTTCGAAAGAAGTCTGCTACCAACATCGACAAAGTAAGCAACAGATCCCCATGTGTCTTAATGTAGAAAATAGCTTAAATACAAAACGACAGCTACCCGAACCCGTATTACCTGAGAGCCATTTGCCAAGGATTATTTAATTGCAAAAAACCTGTAAATTAGACATAGTAAGGATGCATCAATAAAAGAAACATGCCATTTACTCTACTTCATAATGACGTGGAAATCAGTTTGAATTTACAAAATTATCATAATTATGCAATGAATTTTTTTAAGCAAGAAAACCGAGACGATTTTTCGGAAAAATTTTACGTTCTTGCCACTGTAATTTGTTACACATCAGACGTACAAAATATGAGTATTTTAGTTTTCTTCAAATTTGTGTTCAGACATTTTTGTTTTAAGATCAACAAAATTATTTAAAAAAGCCAAGTAAGGTACAAATAATTTGCCACATTGCACTTTATGAAAAAAAGGTGCCACTTCCCCCTCAGAACC
Source organism: Abscondita cerata (assembly GCA_030710515.1). Lineage (NCBI taxonomy): Eukaryota > Metazoa > Arthropoda > Insecta > Coleoptera > Lampyridae > Abscondita > Abscondita cerata. The sequence continues at coordinate 236,537 of JALBCR010001141.1, forward strand.
TGTGTGGTTTTGTTTTCATTTTGTTTTCCTAAAACAGTCGAAGTGCCTAATTGTCTACAAAAACAGTTTGCCAAACAACTTTTGATTTTATGCATAAAATGAACGCACGAATCCTGGTACGTCCTACGGGGATGGGACAACTAGTGGTAGACATCTCCCCGTCGGCAATGGTGCAGTCCACATCTCTGCATCAGGATAACTGGTCGTCAAGACAACTGCTCGGTGAGAAAACTTCACATCTTAAATATAAGACGGGGAGTTATGCGACGGTATAACTAAAAAAAATGTTCCGTCCTGAGGCCAATCGATCGTCCGTCCGTATGTAAACAATATATCCAAAGCTTCACGGATTCAATGAAACTTGGATGCAGGTGTTATATTTAAAATCAAAGATCTGGTTATTGACATAATATAATTTGCCGAATCAAAAGGGCACTTAACCTACAAAGATTTTCCAATTTTAGCAATTCACGAATGTTATATAAGGCCTTAGAAACCGTTGGTATGATTTTAATGAAAGTTGCTACTTTAATTATAATACCGTAGATTCAGTAAGTTTTTGGCATTATTTATCGCGCCAAAAAGGCATTTAACCTACAAAGATTTTTTAATTTTAGAATATTTCAAACATATTTATTGTACGCATTTTCTGTTCAAACAAGTCATATGTAATCAGTAAGTTTTGCTACACCTAGTGTCGACACGATACGTACGTAAATGCATTGGTATTCAGCAACTTCGTCGACAGATAAGTAAAAAAATTACATAAATCAATTCTACGATAATTATAGCCAACAAAGTGTTAGCAACAATAAAAATCTCAAATCGCCTCTTGCGAATTTGCAGCAGATCATTCGAGATTTTTGGGAGACAAATTATAACAAATTGTACTATCTACCACTACTATCTCGAATTGAGCATTTTCCTACCAATGTAGAGACGTCGATGACCGCATTAGAAGGTTAGTAGTTTCCAAACCTACACATTGTAAAGTTCCTTAGATGTTTAACCTACATGTAATGCAAATGTAAATCATTTCAAAATAAACGTATATCACTTTTGTTTGTTTAAAAATCTTGTATTATTCTTTAGATGATTGAAATAATCAGCTACAGAGCGAGTTAGAAATATTCCAAACTAGTGTTTGGAAAAAATTTTATACGGAGTTGTCCCGTTGCTAGTTCACCTAATGACGAGTTGTGTTTCCGGCGGCAAAATGTCTACGGCGAGTTGTCACCGACCCGCATCCTGGGCTTCTCAACGGTCGAAAAGTGCCTTATGATCTATGAAATCTCGCGTACAAACCATGTGGAAACCAGGTGCAAAGTGGAGTAATTCTCTTCTGAACATTTTTCAAATTACAGACACCTGATCCTGGTCTCCTACAAATTTGATCCTGTACGAACCCTATATATTTGCTGGGGTTGGGATGAATTGGAGTTAAGAGTACTGGGCCAATTGTGTACAAAGTTTTCGCCATTTTGCACCAAGCATGAGCAAAATCGGTCTACAAACGGCGGAGATCTCGGGTGCTTCGTACAGGATGTAGACTTCTGAAGCTTGTAGGAGATCAGGTTCGAGTGTTTGTAGCTTTAAAAACGTGCAGAGAGAGTATTGCGCCTCTTTGCACCTAGTTTCCATCTGGTTTGTACGCTTTGCGACGAAAACTACTCTCCGGAGGCGACATTTTGTAGATCATGAGGCACTTTTTATGGAGCCTAGGATGCAGACGCGTGGTGCTCCAGAGTTTGTACATTCATTTTATGCATTAATATAACCATCCGACCCCAAAAAGCTGTTTGACAAACTGTTTATGTAGACGATTACGCACTTATCGACCCTTCTAAAAGAACAGCATCAAAGACAAAATCCAGCAGGGTCTGAGAGGGTAATTGTAAACAGTTTTTTTTAAAAGTGACTTTAAGTTGAAGCGATAATTTTATTTTTAAACATTTTAAAATGGTATTTTAATATCGTATTTCTACAGATGTTCTAGTTTGTAATACAAACTACGATGCTTGTTGTGTATTGCAAAAAATAAATAGAGGCTGTTTACAATTCCCAGAAAAATTTACAAATTCCCATTAAATGGGGTAAAGTCTGTATACTATTGGCGCGGAGTAATAAATCATAATTGCTTGAAATAATTCTTTATTTTCTTGTGAAAGCGGTACTTCTACGGTTAAGTAAAAACCAATAAATTCTAACCAAAATACGATCATTGTGCCGCTCTTGCAGCATATCGACCCATCTAGGGTCTGAGAACAATAGTTTAATCTGTGTAAACACGTTGCCATCAGCCCAGGTACTGACGAAACGAGAATCATAGCCGTAGATGTGGGTATTATACCAAGATACAAAAATAATGGTATATAATACGTAAGAAGTAAAATTTGTAATGTGATCTACTATACAAATAAAATAAATAACATATAAATAATATATGACATAAATATAAAATAAAATAGTAATGCAGATATCGTCAGTACATTTATTACAATTACAATTAATTTGCGGGGACCGATTTTAGGCATCAAAAAGTAAATTTGGCTCAATTATAAAATTATGTGGTTGTCATGGAAACTTATCAAAATGAATAGATAAAAGTAACAGGCATAAAAATGTTCATTTAAATAACAAGACATTAGTAGGTAAAATAGGTATATTTAAAAATAACTGACAATACTCACTCATGGTTACAATAAATGGTGTTTAGAGATAGAACACTGTTTAATGCACATTACGCTTGGTCATTTAACTTTCTTCCTCGTCTGAAATTTCCATTTCGGAATCAGAATCGCTGTCTTGTGTGTTTACTGATATAATAATTGGCTCCAATGTTATCTCTACTAAATTATCCAGTTGCCAACATTTGTCTTCTTCCTTAACGACATGAGATACACAGTTCTTCCATCTTTCAGGTGTTACTTTGTTTAATGCATTTTCAGAAGTTTTTCACGTCGTCGAGTTTAAAAGTGGTATTGTTACGAGCGACGTCACCTTTACTTGAGCCCAAACCAACTCTATAGGATTCAGCTCACAATGGTAAGGTGGTAAACGCAGTACTTCAATGTCCCGATTCTTTGCCATTTCGTCAATAACATGACGTATATACTTATTCTTATGAACTTTAACAATATCCAATAATTCTCTTTTCACCATGTCATCCTCAAAAGTTATATTCTTAACAGATAACCAATCTATAATTTCTGCTTTCCTCCAAGCGCTGGTAGGTAAATTTTCGTATCTTCGTGAGTGGTAGCTGGCGTTGTCCATAACTATTATAGATCCTTGGGGTATCAAATCTAGCATCTGCTCAAAATATTCTTCAACACATTAGCATTCATGTCTTCGTGGTAGTCGCCAGTTTTCTTTGATTCGAATTCTAACAAACCACCATCTACAAAGCCATCTTCATTGCCAATATGAGTAATAATTAACCGTGTTCCTTTCCCAGAAGGCGGTCGAAATCCTGTCGATAGCCCTTCTATAAATCCTTGTCGAGCACTCGTAACGGTATTATCATGCCATGTTTTTTTACGGTATGTCCTGCATTGATCCAGGTTTCATCCAAATAGAATATACGCCTGCCTTCACGCCTATATTTTCTTATTTCCCGAAGATAATTTCTCCTCCATGTAATAATCTCTTGTTTTTCAATTAAAACGGATCTTCTATTTATCTTCTCCCAAGTAAACTTCAACTTGCGAAGAAGTTTCCACAGTGTTCTACGACTCATTTGGGGTAGATTTTCATTCTCATTTACTGCTAGTAAAATCTTATCGATTGTAGGAATCTCTTTCCGTAAGTAGAACGAGTGAACCTTTCTACGGACAGAATTCCTCATTGCATCATCTAATTCCATCGGGCGCCGACCAGGAGATGGAATTTGTCCCAAATTTTTTCTTTCCCTCACTAGTTTATAAATGGTGGATTTTGATATTCCCGTCATTGCAGAACATAATCTACAATATCATCGACACTTTTTGCAGGGTGTTGACATCGAACAGCGTCATGCACATTTAAAATTATAATTTTTCATTAGCAGATAACGCACCACTTTTAACACGTTTTGCTGGTGAAAAGTTTTCCATTTAAAATTATTTGCACTAACACACAAACAAACAAACAAGCCGATTCATTGCTAATAACAAACTAAACATATTTTTCATTTAGAAAGTATACGAAGCCCTTCGGTCAAACAACTAATTATCTGTAATCTTTCGCAGAAATTACAACCCGTCTGCCGTAATGACTGCGCTAACGACCCCACTTTACCTGATGATAGATAATCCAACACACATTTTGACGCTAAAGAATAATTGTTTTAAAATTACTTTATTTAGCTATATCGATTCTTAATTGTAATAATAAGAAACAAACCACATAATAGTAAATAATTTTTTTGAAATATTCCACAGTTTAATAAGATACAAATAGATTCATAACTTTTGTAAAACTCAGTATACGTACCTATATAAAATTAAAATTTAAAATAGACAAATTGAGAAACGACACATTTGTCATTTATCGATTTTAGAGTTTAATTTTATATTCAAATACTGTGTTTTACAAAAGTTTTGTATCTATTTATATCTTATTAAACGGTGGAATATTGCTGAATAAATTATTTACTATGAAAAATAGATTCCACAAAGTAAGGATTGAAACAATAAAAGAAACCACATAATAATTCATATCAAGGTAGATTTTACTATTATAATATATTTACCTACTAAAAATATGATTTTCCAAACGTATCAGGTACCTACGCCACTGCAATACGGGAGATTCGATAATTCTGACAGGTTTATTACTCCGCGCCAATAGTATACTGAGTATAATCGTAAACAGGTCCTATTCATAGCTTGAATATGTGATAAATTTGCTCTGGGCAATTGAGAACAAAGGATAATAAACACATTTATATATTTTAATACAAAAATATTCATTAAAAAATTATTAACAAAAATTTGTTCACCTATGTGTTTCGATGCACAAAAACACAGAACACTAAATTTTTTACAACAACAACTTAAAGCATACTTTTCAAAAAGTAACTTGCATAGGTGAACAACATTTCAGCCACTAATAATTAAGAAAGCTGTCATTTTTTTTCGAAAACATCAACAAATCCATTAAATAAAAGTGTGATATTATTTTCATTAGATATGGCACGGGGCTCCGTGGATACAATCATTTCAAATGAAATATAAGAAATATCATTTTCTTGTATTTTGAATTCATTTCTTTGGAAACCAAGGCATCTCAAACCAACAACTTTGATTTCTTCATCATCTTTGTCAACACATACATACTTATAATGCACACAACTTATTTTTCCCCCAGTAAAATCCACTAAGACATATTTTCCTGATGTAATTTTTTGAAACTCTGGAATCTCGTATTCTACTTCGGGAACGCCATTTAGTAGGACACTTGTATCCTTTTCGTTAACTGCCTTAGACCTATTGTTTTCTCCTACTGCTGTATTTTTTGTGCCAGTTTTACAGATATCCTCTTATCGGTTTTCTTTTCTTCGGCTTCTTTTAATCTCTGAAGAACTGCATCAGAGGTCAGAACCTCCCCGTAATTAGATTGTTTCAAGCGGGGAACAACTTTTTTTGGTTCATCTCTCTGGGCATTCATTTGTGTGTTGGAATTACTCAGCTTAGAGGCAAATATTTCGGTAATACCCTTCACTAAAGTTTGGCAAACGCTACTGTCCGGTATGACATTAGAAGTTAATGGCATTGGGTTATTGGCGTCTTCTGGTCAAATGTATGGTACATAACTTCTTAATGATGTATCGCTGGAAACCTGTGTTCTAGATTGGGCAGGCTTAGTTTTATATTCCTGTAAGTCTTCAGGATCAAAGAAATCCTCTGGAAATTGACTTGCATCTACTGGACGAACACCACAAGAATAAAATCCCGACTTAATATTTGGGACTGACATGGTTTCAGACCAAACTGTATATAAGAGCTCTGCAATTTTTTTTCTTGGGCAAACGTCTGGTCGATTTTCCCATTTGCGTTTTTCCATATTCTACGAGTACCTTGTCCCAATTTCTCTTGACTGGTCCAAAAACACACTTGTCAAGAGTTTGTAATCTGTCGGAGAGATGGCTAGGGAACCTCAGCAACTGAATGACTTTTTGAACTATCCTGGCGCTAATATGGGTTAAATGACCATCATAGAACAGCAAAACTGCTTGATCAGCTAAATTATGTGTCAGTCTAAGTTCTCTAACATGTGGTATTAAACCATCATTAAACCAGTAAAAAAACTGAGGTTCTTCCATCCAGCCATTACTTGAGGCGGCATACAGAGTTTCTGGGAATGCTTTTGTTGACACCCATCTTGCTTGAACAGCTGCACCTTTGAAAACCATTAATGGTGGAAGAACTGTACCACTAGCAGAGACACAAGCCAAAACTGTGATGAACTCAAGGCCTGAACCTCCCGAAATTTGGCACAAAGCTTTACTCTTCTCGCCTATTGCTCTTATTCTGCTTGGATCAGTATTGAATCCACTCTCGTCTGCATTAAATATGAATATATCGCGATTTTCAACATCAAGTTCAAATGTATGAACAATCTTCTGCATCTTATTATAAAAATCATAAATTATTTTGGGCTTACGAGCTTGCTGTCTGAGTTTTTGTTGGTGTTCTGGTTTCTTGAGTGTCAATTGTTGGTGTCTATTCATGAATGAATAGTACCAGTCTTCTTCACCTGGTTGCCCATCTCGAAACGGAGTGTTTATATTATTAATCGTTATATATACTACACGTTTTACTTCTGCCTTGTCGCAAGGATATCCCATTTTGGACCTGGCTATTAAACAAGCGACAATTTCATTTCAGATTCTAATGATAAGGCGGTACTTCGATTTGCTCCCATACGTCCTCTTTCCACTTTTCGACTTTTGATCCTATGAAAAATTACAGATGTGGGTACTTTGTATTTTTCAGTGGCCTGTCTGTACGTTATCCGTTTCGTCTGGACATCGACAACAGCGTTCTGAGCGTCCTCTAATGTGTAGGATACTTGACGGTTTTGCTTATAGTTTCAAACCATATTAACCTATAAAGAAAATACGTAATGTAGATACTCTTGTTTTTAAAACATACAATTTCTCAGTTTACATTTACCCCATCCTCTTCTTTACAATTGACCCGCATAACCTCCAAATGCAGAAAAAATAGGTTATCAAGTGCTTTTTACTTTGGATATTGACAATATATGTGGCAGTTGTTTAAAAACATTCATAACCACCGAATGTCTAAGATAGATCACTCACCCAATGTTTGGAAGACTTTCTACAGTAACTTGATTTGAACTCAACAAAGTAAGCAAACACGTAATTCATAAGAGAAATGTACAGGCACAAATAAATTAAACTTATCACCACTGGCGGCGTTACTGAATTATCCACAAGCATAGAAGTAGTGTTCGGTCTTGATGCATAGGCAACCAATAATGCACGATTTCAATTACCCCTAGTTTACAATTACTCTCATTAACCCTAAATCGTTATAGATTGGTTTATAAATAAAATTTTTGTTTTTATATTGATTTTTTCATTGTTTCATAGTTCTCTGAAAAACCCCTACTTTAACCTTAATTTTAAAATATAATATTCTTTCTAAAACTAATCATAGCAATATATTTTCTACCATCAAGTTTATTTCATTTTTGACTTTTAAGATAAAATTTGCCGCCTTGTACGTTATAAAATGGGCGTAGATTACTTGAAGAAAACTGGTGTACGCTTTCAATAGTCTACATAACTTCTATTGTTTTTATTACTTATTTTCTATCTTAGATTATTAAGAAAAATTAAATAAATTAATACTGCATAATAAGGTGACCTATTAATTGACGATCAAATCACGCTTTTTTAATAATCAATAAACGCACTAGTTGCGAAGAACCTACAAACACAGTCACCATAACAACCATTTCCAAACAAACTCGTTTGAACCCTAATTGTTTACAAATGTCTTCAGTATGACAAGTTGTGATGCAAAGTGCAGTGATGTAATATTGATTTTCTTTATTATTTGATCAATAAGAAGGTTTACATGGTAATTATGAAAAAGATCATCAATTTAGATTGTACTTTTACAATCTTATTGAGAACATTTTATTTATAGAATTTAATAATGCTGTTGATCATGCACATGGTAATTTTGGGTGATTCGTACACTATTGCTTATTACAAAGAGTTTTTCGATTACCGTTTACTTAGGGATACGAGAATGAATTACAATGATGTTATTTAACGCATTATTCCATCAAAAAGTACTCAGAACAAATACATCTAATATGAACCCAGTTTTTGAAAAACCTTCTAAACCGAAAAGAAAAAAAAGAATAGATGTGCCAGTGCATAGAGCGCAACCAACGGCCTGCAATGAAAACGAGCACAAAGTGTATTCAGCTCAATTTAACGGAAAAAGAAAAGTGAGATGCAAAGATAACCAAAATGATCAAATACAAACGATTTACACGCATCCTAATGAAAATGTTGATTATAAATTGCACTTAAAGAAAAAAATTCTACATCTAAAAGAAAAGTTAAATGGTATGAAGGTGTTTAACGAAGAAATATTGGAAGAAAACAATCAGCTTAAAAATTCATTACCAACACTTACTGAACGAATACGAAAATATCGTAATGAATTAAACCAAGACAAAGAATGCGATAATTGCGAATTACTCAAAAAGTTTGTTAGAAAAATCTACTGATGATTACGAATACCCTAAAAACATCAAATCAGCAATTAATTCAAGACATGAACATGCTGAAAAATGTTGTTTATAGGTGAGTTGTTAAAATTTAAGACGAAATACTTAGGTGACATTTCAGATTGAACGTTCATGGAACGATACCAAGAAAAGCTCAGAAAATTTAATATAAGCGCTAAATATACCAGTAAAAAATGATGTTATCGATGTACCAAATAGTTTAGAACTAGTTTACAACCGAAGCAATTAATTCGCTTTCCAAGGAGCACTTAGCTCACGCTCACACTCCTATCTCGTGGGGATCTGTGAATTCTCATACTTTGGGTCCTCTCCTGGACGCTTATCAAGAAACGTTAGACGAAAAGATGAAATTATACAAAGTTACGAAATAGAACTATCACATTTTAAGGGAAAACTGCAAGAAATTGTAGACGAAAACGAAAAACTGCACAAACGTCTAACAGAAGATGATGAATGCAGTGCAAAGTTAAGCGTAGAACTTGATAAGTCAAAAAGCGATTTAAAAAGTACAAGAAGTGAAAACGATTTACTTATTAAGAAATGCGCTCTAAAGCAAACTAAATTAGAAGAGGTTTTACAATGCTACGAACAGAAAGGTAAGTAATATTCAAAAAGTAGTGGACGTTTTCTAATTACAAAAATTCTCTAGTCGAACAGCTCAAGCGAGATTATAATGTTGTTGTTGAGCAGTACCACAAAAAGTAGAAGCGAAATAGCGGCTTTAAAAGAAAAAAAAAAAACAAGTCATTAGTAGACTCGCAAGATGAGTTTAAAATGAAAAGCAGAATTATATATCACTTTCCATGCACAACAGCAGTGTAAATGAATGCAAAAAGTACATCACAATTTGTAATCGTTTTTTTTTTTACTCTGTGATTGCAGATGGTACGAAGAACTTAAAAACCAGTACGGACAAGAAAAATAAAGTTGAAAGAAAATGCAACGTTACTACAAAATCAGATAAATGATTTGAATAACAATGTTACTATATTAAAAGTGGGAAAAGAAGAACTGGAAAACAAGCTTAAAGCATTGGAAAAAGTTCAAAGTATGACAACATTTTCATACTCTAAACACGCAAATTTTTATTGTTTTAGGAAACTGGAAAATAAAATGCAGAATTACAAACTTCTTTTCAAGAAATGCAGGCTTCTCGAAACGCTTGTAGAAAACAGTTGCACAAGGCGATGACTTTTGCTAAGGAGTTGGTTACAGAACAAGAAAAGCTTTTGCATTCCTTACATTTAAGGCAACAAGAGAATAAAGTTGTTAAACAAATTGGTAGCGATATTGCAACTCGTATGGACTCGTTGAAAATCAACTAAAGGTAGAAAAATCATTTATATGTTTTTAGCTAGGTTTAGCACGTAATTCTTTTTATATATACAGGGTGTCTCACCGGGAACCGCCGTTAGACGTATACGGAAAAATAAACATATAAAAAGAGTTGTACCGGAAGTCGTCATCAACTGTGTTATTTTAAATGGAACACCTTATATATTATTGCATTTTCGGATTCTACGTCAAATTTTAATTGCATAACATTTCCTGTAGCTGGGAATTATAGATTTTAAGATATTAATTTGTTTAGTAAAATTTTCACAAATGCAAAAGTTCGCGGAAATATGTGTAACTTTTTTCGGGAACTCTATTAATTTTGCTATGTATAAAGAGAAGGGATTACTTATAGCAAACAAAAATGTGTCCATATTTAAAAAAATGTAATACTAAGTATTTCATATTTGATGTTACATTTTGATTTCTTCAGAGAAACTTGTAGTGTTAAGTCAAATGAAATTTTTTTTTCAAATCGTATAAGCATTGTTAGAATTACTAATATTTCCGTGATCTTTTGCATCTGTAAAATTTTTACTAAAAAAATAAATCTCGAAATCTATTACTGCTAGCTACAAGGAATGTTATACAAAGTGACCCTAAAATTTGACGTAAAATCTGAATAATATATATGTGTTCTATTTAAAATAACGAAGTTGATTTTGACTTTCAATTTCCATTACAACCGGAAGGTCAGAAGACTGAAAATATTTTAGTTGAGTTTGCCCTAATGGCTTTAGTCATTCTCCAAATGTTTGATTTTTTTCCATGTATTCTTTCCGTATCCCGTTAAGGTATCCTGTGTTAATTTCAACAACTTAACTTAGCATGAACTTCCGGTTTATTATAACTAACTAAATATTATTGAGTTTACGAATTATTTTAATATACTAATAACTAATGACATGTGCTTTACTAAAAATAAGTAGTAATAAAAAAGTTATGGGTCACATCTAAATGTTACGTTTTGGAAAGAAAAACTTTTCAATAAGATCGTATACAATGTGTTCCAAATTGTGTAAAATTGTATGGCTATCTTTAGTTAGATAAATCGTGCAATTATTATGCTGATTCAAATTCTGCTAAGACAACTCAAAATTCCAGAGCAGTTCTGAAGTTATTCGGAAAAACACGAAAAACTCTATTTTAGAAAAAATCCAATATTTTCCTTATCGTGGTAGTTATAAAAAGTTCCAACATACTCTTATGGTTCTCGAGATAGTGTAAGCAATTTTATTTTCTTAATTGCAGCATCTTAAATTTTATAATTAAAAATTTTCATTTCTGTTTTCAATGATGTGCTACAATCTGATCTCATGTAATAATTTGAAAATTATTGAATTAATTTAAGTTGGCAATGAATACAAATGTGTTATATTTCATGACTTTAAACTATTAAACTTACTATTTTTTCGTCATTGTCGTGACTGGCGCTTGGACCAGTCCATTATATGTTGTCATGCAATGGCTGTGCTGTTATATTTTTTATTGACCTTCTCTAATGTTTACACACTTAATTAATATTATTACATATAAATACTAAAGTGGGTAAGGATTGGCATGTTTTACTAAACCTTGAAGCAAATGCTTTGCCAAGACGAACCAATCCACAATTGCACACGGTTTCGTCACCACACTATACAAGTTTATACTAATCTTATGGGGCTCCATACATAACACTTACATCACAATACAATATTTAAAATGTACCATACGAATAAATAAATAAATGAATTCAATCTAAATAAAAGTTTGAGCTGTCAATTTTAAGTTAATAATAATAAAATAGAAATTAAATGAGTAATATGGTATCCTTTGTATCAACTTAAGATGTGTGTATACACATGTATGGATAATAAAGAACTCGAAATTGATAGCATATACATTTTTTTTAAGTTTTCCCGAATAACTTTGATTTCGAGTTATCTTAGCAGAATCTGAACCGGTATAATAAACTGTATATCATTGCTCATTTAAGCAAAATAGTATCTTTATTAATAACAAAGGTAAGCCATACAATCCTACTTAATTTTGGACACACTGTATATATATGGTGACCAAGACCGTCTGATCCTTTTCTTGCGGCTTTATTTAAAACGTTAAACTTTAGTTTTTTTTTTTAATTGAATGTTGCATTTTTTTACTAAATGTTATGAATTATAGTATGAAATAAACAAACATTTGCATACTCTATTACTAATAATTTTGGAGTTATTATCCAAAAATGTCTAAAATAAAGCAAATTAAGAATTTTCAAAGGAATGGAACTCTAAATTGCAGCGTCTATCTGTAACACTGTTCTGTATGCCCATTAGTTCTGGACACCCTGTATAAGAATCAATGAGGTGTAACGATGCGTGACACGCAGATAGTAAATATAAGCTTCTTATTGTTTTTTTTTAGTATCGGTTTGCTGATGATGATAGCTTAGCTATTGCGTGTCCGACTATAATTTTGGTGCAGTTTTTTGGTGTTTTTCGTTTTGTTAGAATTTTTGTTTTTCAAATCGATTTTAAAAATACTAACATGATTTAGATAAATCAATAAAAGATTTGTATTTTATTTTTGTTATAAGACTGAGCCAAAATTACAAAAGAAAAGTAACTACTGTTGTTGGTGTTATATACTGGGTTTTAATTTAATCGTATGGTACATTTTAAATACTGTATTGTGATGTAAGTGTTATGTATGGTGCCCCAGAAGATCAGTATAAACCTGTACAGTGTGATGACGAAACCGTGTGCAATTGTGGATTGGTTCGTCTTGGCAAAGCATTTACTTCAATGTTTAGGAAAACCACTGAAACCTAAACATGCCAACAGGGTGATCTAACTTATGTAGGCACCATTGCTAACTTTGTTATTATTGGAGCTACATGATCGGTTAAGTAAAATGTGTGTCTAACGACATCTCGTGTAATATGGACACCTATAAATAGTATAAACTAAGAAACAGTTAACTGTAACGACTGTGAACGTTTAAAGTGCATTATGGTTATCAGGAGCAATAACTTTAAATGCCCAAACATGTGTGTTGATAGCAAGCCAAATATTTCTTGTACAGTAGCATACAAGCAACGAAAGAACACCTGATGCGCATTAACTTAGCAAATTTGTAGCTCCATTAATAACAAAGTTAGTGCCGTCGTAATTTACATCACCCTGTACACAACAAAAATTCAAAATAGGAAAATTTCAGACTTCAATTACTATATTTAGTAGTAAACACTTTTGTTTTCTTTTGGTTTACAATAGCCTGCATTAATTTTCGTAAACGTATGTCAACCATAGTATGATCTTTTATACAAGTTTCTGTATAACCGATAACATTTAATACATTTAATCAGATGTCGCTCGTTTTATGAAATTTCCTGCATTACTTTCTATCAATTATGTAGTTATTAAATGTCTTACACCTACCATTGTTTGAATTTTTTAAAACAGAAGTAAAGTTTAATGTAGTTACACAGAATAATAATACTCAGAAACTTAACTCACTGTCGGTACCTTTGAAGTATTTAAACCACTCTGCCATTTTGCTAAGCTACAAATCAGAGTCGCCAACCAAACATTTAAATTAACTTTTGATAAACATTTCAAATGTCAAAGGAAAGGAACACCAACTGAAGCAGTTTATTTAACCAATAGAACCAGTGATTCGGACACGTGTTTCAACAGCTAATCGGTATCGCTGATGATAACAGCTTAGTTGTTGAAACACGTGTCCGAATCAAGTTTTTGGTTTTTGCAGTTTTTGGTGTTTTTCTGTTGGTTATTTAAATGTCATCAAAGCCTGAATTTTATTGAATTCATAGCAAAACATACAAAATAAATCACATCACATAAATGTCACCAGAACGTCACTTTTATTGGTTAACCCAGGAAGATGAACTTTTTATTACTATAGAGAAACTCTTGTGAATATTATTATTATTATTATTATTATTATTATTATTATTATTATTATTATTATTATTATTATTATTATTATTATGATGTGATAGTTACGTATACAAGGTCTATTAAACCAACAATCAAAACATAACGTCAAAATGAGGAATGTGAAAATATTAACTAAGTATCGATATACGATAATTACAGTCGCATATATTAACAAGGCAAACTTAAGCTCCTTTGATTCTGTTTTTTTCTAGCACATATGATTAAAGAGAAACACAGCATTGTAACAAATTTATTATAAGGTACATACGCAAGCTTAACAGATTTTAACTATATACATTTTGACTTTTCAGACAGTTCAACGAGATGCTTGGCAAGAATTATCAACAGTGGAACAAAGAATTCACAATCAAGATTCGATAATTAACGAACTGAAACGTGAACATAGTGAAGAAGTTGAACGCCTTAAAGAAATTATTAGAAAAAAGAACAGAAGAATGTACTTTTAAAAATTCAGATGCTTCCACTTCACTGCCTCAATATACATTATATAAAGATAAAAACGTAGAATAATTATTGTTGTTAAATAAGAGAATAAATATTTAATTTTAATAATTCATGTAATTACTAGTTGTATAGGGTGATTCATTAAGAAATCCAGAGACTGAAGATATTACACGTCAAATGGTGCCCATTGACGCAAACATGCTTTATCCGAAAGTTGATAATTTTCGAAAACATCTGGGTTAGAAACTTAAAATTTGAAGACGTTATGTTTTTTTAAACGACGAATAAGATACGTGTTGCAATTTTCGTGTTGCTCATAGAAGGTGCTACTCACCACCAATTTCGCCGACATTTTGATTAATATAACTTACCACCCTGCATGTGTAACATCAAATTTAATTCAAAATCTGAAGAGCATAAATTATTATGTATTCTTGTTTCAGATCGATATCTTAATCCGTTTTCGAGAAAAAATTGATTTAAAAAACATTTTTGTTAATAATATGCGAAAATTAAATTGCGACACACATCAATTTACACTAGTACGCTATATGTCTCATAAAGAAATTATCATCTTCTCCTCAATAGAAACAAGTAAATAAAGACGCGGTCAAATCACTAAATATTTGTGTCGCATCACTTGCAGCAGTAATTATCTGTTGGAAAAAAGTTAGTTAAATCCATTTTTCTCGAAAACGGATAGAGATATCGATATGAAACGAGAATACATAATTTATGTAGAAATTATTGTTGTCTCAGATTTTGAATTAAGTTTGATGTGGAGTAGAAATCCAATTATAAGACAAACAAAATTAACAAAATTATCCCAGCAGTGCATACATTAATTAAATTACATACATATGCACTATGACTTAAACTAAACACGTGTATTCCATTAAACCAAATTAGCTAAAAACTATTCTAGGTAAAGTACAACTCTAAAGACAAGTTACAACTTGCAATTACAAAAAATAATAAAAATGGCAGAAAATTCAAAGCTGCCAGGTGAAATGAATTTTAAAGGAAATATTTTTGCAAATTAGCGTTGTGGAAACAAAAATTTGAACTATTTCTTCTGGCAAGCGGTAAAGCAAGTAAACGATGATGTTAAAATCGCCACAATTTTAAATTGAAATCTTCAATACGTTCGAGTTTAGAAGAGTTTAAAATTGTACTTAAAAAAAATTTGACGAATACTGTGAACCAATGAAGAATATTGTGTTCTATCATTTCAAGCTTTTCAAATTTGTAACTGCTTTAGAACGGTTATCTAATTCGTAACGAATTTAAAGAACGAGATACGATGATTATTGATCGAATTTTTCTTGTTATTCCACACACGAAAATGCAAGAAAAGTTGCTCCAAGATGATCAATTAACTTTAGAAAAAGCTCTATACAGGAAGATGGAAAGCAGTTTTATACAACAAAAGAAAATAAAACGCAATCAAAAGATGAATTTATGGCCGTAAATTATAATAGAAAATTATCGAAGTAAGAATAAACAAGAAAAATATAAAAATTCAACCAAAAATAACGTACAGAAAAAGAAAATGGAAAAGATGTCATTCCTGACAACTCATTATGCAGTAATTGTGTAAACTTAGGTAACAAATGTAGAAATTGTGGTTTAACACATGTCCAAGGTAAGTTCCAGCTTTTAACCGATACTGCAGCAAATGTAATATGAAGGGGCATTATCGTAAGTATTGTAATCGTTCATGAAATAATGAACATGAAACTATTTGTTATTCACTATAAATTACCCACCCCTTATTATCGTTATTATTGCTCGTAGAAAAAGTTATACATAAAAGTTGTATGGTTCTAACTGAATTTTCTTAAAATGCTATCAGTAGTTCAGTTACTCGCCGTTTACAAGACGCAACAAAAATATGATGTATTTTTTTAATGTAACACCCTATATATTATTATATTTTTGAAGAGATCTTTTTTTTTCTGATTTCAAAAAAATATAATATGTTGTCTTTATATTGAGCCGTTATTGAGTTATTAATCGTAGAATATCACAGTTACTTAATACGGAATTGTTAATATTGTCAAAGTAAGCCATGTAAATGACAAATGTTGTGTTTGATAATTGACATTTCATTAATTAAATCACCAAAATCGTTTATAGTGAAGCAGTTGGCTGGAAATCCAAGCTTACTCTTGATGTCCTACCGGTGGTTTCATTTGGTACCATATGGTATCAAACACAACAATTGTCATTTACATATTTCCGTATTAAGTAACTGTGATATTCTACGATTAATAACTCAATAACGGCTCAATATAAAGACAACATATATATTTTTTGTAATCAGAAAAAAATCTAAGAAAATTCAGGTAGAACCATACAACTTTCATGTATAACTTTTTTTTCTACGATCAATAATTACGATAATAAGGGGTGGGTAATTTATAGTGAATAACCCTGTACATGTGATTATTATAGTAACGATATGTGTGAATCAGATAAAGACAATGATTCAAATATGGTATGGACAATTTTTTTCGAGACAATCGAATAAATCGAAGTTGGTAAATGTTGTTGAGTGGTTTGAAAAATTTACGTACACAATCAAAATATAAAATTTAAAATCGATACAGGGAGTCAAGTTAACATTTTAAATTTCCCAGACTTTCAAAATCTAAACATTTGTGTTTCTAAGATTAACGAAACGTGTTCTAAACCTTCATCTTATTCGGGTCACACTATTGACATTATAGGACAAATAAGTCTTGACTGTGTGTACAAAATGTGAACAAAACATTTATATACCGGGTGTCCACTTATATTTTTCTCCTATTTTAACTGCCTATAACTTCTAAAGTAAACGGTTTAGGATAGAAACAAGCGGTTTCAGTAAAATGTTACATTTTAGTATAAGTTTTCTTTGAATACATTGAATTTTTTCTATCGACTTCGAAGACGTCATAACAAAAATGGCGGATTTTTGACAATTTTTTGTTAACTTTTTCATGGAACACCCGGTATATTTTTTTGTAATTTAAAAAGAACTGACTTTCAACTATCCAACGATGCAAAGGTTTTCAAAATCGGTTAACGAATGACTGAGTAATTAATTTTTAAAATGAGAGATACAAATCAAAAATCGTACAACAGAATATCAATTTGTACGATTTACGTAAATGTATTCAAAGAAAACTTATATTAAAATGTAAAACTTCAATGAAAACCGCATGTTTCTGATCCTAAACCGTTTAGAAGTTATAGGCAGTTAAAATAGGGGAAATATAAGTGAACACCCGGTATTATGTGTACGCTTGGGACAAAATCTTCAATTTTGGGTCTAAACCATGCTAACGAATTGAAAATTTTAAACAAAGTTTTGGAAATAAGTTTGTTTCCATCAGAAATGGAAAGTATTGATAATATTTATAAAAAAATGTTTACATGAATTGGAAAAGTTTCAAAAATGTATCATATAACTTTACAAGAAAACGCAATTCCAATTGTTGCGGCAATAAGAAAAATACCGATTGCATTAAAAAAGTTAGTTAAAGATAAAATAGATAAAATGCTAACAAAAGAAATTATTTTGCTCCTGTAACCGAACAAACAGATTGGGTTCATCCAATTGTTATTCTTTCTAAATCTAATGGTAACATTCGAGTTTGCATGGATCTTAGATCATCCTTATAAATAATTGAGTTAATTCTCCTGGTGTTCTCCTTCTATACACACCGTGGGGTATATGTGACCTCAAGTTGTGATAGCTAGATTTCTTTGGCATGCCCCAGGGCCGAACGACGTCTAATAAAAACACTTTTTCCCACTCATGTGGGTGAGGCCTGGGAGGTGCGCCTGTTTTTTAAATACGAAAACCCATTGAGTGATACCTTAAAATGACGGCATGACCAAGACGGTTTCAAATATGTATGACAATTTTTTTCAAAATACCTGAAAAGGTGTAGTCATAAAAAAAAACATTCTGGATATGACTTAATCCAGCAGACGCCTCTGACTTTTCACACACTTATTTATATGAAAGGATTCTATGAAAGGGTATTTTATTAACAGTACTATATGGGTTCTCAATCAAATCGTGTAGTCTATGCGTCATGAAAGATTTACAGAACAATTTATTTGAAATACAGTTTCGATAAGGTGGACAGTTTGTTGATATAAACGGTCACGTTTAACGACATAAATATGCAATCAGCAGTGTAGCATATACAGAGTGGAACAAAAAGTCTGGAAACGCTCAATTATCTCACAAATGGTAGTAACGAATTGTACAACATGTACAATATTTTGGATAAGTATATTTTGGGATACGAAGATTCCAGATTTGATATCTGCAATGTTGCCAGATTTAATTACTTGAATTCTATTTTGCACGGACAGTTTTATTTAATTTAAGACTTTCCTGACTTTATCAAATATTGAGTGTTAAATTATGGTTGAACCCGTATTGAAGGGGACATTCCAATAATGATACAATATACAGGGTGATCTATTTAAAAAACCAAACGTTAGTTATACTATCAGAAAAACGGTAAATCTGGCAACATTGCAGATGTCAAATCTGGAATCTTCGTATCCCAAACTATACTTATCCAAAATGTTGTACAAACTATACTACCCATTTGTGAGATAATTGAGAGTCTCCAGACTTTTATTCCACTCACATGATATAACTGAATCCTAGGAACAAAACAATGTATCATTTGTGAATCAACAAAATTTAGGACATACATATAAGAAACACTGATGAGTGTTAGGTTTATAACATAGATAAAGAGTTTATAATGCCGGGAGATTATCTCATAAACAATCAGAATAAATGAATGAAATTGTTGTTAAATGGCAGCAGTAAAATCAACAATTTTATTAATGTAAAATCCCACATTTTAACAAATTTGTTGTTTACATAAAACTAAACATAGTCTTAATTATGAGGCAATTTTATAATTTGGTCCAACAAGTGTTTGAAATAAAATTCACGAAGTTTGGGGCGTATTCTATTCTCGAAAAGTCGTCATCTCGCTGAATTTTTGATACATAAATCCTTTGGAGTCCATACCACAAAATAACAAAATTTGCGTTTGGTAATGTGCAGTTGTCCCTGCACTTGATAGAAGTAATTGTGATTTGTTTTAAATGCATTTCTTCATTTTCAGAATAACATAAGGAAGTTTCTCAATGGCATCTTTTGCGTTAGAGTTCTGTAACTATAGGGACATTTAATTTCAACGAGGCCTTGTGTTCCGATAAGGCCATCTGGAGTAGCACCCAGATAATTTTCCTCTTCATCAATATAAAAACCACATGGTGCAATGGACGTTTGTAAATAGTTTGAAAAATCTTTGATTGCTATGGGTTCATTTTCAATTCCGTAAGCGGTACTTTGTGATGAGAAATTTCTTAGAAGGGTTTTCGCTGTTTTAATTGGATCAGTTGTTGCTCTTAGTTTGCAAATTTTACCAAACATAGAAGCTGTAATCCTTTTTCTTCTTTCTTGAAACCAAAGTGCCGATTCTCTCTGATCTTTGGTTTGTTCTGGAATTTGTAAAATTTCTTCTTTATTTTTTTAAGAGAACTTAAAATAATACTTTTTCTTTGAGATAACTCTTCTTCATCTAACATTTCTTCAACAGCACCATAGACTTTTTTGGGTTATGGCTTTGTGTATTACGGTTTGAAATTCAGCTCCTCTATTAAACGCAATGCTAGCCGCTTGACACCTCATTGTGTATCCTCCTTTTTTGGCAAAATCTATTCTTTTCCTCCAATAAATTTTGCAAGCACGCTATTGTACAATTCGGCAGTATTGGTGGTCATATTTTTAATTAAACTTTTGCTATTGTAAATTAACCTATTTGCGAGAGAAATGATATCGTTGTAAAATCCACACTGGTTCAAAGGTGGAATCAGATTTTTTTCTTCAGGTTTATTCCTTTTACAATAATAGGTTTCACATTTTGCATGTTGGCCAAAAACGTGGCAGATACTATTTTCGATGTCCTTCTTCAAATTACTAACTTGTTCCTGAAAAGAAACTTCCTGGGATCTCCTATATTTTATCGCACAGTCCACTGCTGTTCTTAATCGTTGAATATTTTTCTGTAGGGCTTGTCGGAGGTGAAGGGGGATGGGAAGGCCTTTGGAGCTAAACTTCTTTGACGCTATATTTTTTAAATTATTACAGTAGTTCCTTAGTAAATGATTTGAACATTCAATTTTTTCAACAGCATATGGGCCTTCAGTATGAAGTTTTTTTAAAACACTGCTATCACCGTCACCAACAAGGTATGCATACTTTACTCCGTGCATTGGAATACTTTGTTTAAATCCTTCTAGGATAATGTCACTTTCCATCGCCGTTGATGTTCCATTCCAATTTGTTCCATGCAGCACATTGAACAAAATTTATTTTTAATTCCTAAGTATAAGAGTTTGCCAGTTCTTGCTCCAACTATACATGCGGCACCAGAACGAGCATTGTAGCCAGAACAGTAGGACCTTTTACACCAGGCACCGTCAGCAATTACTTGAATTAAAGGAATGTCATTTCCATCAACTTCACCTCTTTCCCTGGCCATCCTCGCTTTTTCCTTTCCAGCTTCCAGCATACATTGCCATGATTCTTCATCAATTATATCTTGAAGACTTTCTTCGAGATTTTTGTACCTATTATATGACATATTAGGAATGTTCATAGTTCCGACAAACTCGTTTAGTTGTAAAAATCCACAACCAATGCTTATTGTCCCTAACACTGCAGCCCCATTTGTATTTAAGTTCCCTTCACTTTGATCTGTTTTCACTTTATGTTCCACTTTACACAAATCACATTTTAGCACGAATACTGAAATAAACCCTTGGCGAATTTCTTTAATTATTTGAACTGACTGTCCAGTCGTTCCAGACGCACAAGAAAATAAATGATGGTGTGGAAAAGACAAAATTTGGTTTATAAAAGACTGTACTTCGACAATTCTGCGTCCCTCCCAAAATTTACTTTTTGCGTTACCTTCCATGGCATCTGTACGTTTCTCTAGAAGCGATGAATTTTGCATGACATTCAAATATTCCACGTCGCTCAATATGTTTTCAGCATATGAACAACTGGGAACTGGTGTAACCATAATCCTAGAATCACTATTCCATTCACGATCATGATCACTAACAGCAGTACTAGTTGAAGGTTTCTGTTTGTCTATCTGGGTACCAACGTTTTGTGTGCATTTTGACACACTACCATCTTTATTGAGAGAAATTCCCATTTTTTTCTCTGCCAGCCTTTAGAAATTAAAAAAAGTCAAAATAAATATATATGTGCAGCAAGGACAGGTCAATTTTTTGTTTAAAAGGTAAGACAAATTTTCAAATGCACAAAGTTATTTTAAACTTTGATTGATGATAAAATTTACAGAATCGTTTAAAATTAAAAAATTTCAAAGGTTGACTCAAAATATTATCACTTTGCCTGGATTGACCCTAATATAATAATTACATGAATATTGGCACATGACATCCATATTACATTCATTTTACTATTCAGGACTTTCCAATGAAAACGAGCCACCCCTAATAATAAGTCCAATATTGATTTGATTTGATGTAAACTCCGCGATTGATCAATTTTTATTTCGAGCGGGACACCTTTTGACGTCAAATTTAATACGTGGCAGGCTGAATCAAACGCCGTGGAAAAAAAGCCGGGGAATAAAAAGACGGTAAAAAGAACCGCAAAAAAAGCCGGCAAAAAGAAAAGCCGCGGAAAAAAAGCCGACGAAAAAAAAGCCGCGAAAAAAAAACCGGTTTATCCGAGGTGTGTAGTTGTCATTGGAATAATCTGTATAAACAAAAATATGTACGATACTGTCTCACAAAAAGGCTGTAGTGCTGTACGATAGACCACCTTAATCTAAATAGAAAAAATTATTGGACTTACCTACGCTTTACTAGTAAACTTTTATTTTTTCTACGCTGGGAAGTCCCAACTTCTTATTCTTACTTCTCCCCATTATTGTAAAGGTGTTAATTTAATTGTTTGTCTTAACTAGAGTGATAATTAATTAAACAAAAAAATGTAATATCAATAATACAATAAAACTTCTATCCTCAATTGTACCAACGCAGAAAACTGGCGCCGTCATTGTTAAGAGTTGAAAAGCTGACTGTCACGTACAAGGGCATTTAGCAAAGAAAGGTGATGCTTACAAACTATTTTACAAAAATGTACATCCTAAGATCTAATTAAAATGTGGAACAAATAAATTAATATACAGACTGAACACACCGTATGAAATTTTATGTAGAACAATGGCAGAACTATGTTTAATAAAAAAACAAGTAAAAAATAATGTATAGCAAAAACAGAGTCGGTCTAAGAATTTAATCAATTAAACAAAACAAAAAACGTCTAGCTAAAACAATAAACGTAGCTTTGTAACTGAATATTTACCAAACATTCTTATTTGTTTTATTTTGATAATCAGTTTTATGAGCTCGCGACCGTCTGTAAAATGCTGACTGCTGACAGAGACGGATAATAAGGGACAGAGCATTTGCAAGTGGTTTTAGATAGCAATTTACGGTTGTGATTTAATTACAATTACGCCCAAAAAAATTAACATAAACAGTTAACGTTGATCTTAAATAATCATTGAAAGTTAGATGAAGGTCGCTGACTAATTTGATATGATAAATTCGCAACGGTATATATAAAATAAAGCACGGCAAATGCAACGTTTTTTTATGTTTATACGTATTTTTAAAGGTTTTACGATTTTTTAAAGGAAAATGAATACGGTTTTCACGGTTTTAAGTTACTAGCGACCTTCAGCTGGATGTTTTAAATGTGTGTGTTTTTTTAATTAAAAATCCATTGTTTAGTTTAGCTGAAATATGTGTTCAAAAATCCAAATAAATGTACTCGATTTTAGTGCAGTAGAAGTTAGCGGATGCGAAGTATTTTACTTTACTTGATGCTTCTGTTGCTTTTCTTCAAATTTCGTTAGATTATGCTAGTTCTTTGTTATGCACCATTTGTACTCCATTTGGTCGATATCGTGATGCGCGTCTTCCATATGGATTAAGTTCGTCTCCAGAAATTTTTGAAAATGGATGTATGATACTCTAAGAGATCTGAAGGCGTAATTACTTACTTTGATGATATTTTAGTTTTGGAAACAGTTTTAGTGAACATAGTAAACACTTAGAAAATGTACTTAATAAAATTGCCAAATCTGGTTAAACTTTAAATTTAAAGAAATCGAAATTTGGAGTTAGTGAACTTTAATTTCTTGGGCATATTATTAGTAATAAAGAAATTTCAGTTGATGAAAAGGAATTTAACGCTATTTTAAACATGAAACCACCAAAGAACAAAAAAGATATCCAGAGATTTTTGGGAATGAATGTTTATTTGTCGAAATTTATAGCTAACAACGAAAACAACAATTTTGCGAAAATTATTATCTAATAGTACTCAGTAGTAATGGTCTGACAATGAGCAAAAAACTTTTGATAATCTTAAAAAGTTAGTAACTTTACCGCCTATCTTAAGTTTTTTCCATCCAGAAAAAGAAAAAAGAGCTGTAATTATGCAACATGATCATCCAATTGAATATACATCTATTTCTTTAACTCCAACTTAACAACGATATAACCACATTGAGAAAGAGCTTCTAGCTGTTGTTTATGGATGTGAAAGGTATCATTATTACCTGTACGGTACAACTTTTAAAACAGATACAGATCACAGACCATTATTAAGTCTATTAAAAAATCTTTGAATGACATGTTACCTAGAATACAAATGTTAACATATAGACTTTTAAGATATTCTTTCAATTTAAAATATGTACCAGGAAATAATCAACAAATATCAGATACGTTGAGTAGAGAACCTTTAGAAGATATCAGTAATACTAATTATTTAGAAGACAACTTAAGAGTCTGTAATAACGACTTTTGATAAAAATAAAAAAAGGCTTCAACTTCAAACAGAACAGTATAGTGATTTGAGCAAAATATAATATTATGTACGTAACGGTTGGCCAACTCATAAATCTAATGTACCGTCGAAAATTAAATAATTTTGGCATATAAAAGATGATTTTTTACATTTAAAAGTTTACGACATGAATTCTTACAGTTATTACATAAATTGCATCAAGGTGTTGTGTCTACAAAATTTTTGGCTCATAATTCTATTTATAGGATTGGCCTATCAGCAGATATTGAAAGTCCGATTTTATCTTGCTCAATATGTCAAAAGTATACCAGATCAAATATAAAAGACAACCACATAAAGTTCCAGATTTCCCTTGGCAAAATATTGGAAAAGATTTAAAAATTTAGATTAAAAAAATTAAATTATTAAACAAAACAGCTGAAAGTATAATTTCCTCTTTAAAAAAGATTTTGCTATAAATGGATTACCAGAAGAAATCATGTCAGACAATGAATCTCCATTTAATTCGAAAGATTTTTTTAATTTTACAAATAAATACAATATTAGAATAACGACATCTAGTCCGAAGTATCCAATTTCAAACGGTATGGTCGAACGTGCGATTCAAACAGTTAAAGGTTTATTGACCAAATGTTTAGAAGAAGAAACGGATTTTTTTCAAGCAGAACTAAATTATAATATTACACCTAAGCAAGACCTTCCTTCGTCAAGTGAAAATGAAAGCGACGGCTCTAGCGGTACAACCTAGAGAGAAAAGAAGTAAAGAAATTTGGCTCGATGTAGCGCACTAAATTCGTGGAGGATCCAGTATTTGTAGTAGTTAGCACAGCAGCGTCCGGCTTAGTCGGTGAGTGGGGGGTCCTTGAAGAACTGTAAAGAAATAGACTGCTGCTTAACAAGGCACCACTTGCTAGGTAATAGAAAGAAATGAAACCGACAAACAGGAGTTCAACAGGTTTTACTAAAGGTCTAATACACTAAAACAAACACAAATCAGAGAGACAAATAGACAATTCAATATAGCAAATAAAACTTAAAGTACTAGGAGAATGTGACAGAAGTAGAGAGACTGTCGCATAAGATTACGTGCGTTAGCAACAACAATAAATAAAGCTCCAATTAATGTGTCGAATTTCAGGTAAGCTTTGTTTGTTACACCCCAAAATGAAGTTAGCGTTCCAATTGAGGATTGGTTACTACGCTCGGGTTAAAAAAGGTAAAGTACCTCCCGCCTTTTGTTTTAGCTTCAAACACTCTATGTAAAGCGCCCAAGCTCTTATAGAGCTGGTTAAAAACAAGACCAAACGTCGGTAGTGGAGTCTACCCCGAATAAAAATTTGCTTAAATGCTAGAGATTCAAACCGTTTAATGTCACATGTACGTGAGCTTCATACGCATTAATATTGAATAGGTTACTTAAACATTAAAACTTAGCTGTATTCTGTAGTATGCAGTTCCGAGAATGAAAGTTCCTGCTAGCGACAGTATTCGACAGCTCCAGAAGGTAGGTAACCCCAGGATTTCCTTTAGGGGAGGTATGTAGCAAAGAACGGATGGCGAATATATACCCTCGACATATAGATTATGCAGAATGAACAACCCCTGCAGACCGTAGAGTTCACTGGCTGGTTGCAGCTTAATTGGATGCGAAACCGTGGTAGTCGTCAAGTTTATAGGGAAAGGTTCTTAAATAACCATTCCAGCACCCCCAGGAGTTATCCAGGTGTAATACACGATGAGAATATGAGGTCAACGCACATGCTAAAGCATACGTCGTAATTAGAACTAAGACAACCACGAAACAAAGGAAAAAGAATACTTACGGTGAATGCGGCCGGATTTAAATTTAAACACCAATTCGACTTGGAATTATTGAAACACTCCTTAATCATTTATGTGTAAAATTTTAACTTCAAGAGGCACGCTACAACACCCATGTACAAAGAAGAAGAAAATGTCCGCTGATCGACTCCGAAACTTTTGTGAATTAAATTTTCACCAATAGAAAATTATCGGTGCGGCAAATTTAACTTTCGTCGTAACGTGCTACATACGACATACGTTTTTAAGAAGGCTCTCGACATACGTTCTACTTTTGCAAATAAACCCGTAACAAAATCCAAAGTATTCAGGGACAAAAGTAAAAGAAATTTTACAGTGTAAACAAAGAAAGCAAAAATGTTACTACGACAGAAATGCTAAAGTGTTACCCAAACTGTACAAGAAACAGCAAGTTCTAGTGCAAAGTGAAATTAGAAGATGGAATGAAGGAACTGTAGTTGAAGATTTAGGAAAAAATGACTATATTGTTGATATAAACGATTGCAATTATAGAAAAAAATTGTAGATTTTAAAACCTTTAATTTAAAAAACAATATAAACACAAAAGTAAGTGATAAAAAAAGAAATAAAACCCATCCAAATGACGATGTGAATCCACATAACCAAACAAAAAGTCAAGTCTCTTTGACATCCGTAACTGTGATAATACAAAAATGATTGTAACGAGAAGTGGTCGTGCTGTTATACCTCCTACCAAATTAGATTTAAAACATTGATATTTGCTTTGTATCCCTTTCTAAGTTTTTTTGCAGTTACATTTTTTTACCTTAAATAAGAACTCTTAAACGTAAAAGAATTTTGAATGAATAAATTCCATCTATTTTAATTACTAAGAAAATCTTTTCGTAGTTATAATGAGGATGCCAAATTAGTCAACAGTATTTAAAGTTTAGTGCGGAGTAAAGAAAGATATAAATTTTTAATGACAGTTAAGTTTGAAAAGTCTCTAGAATTACGTATAACAAATCCTAATGTCACAAGGGATGATTTACATATTGTCTGAATGTGTTCTGAGAAAGTAGACTAGAATCAAAAACCTCTCCTAAATCTTTGATAGTTTTGGTTCGGGATATCACAGAAGAATTGAGTGTGTAAGTGCAATTTATTTAATCCAATAATATTTGTTCGTATACGAAATAATTTGACATTTTTCTATGTTTAATTGCAGACGAATAGTTTGACACCAGAACTGTACTAAGCTGATATTATTTTAAAATTCAAAGCAACCATTCAGAGATGTAATTGACGTAAAAAAATTTAAATTATCAGCAAAAAGCAATTTGTTACAAGTTATTATGTTTAACAAATCATTAATAAAATGGATAAACAACAAGGAGCCCAGGTTAGATCCTTAGGGTACCCCAGATGTAGCATAGATAGGGTGGAATGTGTAATCAATTAAAGAGAATGAAATCCAAAGTCATTTAACTTCTTCAATAAAAGATCATATGAGATTGTATCAAACGCCTTGTGGATATCTAAGTAGATGACATCACATTACATAAAAATTCGGTTAAACATGATAAATTAGTAGATC
The DNA here is from genome assembly GCA_030710515.1 of Abscondita cerata. Taxonomy (NCBI): domain Eukaryota; kingdom Metazoa; phylum Arthropoda; class Insecta; order Coleoptera; family Lampyridae; genus Abscondita; species Abscondita cerata. The sequence continues at coordinate 264,390 of JALBCR010001141.1, forward strand.
GTTTTTCCATAAATCCATGCTGATAGGGAGAGATATAGTTTTTTACAACCGAATAAATGTGATTATATAAAATCGATTCATAAATTTTTGCCAAAATTACAAAGGGGTAATTTCATGTCAATCGGCTAAAATTTTTCCGATCCTTCTAATTTTACAAAGTTCTTATACTTACTCATTTTTATCTAAAATCTAAAACCATGGCAAATTGACTGAATTTGTCCAAATGATTATGTTTCGTTTGCTTATATTTTAACATGCTTAAATTTAACAGATTTTGACATATTACACTAAGCAGTAAGCCCATTTCAGTTATTTTCGTTAAACTCTCTAACCAACTCTAACAAAATCTCTTTTTTTCTTTCACCTTTCACTAAGGATGTTTCCCATGCTTTCTTCTGAAGGTTTCTTTTATCCACACTTCTATTAAACTCTTTAATTGAAAATATATAGTATATTGAACCAATCCACAATCGTACACGGTTTCATCAGCCCACTATACAGTTTTATTCTGATCTTCTGGGACATCATACATTACACTTACATTAAAACACAATCATGAAAATATTAGTCGAGAGCAAGTATTTGTACAACAGTGAACTTACACTCGAATTACACTAAAAATTTGCCCGGAACGTCTGGACCTCTCATGGAAGGTGCGAATGTTTAGAAAGAAAACTCTAGTTCTGATTGAGGCAATGTTACGCACCTTAAAGAGGTGTGTTTTATTAGGCCAGTGACCAGGCACTCCCTTAGTTTTGCCAGTTACCTAGAAAAAGCATCCATTTTAAGGGGCAAAACGTCGTCTCTACCAGAACTTGAATTTTCTTTCTGAATATTCACACCTCCGATAAGAGATGCAGTCGTCCTTATAGGTTCCTGGCAAAATTATGAAATAAATAACATTTATTTGTACTATAAGTGAGTTATTTACTTAATTTTTAAAGTTATACACATATATGAACTACAACCAAGTACATAGGTTAAAAAAATGTTACATTTAAATATTTCTCCTTATTTTCTAAAAAAAGATTAGAGTTTGTGTTTCCAAACTCTGAAGGTACAATACCTTCATCATCTACCTTTGCTATAATTCTCCGTCTACGTCAACATTTTGGTTAATCAAATTGAAATAATTTGTAGAAATCTGTAGTTACTCAGATGCCGGTTATCAACTGTTTAACATTATGAAAAAAAACTAAAGGCATTTTGTACGCAATATATCGAATTCCTGCTAATCGAATAAAACAGTAGCTAGTGATAACTGTAGGATCATGAACACCCTCTATATACACGCGTTTTGTCATATTTGAGGTTGATAACATTTTTGAACAGGTTTATTCACCAACACAAATTCAAGACACGTCTGTATCTTTTATAATTACATAACCTGTTTTGGGTTTGGCGAAACATGCCACACCCTCAAACCTCTATTTATTTATTTAATTTAATCATATGGTACATTTTCAATATTGTATTGTTATGTAAATGTTATGTATGGTGCCCCAGAAGATCAGTATAAACCTGTACAGTGTAGTAACGAAACCGTGTGCAATTGTGGATTGGTTCGCCTTGGCAAGCATTTACTTCAAGGTTTAGGGAAAACCACTAAAACCTAAACATGCCAACCCTTACCCACCCTAGTATTCACATGTAATAATATTAATTAAGTGTGTAATGTGATTGCGTTTTGTGAAATTGTGTTGTACATTTTTTCCTAATTATCCGGGAGGGTCTTGAGAACCAGGTCCGAAAACCAAAGTGGTGATTCTCAAGAACAACATGTTTTTCTTGTTGTCCATGGAGTACTGTAAGGTACTGATCACCTTCCATATTTTATATTTGCACCAAAAACCCCTAAAGAACCGCACACGAGAAAAAAACTCTAAAGAAAATTGACGTACGTTTTGACGTTTAATTCCGGAAACCAAAGTGGTGATTCTCAGAAACCTCTATTGCATGATCTACAGAATATACTGTCGAAATTTGTATTAAACGGAGGATGGCAGTCAGAAACCAGACAAATGAACTTACACCACTTACGAAAACTTTCATTATTTCATTGAACCTGTCAGCATTTCGCAAAAGTGTCAGTGCTGAGTACTGAGTGAGCAAGGGTTTGTAATTACGTTGTAGTGGTTTATATAACTACAAAGACGATTCAAACGTTGCTGAAAAATACATGAGTAACTTAAAAAAGAATCTCGCACTGTTGTCCACCTCATTGTACTTAGAGTTACTTCCATTGGCAAGCATTCACAAGCAGAGATTTTGCGAGCATGAGCAACCATTCGCTAGTTCTTGCTAGTACCTACTCGCAAACAATCGGGTGGATTTGCGAGCATGAGCAAGCTTCCGCAAACATGAAGGAGAATTCGCAAGCATTCGCAAGCATGGGCAAGCATTAGGGAGTAATCGCAAGCATGCGCGAGCATTCTTGAGCATGGGCAGAAAAAAAACACACCCTAAAATATTTGACTCGACTGAGATTGGGCTTGCGTTAAGTTTTGTAAATACCTTTTAGGGTCACTCTGTCGAAAAGTTAACCGTAGTTACCAACGTTTTGCCACCTATGGTAAGGGCTTCATCATCGTCATTACCTGACTTTCAGTTGTCTATCTTGAACTTTCTTTTGTTTGTTTCAAGTTTCTCGCCCTGATGAAACCCCTTACGATAGGTGACAAAACGTTGGCAATTACGGTTACCTTTTCGACATGGTCCAATTGAGGAAGACGATTTTGTTTTAATATTAATGATCTGTCTTTAAACATAGAAATTAACATTAATACTATTACCAAAGAAAACAATGTCAAGTTCTTAGGACTGCAGATAGATAAAACATTCAACTGCTCCAAAAAACCTAAATTCCGTAACTTAAGCTTCTCTCGGTTTGTTAATGTGTACCTATCTATCATGCCTTAGTAGTTTTTTCATAAGATATGGATCATCTTATAGGGAATATTATGCACCTATAACAAATGATGTTTTGATCTGCCAAAAAGAATAATTAGAATAATAGCAAATCTATTTAATTATACAGAGAGTTTCATTTATAAATATGCATTACATTACATGTATACTTTTAAAAGAAACAAAAACAATTACCCTTCAAAATGCGGAAATTTTAGTATTTTTTGGCATTAGCTTAAAGCAGCCATGTCAAACATGCGGCCCGCGGGCCGCATTCGGCCCACTGAGCATTTTCCTGCGGCCCCGAATCAATTTTGAAAACAGCCATGTAATGCGGCCCGCGAGCCTGTTAAAACCGAAAATAAAGTACTGTGATGATGAACTAAGATGCGCGCTCAACCTAAAAGCCTGGCTTGTTCCGGAAAGTTCTATCGCGCGAGAACACAGATGACGCTACCTGAACATTCTGGAAAGAACTGTCGAGAAATCACAATCCGTATATAAGCCAATACCGCTCGATTCAGTTCAGTTGTTCAGTCAGTTATGAGTCAGTTGCGATAGAATTGCGAGTTTAGTTGCGTACTTATTGTTACAACACGTAACAGTACTTATTGTTATTTATTTCGGGTAAAGTTTTTAACATGTCTGTTTCAAAACCAAGTGGAAGTAAGAGATGAGCATCGTATCTTTCAAGAAAAGTGGGAATTAGAGTTTTTTGCTGTGAAGTGAAAGACAAAATTATTTGCTTGATTTGTAACAGTACAGTCGGTGTCCCAAAATTATATAATATAAAACGTCACTATGATAGTCATAAAACTAAGTTTGACAAGTATACAGGCATGATTAGAAACGAAAAGTTAAAAGAGTTAAAATCACGGTTAAAAGATCAACAGCTTATGTTTACACGTCCAAAGCAAGAAAATGAATCTGCCGTTCAAGCGAGCTACGTACTGTCGGAGTTGATCGCAAAACACTCAAAACCATTTGTTGAAGGTGAATTTATAAAGAGTGCCTTGTAAAGGCCGCGGAAATTTTAAGTCAGGAGCGTGAAGGCTTTTCAAAATATATCCTTGTCCCGGAATACTGTCGCTGAAAGAGTTACCAAGTTGGCTGCCAATATAAGCGAACAGATAAAAACAAAATCAGACTCTTTCATTGCATTTTCTATTGCCTGTGACGAAAGTACAGATGTGTGTGGTATGGCGCAACTCGCTGTTTTCTTCGTGCTGTTGATAGAGATATCAACGTTTATGAAGAATTGATGGAATTAGTACCATTGCATGATACAACAACTGGGGAGGATATTTTCAATGCTGTTTATGGACTTCTGCAAAAGTACAATTTAGATTTGTCAAAACTGTATTCCGTTGCAACAGATGGAGCTCCTTCAATGACTGGAGTAAATAATGGCTTCATTAAAATATTACAAACAAATATCAGAGAAACGGGCAGTGACAAACCAGATTTTCATCATGTTCATTGCATAATCCACCAAGAAGTTTTATGCTCAAAAGTGATCAAGTTTGAAAGCGTTTTAAAGTCAGTGAAAAAATGATAAACTTCATAAGGTCACGTGGCTTGAATCAGCGACAGTTTTGTGCGTTTTACGTGATTTAGAAAGTGAGTACACTGGTTTACCTTATTATGCAGAAGTGCGATGGCTTTCGTGTTCTATGGTTCTCGATCGGTTTTGGAAACTCAAAGAAGAAATACGCCTTTTCATGGAAGTGAAAGAACAAGATGTCAGCTTATTATCCGACGTACCTTTTTACAAGATCTTTCATTAATGGTAGACATCACAAAACACTTGTCGGACTTAAATACGAAATTGCAAGGACCACGTCAAGTTATAACAGATATGCATGATCATGTTAAAGCTTTCAAGTGTAAGATGATGCTGTGGAAAAACCAGTTAGCGGTGGATAATCTGTCACATTTCCGACTTGCAAGGCGTATCAGGAAAGTACAAGTGGCCCAATATCATACAAAATGTATACAGAGAAAATGGGAAGCCTTCTGTCAGAATTTGAAAAGCGTTTTCAGGATTTTAAGTCCCAAGAAAACAATTTTTCTTTATTTACTGGTCTTTTCACTATCGATATTGATAAAGTTCCCCTCACTTGCAGATGGAAGTGATTGAGATTCAGTGTCAAACCCATTTAAAAGAAAAATTTGATAGTGTTGGTACATTCGAATTTTATAAGTACTTGCCTTTTCAATACCAAGAAATGAGAAAACTTGCCTGTAAAATCCTGTCAATGTTTGGAAGTTTCACGCCACAAATAGACAACTTAATTAAAGACAAAAGATGTCAAATATCTGGCAAAAAGAAGTTAATGTTTGTAAGTTTTTGTAATGTCCTTTTTATTGGAAATTTAATAAATATACTTCTAACATAAGTAGTACTTTTTTCGTTAAGATTTTCAGTAGTTTGTCTTCTTTAAGATTAGGTTTTGCGGCCCACCTAGTCTATGGTCTTCATGCTTTTGGCCCACCAGTGACTTTGAGTTTGACATGGCTGGCTTAAAGCGTGCGAGATTAATTTTCGATAAAATATCCGGACAGACCAATTCCTTGTATAAAAACTAGACTATTGCAAGTGTTTAATAAATTTAAAACAGTTTAACTTTTAGATTTAGAGGATATTTATGACACAAAGTTTTTGAACGTACCTACTACTTTATTTAATTATTACAATGTTTCAATTGGATTTACTACAATATTAATCGTACTTAAAAAAAAATTTATTATTAGAATTGTAGTCCAAGCAATGGGTACAAAAAAAAAGGAGTTCTATTCGTAAAAGGTCAGAAGGAATTTAAATTTGGTGGGATAGTAGGCATAGGTTCCTTGATAGTACACCTGAGTTGATGAAAACCTTGTTTTGCAACGCTTTTCGGAAAATATTGCTGTTGTGGTAAGTGCTATCGAAAAAAAATTCAAATAAAATATGTAGAGAACAAAATTGTGCACAATTTTGGGCAGTTGCATTTTTCGTCTGCGACGAATACTTTCCGCTCAACGGTGCGTGAAAGTTGGGGATTGATTTGAAATTTTCAACAAAATCAGAATTTCCTTGCGGATTAAGATGAATACCTCAATCAAATAATTCTGTAATATTTTTTTTGAAAGTGTAATGTGTTGTGAGTCTGCAGATGTCGAATGAAATTTTGATTTTGTTGAAAATTCCAAATCAAGCCCTGAGAACAGAAAGTATTGATCGTACACGAAAAACCCAAAATTGTGCACAATTTTCTTCTCTACATTTTATTTGAATTTTTTTTAAATAGCACTTACCACACTTACCACACTAGCGTTATTTTCTGAAAAACGTTGCGACGCAAAGTTTTCACACACACACACACCCCCCTCGAGTGGCAAGTCCCCGAGGTCGCAAACTCAGATTTACTATCAAGGGATCTATGTCCATCTTCCCCCCAAATTTCAATTCCTACCGACCTTTTGCGAATAGAAACGCCCAACTGCCTGGACTATTGTTTTTGTATGAGATTTCAGTAAATCATCAAAGAAAAAGAAACCATCTTGAATAGATATCTAACTTTTTCAGTTATCAAACTGGTAGGATGTGCCAATTCATTGACTTGTTTCCTTTAAAAGTATGCATAGAACAATTAGTGAAATGTATACTTATAATAAGGTTCCCATACATTTAATTCTGTATAAAAACAGTAGTAGTAACCATTTATAAACAAAAATAACTGTAATAAGAAACAATATGAATGAAATATTAGTATAAAAAAAGGTAATTTGCGTTCACTAACAACGCAAAGGCCCGTATAAAAACAGTAGTAGTAACCATTTATAAACAAAAATAACTGTAATAAGAAACAATATGAATGAAATATTAGTATAAAAAAATGTAATTTGCGTTCACTAACGCAAAGGCCCCGGAGGGATTCGAACCCTCGATCTCCTGTTTACTAGACAGGCGCTTTAACCAACTAAGCCACGGCGCCGGTTCAAAATTTATATGTCAAAGAAAATGTTAAAAGTATAAGTAAATTTTATTATAAACTAAAAAATTATTAAAATGTTATAGAAAATAGTTTTCATAACTATATAATTATATTATTATACTACCATCGATTATAAAGTTACTAATACTACATTGAAGCATAATGAGATTTTAATGTTTAATACACATGTTCACACAAAAAACAAAATAATTTGTACAAATATTAATTTTAGTCTTACCACAACATTTTACTACGAGTAATTTAATCAATATTTTGAAGAAAATAATTTTTAAAAAAAGTTAGCAGAACGTGGTTTCGATCCACGGACCTCTGGGTTATGGGCCCAGCACGCTTCCACTGCGCCACTCTGCTTAACGTTTCTAATTATGAAGTAAAGTATATTAACAAGCTGGCATGTACATTATTTTTATAAATGTTATAACCACGAATTTTTTCAAATATCTTGCAATTTAAACAATTATTTATTATACATTCTTTCAGCTTATCACACATATACATATTTATACATATATGCACTAAATACTTGACTCGTCGAATGGGTTGTCTATGTATAAGGGGAATTCTAGCTTAAAATGAGCTTTATTTTGCATTAAAATCATTGCATATTTTTTAATTAGCTACCTGCCTTTTACTATTCCGTTTCTGTTTTATCCTAAATACATTAATTTTCACAACATTGTTTCGAAATAATTACTTTCCCAATAAATGTAAGAAGTAAAATCAAAGGAATGGAACTCTACACTGCAGCGTCTATTTTAACGAACAAGAAAACACCAACAAAAATTAGCAACATTACAACGTTAGGAACTAGTAATAGCCAAATAAATAAGAAATATGTCAAATTACCAAATTATCCCACATTACAAAAGGTCTTCAGAAAATATTTTCAAAATTTGATTATAAAACAGTAATCTTTAGTAGCAAAACTTGCAAAATCTTTTAGGCAATCCGAAAGACCCAATAGAAATGTGTGATAAATAGGCAATATATAAAATAAATTGTAAATACTGTAACCAAGTATATACAGGGCAAACCAAGAGACCTCGTTTTAAAGAGCACGTAGCTCATGTCAAATAAATCATCGATCAGATAGGTCCAGTGTGTACTAAGAGGGTAGGGGTAGATAATAAAAACGAACTTGATTCTTGTGAAAGTTTGGAAATTCTTAAAAACAGAAATTTGTTTATAAATTATGATCACGGTTCATTAAAATTTTTGGAATTATTCAAGCTTACATAAGAATCAATGAAGTGTAACGATGCGTGGCACGAAGATAGTATATACAGGGTGGGGCACTACCAACGAATTTTTCTATAGCATTAAAACGACCAATAATGTTCGATTTTGTGCTTTAGGCGAAAAAAGACGTATTACCAAAGAGCATATAATTGGTATTACGAAGTAAAGTAAATTTACGTTAAAATAGAAGTGATAATTATTTAATTAAGCTTCGTACTTAAGATCTTTAGAACGTTGTTATAATAGGTAAAGATAATTTGTGTTTATCGCAGAAGTTAGATAAAGGCGTATTTGTGTGAGCGAAGATAAGCGCTTGAATAATTTTGCGAGTGATAAGTAAAATACATATTGATTTACGTGAAAAGGCACACGGTTTAATTTAATTAAAAATATTTGTTTAATTTTCGTAAAGAAAATAGTATTTAGTATATATTACATTTAAGAAGATGTCGGAAACAGAGGGAAATGAGTCGGAGACAAGGAGGAAAAAAATGCAAGAAGCAGACATATATGAAATATTTAGAGATAGTAAAAAGTGGTCAGATCTCCGAAAAAGAGAGAGAAAAAATAGAAGAAATGGGTACTAGTAGGGAAGTGGAAAAGAAGAATATGGAGGGTTAATGGGACTGTGCAAAGAGATGTTACAAGAGATAAAATCAATAAAATCAGTACAGGAAAAACAAATGAAGAAATAAAAGAAATAAAGGAGGAAATAAATAGAATTAGTGGAAAGTGGGAAGAGAAATTTAAGAATCTAGAAAAAGAATAGAAAACTTAGAAAGAAGAATGGAAAAACATGAAAGAGAAAAAGAAAGAAAAATTTAGTGATTAAAGGGCTAGAGGTTCGCGGAGGAAGAATGGATGTGAAGAATCAGGTATGGTAGAGGATATGTTGAAGAATAAGATAGGAGTAGAAGAGAAAGTAGAGGCAGCAACAGAAATAAAGAAAGGAATAGTGATAATAAAGGTGAAAAATATGGAAGAAAAAATAAGTATCTTAAAAATAAAAGAAAGTTGGAAGGAACGAGGATATATGTAGATGATGGCCTGACAAGAAGAGAAAGAGATATACAAAAGAATATAAGGGAGGAAGCAAAACAATTGGAAAGATAAGGGAAAAGGGTGAGAATAGGGTACATGAAACTGTGGGTCAACGGAAAGGAGAGAAGGTGGATAGAAAGAGAAAGACAACTAAAAAAATTGTGTTCAAAAAACTAGAAAGTGGGGCGAAAAGGGAGAGGGGAAAATAATAAAGGTTAAAAAGACCATAGAAACAAAGTGGGGAGAAAAGTGTGAACATAGAACAATAAAACAACAGAGTAAAATATTATTTTGGAATGTGGCTGGAATAAAAAATAAAGGACAAAATTTTTGGAATTATTTAGGGGGTTTCAGAATGGTGGGGTTAGTAGAGACCTGGCTAGAAGAAAAGGACTGGAAAAACTGGAAAAAGAGGCTACCAGGAGAATATGTGTGGAGGGTTCAGTTTGCGGAAAGAAATCAGAAAAAAAGGGCAAAAGGGGGATAATTACTGGAGTGAAAAAGGATTGGGAGAGTAAAGAAGAGAAGGAAGAGAAACAAGTGCAAGAAATTGTTAAAAGGCTTATGACAACAAACAAAGGAGAAAATTACGAAATTTTTACGATATATGGGAAGGAAATGAGCAATACTAAAGAAATTTTAGATGAGGTAATAAAAGAAAGAGAGGAAAAAATCATTATTGAGGGGATTTCAATGCCAGAATTGGGGAAGAAGGGGGATGATAATAAATGGGGAACAAAAAGAGAAATTCAAAGGATAAAAAATAAACGGGCAAGGCAGAAAACTTTAGAAATGTGTGAAGAGAGAGGATGGACAATATTAAATGGAAACATGGAGAAAGACAAAAAGGAGAATTAACATACATAGGGGGAAGGAGAGGTTCATTAATAGATTATGTAATTGTAAATGATACTAGTAAAGAAGATATACAATATATACGAATAGGAGATGAAGTGGACTCGGATCACCAACCGATAGAAGTAATTTTAATAGGAGAGGAAGAACTAAAGAGAGAAGAAAATGCAGAATGGGGAGAAAAAAAATATGGACTGAAGAAAGTAAGGAAAGAAAGATAAGAAAAAAGTGGAAGAAGAACAAGAATCATCAGAAGAGGTAGAGGAAAAGATAAAGAATATAATAGATGTAATGGAAAAGGCAACGGAGAAGATAAAGTTCAAGAAAGGAAGAAGAGAAAATGGGAATAAAGACGGAATGGTGAAACGGGGAATGTGAGAGGGCAAAAAAGAAATGAGAAAAGAGAAAATAAATGTAGAAGAATATAAAAACATAAGAGCAGAGTTCATAAAAGTATGTGAGAAGAGAAAAGTGGAATATAGAAAGGTGATAGAACAGAAGATAAAGCAAATCAGGTATGAAGGGCAGGCATGGGAATTAGTAAATTGGAGAAAACAAAGGGGAAAAAGGAGAGAGGTAACATTAGATGAAGAAACATGGGAAAAACACATTAAAAGTATGATACAAGGAGAAGTACATAGTGGAAAGCAAAAAATGGAAGAAAAAAAGAATAGGAGGAATAAGAAAGGAGGAATTGAATGAAGCCTTGAGAAAATTGAAGAGGGAAAAGCCGGAGGTACTGATGGAACACAAGGGGAACAGTGGAAATATACAGGAGAAAAATGAGAGAAAGAATAAAGAAAGTATTAGAAAAGATATGGCAAGGTGAAGGGTTTCCAGAAAGATGGAGAGAAGCTATTATATGACCAATTTATAAAGGAGGGGACACACAAGAAGCTAAAAACTACAGAAGAGTGAGCTTAACGAACAAAATATACGGAGAGATATTAAGAACAAGATTAGAAAAAGAGGTAGAAAAAAAAATAATACCAGATTGGCAAACAGGTTTTAGAAAAGGAAAGGGGGACAATAGACAACATATAATAAGGATACTATTGGAAGTGATGAGAGGAAATGGGATAAGTAAAGACATAATAGAAGCAATAGAAGAGATATATATGGAAACAAGATGCAGAGTAAGAGTAAAGGAAAACTAGGGAAAGTATTTTGGACGGAGAAGGGGCTAAAACAAGGTTGTCCACTAAGCCCAATGTTATTTAATCTGTATATAAAAGATTTGGAGGAGGAACTACAGAAAGGTCAAGTTGGAGGAATAACTGTGGGAAAAAAAAGTCTAATAATCTTAGCATATGCAGACGATATAGTACTCTTTACAAGGAATGAAAAAGAGATGAGGAAGGCAATAAATATAACCAAGAGATATTTAGAGAAAAAGAACTGGAGGTAAACGTAAAAAACAAAAATAATGATATTCAAGAAGAATAAAGGGAGGGAGACGAAGGACAAATGGTGGTGGGGAAGTGAAGAAATCAAAAAAGTAGATAGATATAAATACCTGGGATACGTCTTAAGACATGACAATAAAGACAATGACCAGATAAAAGATTTAAGACAGAAAGGAAACAAAATAATAGGGCAAATATGGGGGATAGGAGAAAAGTATTTGGGCATGATATAGAAAGGAGAAAATGGTTATTTGAGAGACTGGTTAAAAGCGTAATGATGTATGGGGCAATGGGAAGAGTTAGAAAAATACAGGAAAGATATTGGAGATGGACACTAGATCTGGAAAGAGAAACGCCGGAATACTTAATAGAAGAAGAAATGAAATTAGAGAAGATAAGAATAGAAACAGGAAGGAGAGCGTTAAGGTTTGAGGAGAGGATGGAGGAAAGAAAAGAAAATGAAATATTATATGAATGTTGGAAGGAGATGGAATTTCAAAAAATAAAACATAGAGAAGAAGAAAGAAAAATATATTATAGAAGAAGAGGTTACGCGAGGGAAGAAGTAAGAAGATTAAGAAGAGAAGGAAGAAAGTTGGAAAATGAAATAACACAAAGAGACAAAGATAATCAGCTACAAGAACGAAGAATGAAGATAAGAGAAGGAAGATACAATATGAATTACAAGGATATAATGGGGAAAGGATACCACAGTACATAACAGGAGGATTGACAATACAAGAAAAAAGGACAATAGCTAGATTTAGATTAGGAAATGAGGAAAAGAAAATCAGTATTGGAAGAAAGATGAAGAGAGATTGTGCAGAATGTGTGGGAATGACTGGGAAAACATAAAACATCTTACAGAAGACTGTGTGGAATTGAGAGAGGAAGAAAGGAGAAATAAAATTTTATTTGGGGAAAAGGAGAAGGTTTAAACTGGATGAAAAAGGTAGTAAAAGAAGGAAATGGTTGGAAGAAAGAAAACGGAAAATAATGAAAATAGAATAAAAGTTAAATTTAATATAGAAGAATAAGTTAAAGGACAAAGAAAATTTTAGTTTTTATGTTTGTTCAAATTTAACTACTGTAAATATATTGAATATTTGTAAATTATAGTCCATAAGTTATGGTAGAGATAAAAACCGAATTCATTTGTTAATTTTTAAAGGACAAATAAATTGATTGATTGATTGTTAGAAATTTTAAGGCATACATATGTCAAGATTATTCAAATCCACATTTTAAAATATTTTGGATTGTACAGGGTGCTCTAGAAACACGTACCATATCAAAGTTGGGTTATTTTAAATAGATCACCCTGTATTTTTTTTTTTATTTTTGAATTGTACAATAAAAAATAATGTATGTTCTTTAACATGTCACTATGCAAAAAAGATGTTGAAGGCTCTTAGTAAGGAGGTTGCTTGCTCGTATTCATCTTGAAGTTATTGCATTTTTTTGGAGGGTCTGTAAATCAGGTAAAATCAATTTCTCTTAGGAACGGATGTAAGTTGGTATAGGGACATGTTAAAAACATACATTATTTTTTATCCTACAATTCAAAAATAGAAAAAAATACAGGGTATTCCATTTAAAATAACCAAACTTTGATATAGTACGTGTTTCTGGAGCACCCTGTACAATGGAAAATATTTTTAAAATGTTGTTTCAAATAATCTCGATATATGTATGCTTTATGATTTTTTACATTATTTATCGTTTTTGTGCTACAGAATAATTCGTTGATAGTGCCCCACCCTGTATAAGCTTCCTATTATTTTTATTTTTTGTATCGGTTCGCTGATGATAGCTTAACTATTGAAACATATGTCCGAGTCAAGTTCTTTGGTATAGTTTTTTGGTGTTTTCCAGTTCGTTACAATACCAACACATAATAAAAACAGTAACTTGTTGCAAAAAATCTGGGCCAGCAAAATACTACTAAATACCTAGACGAGTAACACTATATTCGCTTTAAAAATGAATCCGGAAAGCTAGAAAGAGAGCACTAAAGGACGGCACTAAAATATCACGTGACGAGTGGAAGGTATAGAAGAAGTGTCATGTATTTTATAAGTTAACAGTGACAATTGACATGTATAAATTAACAGTGACAGGCCGGAGCATGAATTTAACCTTTTCATTTGCTTAATTGAAGTAGCTTTTGTAATTTTTTCTACGCGTGACATGACAGTGATGGCTCCGTCCTTGCAACTCACTTTCTATCATGGCGACTTCAAAACAAAGGTGCACATTACTATACGGGATTATTTTTGTTATTGAGCGTTTATAAATAAACAAAAGTTGAAACACTCAACAAGTCTTAAAATTTAGCAAAAACCAGTTTTAAGAGCTTTGTAGTATATTTTTATGAATACAGCTATTATTATTAGTATAACCAAAGAGTATGGTATAACCTACCATTTTAAAAAATTTTGTTTGCAAGTTTTTCCAAACTATCAACATACATTGATTGATAGGGATTTGAGTATTTATTTATTGGTATAGTACATTTTTAATATTGTATTGTGATGTAAGTGTATAAACCTGTATATTGTGGTGACAAAACCGTGTGCTATTGTAGATTGGTTCGTCTTAGCAAAGCATTTGCTTCAAGGTTTAGGAAAACCACTAAAACCTAAACATGCCAACCTTTACCCACTTTAGTATTTATATGTAATAAAATTGATTAAGTTTGTAAACATTATAGAATGTCAATAAGAAAATTTAACAGCTTAGCCAATGCATGACGACATATAATGGACCGGTTCAAGCGCCAGTCACGATAATGAGAAAAAAATAGTCGGTTAAAGAAATAGCAAACAAAATAATGGAAAAACAGATAATCATGACATAGAATACAAAATATTACTTAGCTTCAGATGTCTTTCAGATTAGTAAGCCATAATACAACTTTGTCCGTTAAATTATGAATGTTTACAAATCCTCCTTTAAACTCTGTTAATTGACAATCCTCCACAATATGTGAAACGGTCTCTAGTTCGTTTCCACAGTCACAATTTGGATTAGAAATCGCACCCAACTTAAACAACATAGAGTTGCATTTTAAATGGCTTGTTTTTATGCGATTTACTTTTAACCAAATTTTTCTTTTCTGATCAAAGCCCGCGACTTCTATTAATGGATCATCAATGAGATGTTTATTGAAAACACCAACCATACAGGATTTCGAGATTTAAGTCTTTTAGCTGGAGCGTTCTTAATATTATTCCAAATCGGTAAGTTTTTGTTAAGTTGGCATTTATCCCATTCTCGTTTTAACGCAGCTTTTCGTTGAATGTTCGATGGAGTAATACTACAAAGAGCAGGACGCCAATGGAAATAAGTAGATTTAATAGTTCCACTAATTATTCCCATAGTGCATCTATTTTTTTCGTATGATACACGAGCACCTGCTGTAGAATAAACTAATGTTAATGCAGCTGTTTGAAATGTCTTTGCATCTGCTTCCCAAGTTATTTCAGCAAATTTTTGAATGACATTATTTCTTGCTTTCATTTTTTGTTTGACTTTGTTACTCCCAGATAAACTGGGTTTAAATTATGGTTTAACATTGTATTATTAAAGAAAACATTAAGTTTTCTACTTTTTCTTTATTACTTAAATGAAAACAAGAAACCTCTGTCTTTTTAAGATTGGGGCATAACCTCCATTTTTTTGAAATTTCTCTAATACGCAAATCATCAGATAGCTTTCTTTCACTTTCAAAAAAATCCGAATGTTTAAATGAAATTGCCATATCATCCGTGTACACGAATTTTCGACATTGTAAAGAAGGATGATGATCAGAAATATACACGTTATTCGAGACGGTCTGTAGTAGACAAGCTATACAATAATATAATATACATCAATAAAGGCTACTTTCTTAAATTAAAGTTGCATATTTTTATATGGAACATCCTCTATTTTATTGTGGTTTACCACAAAATGAACACAAATTTCATAAACGAAAAGTATTCATTATAAGAAAAGTAATATCGGAGACCTAATAGCATTACGCTGCTCCTTTTCATACAAATAACATTTGGGCTGTTTCAAATAGTATTACGAAATTCGTAATCAAATTAATGAACAATTACAGAATCTGACGACAATACAACTAACTATCTAGCTTTGCAGGCATGGATAAAATGTAAGAATTGAGACTTCCACTGCCGGAGTCATTGTTAAAACAAAAACGTCTTCTGGTATTCGGCCGTGTTGAAATGGTGACCGTAGTTGCCCATGATACAAATACGCTTAGGTAGTTGCCAACGTATCCCCATCTACAGAAGTAAAATAAGTTGCCTATATTACTGTAACAATTACATTGCTATAATTTAGACATTGGAACCAATACCTAACAAACAATGCTAATACATATATGCAGAACATTATAGTTATTCATATACTTAAAAAAAGAAGCAATTAAACATAAAACGTAATAGACGAAAAAACATATAGATAATTACAATTTGTTAAAACAAAAGCTTTCCGGGATTGGACAGTGTCAAAATAGTAAGCATAGTTGTGAATGTTTTCTACGCCATCATAAGAGGTCTCACCACCCAGTACAAACCGATCAAAACTGAACATAAATGAAACAAACGTTTAATATAACCAAAAAAGTTTTGAAAATGTTTCATATTTTATGTGATTGTTTCTTTTCCTTTGGTTTTCAATTCTGTTTTAGCTGTTTGAAATCGAAACTGTTTCGATTCTTTAAAAACAGTTTTTTAGGATTTGTTTTTGTTTCAATTTTGTGTAGGTATTTAGTTTAGTTTAAATTTACAAAAATTGAAACAGTTTCGTTTCTTCAAAATCAGTTCTATACAGTTTGCTTTTGTTTCAATTTCTTGAATTTAATTCTGATTCAATTTACAAAAATCGAAACAGTTTTGTTTCTTCAAAAACGGTTTGATACGGTTTGCTTTTGTTTCAATATTTTGTATTTAATACTGTTTTGACTTACAAAAATCGAAAATGCTTTGTTCTTTAAAAACAGTTCTTTGCGGTTTGATTTTGTTTCAGTTTTATAGATTTACTTCTGTTTCCAATCACAAAAATTCAAAGTGTTTTGTTTTTTAAAAACAGTCTCTTTCTTGTTTCAGATTTACGTAGGTACATAGTTTTATCAATATTTTTAAAATTAAAGTTGTTTGGATTCTTTAAAAACTTTTTAGGGTTGTTGTGTTAACTTACTTATGTATTTAATTGCCTCTTTCAAAAATTCTATTTTTATTTTATTGGCGACATAAATATTCGAAACACGAAAAGACGTGTTGGTACTTGAAGTTGAAGGCATCAAACAGTATATAACTTAACGGAAAAGCAGAAGTTAAATCATGTACTACTATGATTAATAAATAAGGAGTAAGTAATGATAATCATTTTAATCGTGTCATGATCAAAAAGCTATGAATCTTGAACAAAAAATACTGTAATTTGTGATGATGTTGCAGGATCAGCTTAAAATTTTAGAGTTCAGACCCCAGTCATTTCTATTGAGGAGTTGCACGCATTTAGTACGGGGCATTCGAATGGTGTATAGTTTTTAATAATTGTGATATTTTGTTTCACTAAAATAAACATGCAGCAAGACCAAATTGCAAAATCGGTAAGTAAATGATTAATGTGATACCATAGGAATACTATGATGCCAAAGAAATTGCATGCCGAGACTTTAATTATGAAAGTAGTTACTGGACTATTTCATACGATACCATGTCAGTAGTGGATTGGTGACTTTAACGTACAATTATGCAGGTATTTTATGAAATAAAAATACAACTATTTACTCTACTTACTGCTTAATTCATTACAGCGAACTGCAAAAGCATTGATGCAAATACTTTGACTTCGATTAAGAAAAGGCACGAGATGAAGGAAATGAAGATCCTTCAGTGGCAAAACAATAACGTAGAAAATGAAAATCATGTTTTGATAATTTCGTAAAGGGTGCAGTTAAACAAACAATATATGACATACACAAATGTGTATAAATATAGTGGGAAAAATTCTAAATAGTAAACGTCATGACTTAATTTGTCACTGAAAACGAGCGACTGTGCAGATGCACCTTAAAGATACTTTCAAATTATTTTCATTTGTTACTTAAAATAGTATCTTTTATGCACAACTTAAACAGTAATAATTATTACTGCCATTATTTAACATGTATTTTTTTCTGAATTTGCAAAGAAAAGAAATTTTTGATCTGAAGCTTCTAAAACTGCCGATTTTTTTGCATTATATCAACTATTTTGCCTCTTTAAAGAAACAATTACTCGAGCACATATGTCGACATTATCTTTCACAATTACTGTTTTATCAGAATAAATCGACCTCAATATTAAAGATTTATATTAATTGGCCTTTTCTGAAAAAAGTCAACAAATGCATTTTCTGCAAACTCATTATTTTACGATCTCAGCACCATTCCGTACACGATCTATATTGTTTTGAATAAATTTGGAGGTATTTCAATTTTAGTATATTTAGGTAGTTCGTATTATTAGTTAGATAGGATTTGATTAGTTAATATAGTATTGTGATGTAAGTGTTATGTATGGTGTCCCAGAAGATCAATATAAACCTGTGTAGTGTTCAATTATGGATTGTTTTGTCTTGACAAAGCATTTGCTTCAAGGTTTAGGAAAACCACTAAAACCTAAACATGCCAACCCTTACCCACTTTAGTATTTATATGTAATAACACTGATTAAGTGTGTAAACATTATAGAAGATCAACAAGAAAATGTAAAAAGCACAGCCATATAACATGACGACATATAATGGACCGGTCCAAGCGCCAGTCACGACAATGACAAAAAAATAGTAGGTTAAAAAAATAGCAAACAAATAATAAAAAAACAGATATTCAGGACAGAGAATACAAAATATTGCTTATCTTCAGACGTCTTTCAGATTAGTAAGCTATAATTCAGTTTTGTCCGTTAAATTATGGATGTTTACAAACCCTCCTTTAAACTTTGTTAATTGACAATCCTCTACAATTTATGCAACGGTCTCTGGTTTGTTTCCACAGTCACAATTTCTATTGTATCAACAAACAATAGAATAGAATTTAAAAAACAATAAAAATTCTGGGCAATGTTAATTTGTTTCATTCTTTTAGCATTCGTACGAAAGCTCCTTAAAAACTTTGAATCTAGGAAAAAATATATCGATAAAAATACCGCCGGAAAAATGTCCTACGAAACAAATTTTTTATAAATGAATGTTTGATAATGTATCAAAATAATTGATATATTCATACATAATGCAAACAAGTTTTTAATATTAATAACGAAAATAATAATTCTAAGTATAACACAATTAATTAATTAATTTTTTAAAGAAGACAATTGTAATAACTGTAACCTACCAACCAACACCGTTCACTCCCGATCACACCTACCAACCGACATCGTTTACTCCAAATCACATGAAAAACGTGTAGTTTTTTAAAAAGAAAATTCTTATAACTGTAACCTACCAACCAGTACCGTTCACCCCTCATCACACCTACCAACCAACATCGATTACCCCAAATCACATAAAAACATGTAATTTTTTAAGAAGAAAATTGTAATAACTGTAATCACCAACCAACACCGTTCACTCCCGATCACATCTACAACCAACACCGTTTACTACAAATCACATGAAAACGTGAATTCTTTTAAGAAAAAAATTGTAATAACTGTAACCAACGAACCAGCACCGTTCACAACTACCACCTAACATCGTTTACCCCAAAGCACATGAAAACATGTAGTTTATTTTTAAAAAAGAAAATTGTTATAACTGTAACTTACCAACCAGTACCGTTCACCCCCGATCACACCTACCAACCAACACCGTTTACCCCAAATCACATTAAAACATGTAATTTTTGAAAGAAAAAAATTTAAATAACTGTAACCTACAAACCAACACCATTGACTCCCGATCACATCTAGCAACCAACATGAAGAAAATAGTAATAACTGTAACCTACCAACCATTACTGTTCACCCCCGACCACATTAGTATCGGAAAAGTACCGGCTCCCCTTTGCTTAAATCCAACCGAATAACACTTTGTATTGATTTTATTTTAATATAAATAAGTAACAGTGCATAAATATTTATAAAATTAAAATTTATACATTATTGCTTCTTTTCATTTAAAAATTAGAAATTTAAAATTTATTTATTTATTTAATCGTATGGTACATTTTAAATATTGTATTGTGATGTAAGTGTTATGTATGGTGCCCCAGAAAATCAGTATAAACCTGTACAGTGTAGTGACGAAACCGTGTGCAATTGTGGATTGATTCGCCTTGGCAAAGCATTTACTTCAAGGTTTAGGAAAACCACTAAAACCTAAACATGGCAACCCTTACCCACCCTAGTATTCACATGTAATAATATTAATTAAGTGTGTAATGTGATTGTGTTTTGTGAAATTATGTTGTACATTTTTCCTAATTATCCGGGAGGGTCTTGATAACCAGGTCCGGAAACCAAAGTGGTGATTCTTAGGAACAACATGTTTTTCTTGTTGTCCATGGAGTACTGTAAGGTACTGATCACCTTCCATATTTTATATTTGCACCAAAAACCCATAAAAACACACACGAGAAAAAAAAACTCTAAAGAAAATTGACGTACGTTTTGACGTTTAATTCCGGAAACCAAAGTGGTGATTCTCAGGAACAACATGTTTTTCTTGTTGACCATGGGGTACTGTAAGGTACTGATCACCTTCCATATTTTATATTTGCACCAAACACCCCTAAAAACACACACAAAAAAACTCTAAACAAAATTGATTTAAAATTGATAACTATATTTTGAAATAATTCATTTTTGGGATAGGTACTATTTTTTTCCGGCGGTATTTTTCCAGTCCCCAAAAACTTTGTAGTGAGCGGGCGAAAATACCTACTTGACAGCCCTAATACACAAATAACTATTTTAGACGTGGCCATGTTACTAAATTAATATCTAACGGTAATTGGTAAGATATGTGAAAACCTTCTTTAATTTTTCATTTAAGAAAAGATCTCGTGTGCAATGCTCTTTTGACAAAAATGTTTGAGTTAAACCTCATAATCTATTCGTGAAAAAAAAGCCTAAATAGTTTTTTAGCAATCGTAAGTTTGTAACTTTCATTCACGGGGTCTATTCTCTATTGACTGGATACGTCATTAAATCTTTGATTTAAATAGTGGGTGTTACAAGTTGAGAGTTGACAATGACTTACGGTAAAAACAAATTGAAAAATGTTTTTCGTAAGCTTTCCTTATAAGTCACGGACAAATCAAGATGTTACTTTTTACACAAATGTCAGGTTAAACCTAATTTTACCCTCTTTGATAGGATGTAACTCTGCAGGGAGTGAGTTTAGAAATAAAGTTTATAGGAATAGAGAAGACCCCACTTAATTTTTGGATGAGGAATTATTTCCTAATTTTTTCGCATAAGTTTAGAAACACCCGGCATAGCATCGTTGTTTAAATTAGAAATAATGCAATCAAATCCAAAGTTTGTTGGTACACGATCTTTTGTTAAATAAACTCATGTTCAAAATTAACGCACCACTTAATGTTTCTGATATATTTTCTATAATTTTAGTATTTTATAAACATTTTTGATTCTATCTTAACATAATCTAGTAGCTTCTTTATGTCACTACAAATTTTGACATTTCTGGTGAAAATAACTGAAAGTTAGTGTCAAATGACATAAAACAGTTTTCCTTGAGTCTTTCAAGAATAATTTAAGTTTTAATTACTGGTTTGTTAATGTTTTGCGTGTATAAAATTTGAGTCAATAAAGTTTAAATTCAAAATCATAAACCGACCGCATCATTTAATCAATGAAGGACGTGTAAGAGCTTTAACTTTGTTAGAAGAAGGGCGTACAATGCGTTATGTGACTAATTTGCTAGGTGTTAATCATACGACAGTCAGTCAAATGGTTAGAAAATTCTGGGAAACCGGATCGCACTCTAGAAGACCTGATCAAGGTAGAAAGCTACTTACAAGTGCTAGAGATAATTGTTTTTTGCAACTGTAAGCTTTCAGAAATAGTCAAAAACAAGCATTTGAATTTGCTATAAATCATGCACATTGGCAAATTGGAAGCAAGTTTTGGTTTCGGATGTGACTAGAGTAAGTTTAAAATGCCCAGATGGTCGCCAAAGAGTATGGCAAAGAACTATAGAAAGATATCATGACTGCACAATCTTTGGTGATAATTCAAGATTGTTCTGAGGAGTCATTTGCTTTGACGCTCACCCATAGTTAATCCCTATTTGTCAACTGTCAATGAATGCAGAATACTATCTAGAAAACATTATACAGAACCATGAAATGCTTTTCGCCCCATTTTTACTTTAATTGAAAAGAGCATGTTTGAGTAGGCTTGGTGTATAAAACGAACGTTCTAACAGACACACCCTATATATTCTCTGGTAAAACGTCACTTTCACTAAATATGGACGGGTATTTTGCAATAGTTTCCAGGATATGGCCGGCGCTATTTGGCCACTCTATTACAAAACAAACCGATAAGAAAGTTAACGTAAGCGTCTATAAAGTGAGATATATAAGCTCACTGAAAAGCTCCACAACTTAATTATACATATAATTAATAGTTAAAAATATAACAAGCAACAAAAAATGAAAATTGAATAGGTACTTCAATTGCTTAAAAAATTCCATTATCGAAATTTTTCAAATAAGTAATAAAATGTAATTGCTTAATTACACTCAAAAATACGTGTTATGGGTAATTCAATTAGAGTCCAAGAATGAGTTTCATTCATAAAGTCATAAAAATCAAATACAAGTGTATTTTTTGTAGTACACTTGTAGTACGACATGGCAATTATGTATTTAAGATATAATTACTCAGAGAATAGTAAACAGGAAAAAACATAAGAAAAAACTAAATAGTCTTAATTTGGTATATAGATTTTGTTCAAGAATCGAATATAAAGAAACCAATCTTGCAGACAAAATAAAAAAAACTAATGAATTAATGTTACTAGAATAAAGCGTACCTGACGTTAATGCTAAAGACAGGAAATACATAACTTAATTAACTTTCAAAATGACCAAGCAATTAAAATTAACCGCAAGTAGTCATGTTTAAATAAATAAATTAATACTTGCCGCTTTTTTTAGTTTGCAATGTCTATTGTAAATGTAAATTATTTTTAATTTGGGAACGCCTAAATTAATAATGCCTCATAAATTTTAAACAATTTAAAATGTGGTTCAGTTGATAGAAATAGCTCTAGAATTAATGTTAATAATAGTTAAAATTATTATATATGAAGGCCTTATTTAAAACTTCCTACGACTTAATTGAAGTTCAGTTTCTTTGCCAAAAATATGACTTATAACAATTTCACTGTTAATTAATATAATTACTTATTTTATAGTAAAACATGCAATATTATCAAGAAATAAATACAAGCCGTCAAGTAACAAGTGTTGTTTTTATTTAAAAAAGCATCAACTATTATTTTTGATTTACTTAAACCTTACTCAAAATATAAGAATCATAATTGAGAAAATTAAATCAAAACATATTATAATGATTAGTAAATAATTAATGATGTAGCAGTCCCGAAGTAAAGCTAAATAACATTCACATTCGACCTTTTCACTTTATACAAACGTTTACAAAACTTACGCGAATGCTTTTGCATAAGCACAACTTAGCTCATTTAATTTTTAAATTTATTCTCTGAAATTTAATTAATCATTTGATTGTACGACATTTAAAAATAGAAATTTGTAACAAATAAAATTCCAACATATATTCATTCAAACTACAATGATACGTATTATGTAGTTTCTTCATCTCAATATATTTTCTAATTATACCAGAATTAATACGGAAATTTTGGTTTTTAACAAGTCTTGAATCAGAGTTTGTACATTTGAACTCAATTAAAAAATTTATCATAAATCATAATGCTTTAGAGTGACGTTCTTGAATCATGCGATAAATACGTGAAGATACTTGTAATTTTAAACTTCATAAATAAATAAGGGGTTGTCTTTCAGGTTGTCTTTCTGTTACATTACCTCATAAACAATGCCAAAAAGTCGACAGCCGCTAATATTGAACTTACGCTTAAGTTCTCTTAATTCTGAAGAGTTCCAAAAGTACCAAACAGTTGTCGATTGGTTCTCGGTGTTTTTATTGCTATTGTTCAATCTCTTGCAAGTTCGCTTATGCAACTAATCATCTGTCGACAAAGTTGCGTTAGTGCAGATCATTTATCCGACTGTTACAGTATCACGAGAGGATACTAGATGTCGCAACACTTTATTAGTCAAAAAATGATGTATGTTACATTTGTTTCAGAATAATATTATGATTAATTCTTTAAAATACCTATGTATTAAAGTATATCACCGCATTTTGTAGCGGCGCTAAAAAATCATATCTCATTGTTTAGTACGCATCTGATTGAAGATACGTGCAACAACCGACGTGTTTTGTTTCAAAAACAAAAATATTCTTATTCATACTGCATAAAAATTAAAAAGAGTTTATGTTTGAACGTTCACAAAAGACGATACATTTTAAAGTATAAGTAACAATAACGTAAACATTTAAAAAAATAAACTCGGATTTCACAATTCGAAAAGATCCTACTCCAAAGTACTTTTCAAAAGTTTTATTTACATATATTCGTCAGTTTTGTGGTTGGTAGTCTGAACCATCATTAAAGTTTCTATCCAAATCACAATGTATTTAAATTATTTTTTGATATACCTTTTGTTTGTTATGGCGGTATTGTAGCGTAAGGTCTTTGTTATTAAAATCGGATGTTTTTAAGTTTCGTGCAGAACGCATAGATGGACTAGGTAAAAACGGCAAACATTTCTTCTAAAAACGCGAATTAACAAAAAGTGTTTCCAGTTTCAAAGCGTTATTCGTAATTATCACATTATTTTTAGTATTTACTACTGAATAAATACTTATTTTTTACAAATTACGTAGACATAATAAAAATTCAAAATTTAAAATTGCATCACTTCGCAATCAGATAATTTAGTAGTTGATCTAAAAATAACGACAAACCTATTCAAATAAAACAAATCTCATTTATATTACGTTTTGCATTGACACATAAATACCAAATTAATTTTTAAGTTTAAAAAACACTACCATAAATTATTAAACTATGATTACATCATGTTGATAATAACTATCAAAGGTTGAAATTCTAAAATGTTGATCACTTCGGGTGTTATAAATTATTGTCAGAGTCCTAACTGAATATTTATGTTGCAACATTAAAAATAAACAATTCATTCGGTTACATTACAGATTGAACATTGAAATACCGGATTTATTGGTATAACCTGTTATTACTGCATTAATAATAAGTTATTTATGTTATTAGGCAGATATTAAATAAATGATTGCAACTTCTTTTTGTCTAACAATGACGATGGTATATAATTAACCACTTAACGTTTAATTGGTTATCTATCAGATCTTATTAAAATCTATACTTCAGATTGATTAATAGTATTTGAAGAAGAAATGATTTTATCATTAATTCAGGATTTATTTTCAACCTAATACGTTTTATAGGCGTTGCAAATTTTTAGTGCAACAGATGAATAACTTTAATAACTGTTACATAAACATGAATGTAAATAATTATCTTAGAAGAAACAAAACCTTTAGCATGATAATGCCATGGTTACGTTAACTAAGTATAAAAGTTTTATGGGAAACTATTAATTTTATTTCCAAGGAAACTATATAACGTTTGAAAAGAAGAAATGATATTACGGTACTTACGGTATGAAGAATTCTATTTTTTGGTTGAACTCTGTGTATATCTAACTTTGGTGCTAACTAGTAATTAGTAAACTAAGGAGCTGAAATTAACTTATTGGGAAAATACTTATTTATTCTATTTTCAGTTTCTCCTACTAGAAGTTAACAGTACCAATAAATAAGTTTCATTGTTTTACTGTACATTTGAAAATAATTATTACATACAAAAAATAATTATATATAAAATCAATTAGAAAATTACTTAACATATTATAATGCGCATGATAAAATTAGTAAAAACAGTACATTGTGAAACAAGTGCAGAAAGTATCCTATTCAATACTATGTGTAAAAGTTACTACACGAGACCAAGCCGAATGGCACAATTACACGAGTGTAAAATAACTTTCTGCGCGCGTTGCGTATTAAAAAATACCGGGACTTTGGGGCAATACGAATTAATAAAGAAAGTGTCAAATCGAAAATTTGAAAGCAGGCCACTTGCATGTAAC
This sequence comes from Abscondita cerata, assembly GCA_030710515.1. NCBI lineage: Eukaryota > Metazoa > Arthropoda > Insecta > Coleoptera > Lampyridae > Abscondita > Abscondita cerata. The sequence continues at coordinate 290,165 of JALBCR010001141.1, forward strand.
GTGACGTGAGCAGTTTGTATAAGTATATGTAGCCCTGTAATGAAATGTATTACGTAACCAAAGCAGATATCTGGAAATTTTGTGGTAATTTGTGTATTATTTTTTTAGACGTAGAAGAAAGTGATTTATATAGCAATCGTTCCTTTTATCGTTTATTCAACGTGTTCACTGTCGTTTTCAAAATTATAAAAAGTAAGTAAGTTTGACATTTTCAAAATCCATTTAATATAAATGGAGAGCACTTCAAGTGATCAAAAAATTGCACCTCCTATCCACCAAACATTGCACGGCAGTCAAAGAGGTTTAAAAATAACAGCTCCGATATCAAAAATATTTCTTTTATATACTAAAATCTTTGATGTTGTCTGGTGTGTCAACGTTGAAATTTCATAAATTTTAATTTTTTTTTTACTTTCATTCTTGATTATTAGGTCTCAACCTAACGGTCGCCTAAAAAATTTTGTACCTAAGACGTTTGAAGTTGCAAATATTATTACTCCTGTACTTTAGATGCGCTTCGTAGTCATGTATTTCAAACTCTAGCATGGTTATGTATAGAAAAATAACTGCTTCCGACTACCACAATGAAAAGCACACAATTGGGACGACATTCTGTTAGCGAAATCGTTAGGCTGCACAAAATGGTAAACAAACTCAGGAACGGTCTCAGACTGGAGAAATGAGAACACCGGAAAACATCAAATAAAAAAAAAATCTTTCAATAAAAATTGCAGACAATTTAATACATGACATCTATTGCTTAACTTGTGGGATAGAAAAGCTGTTAAAACAAAAGTTTCATTTGATGAAAATCAGTTACAATCAGTATTGATCAAAATAGTACCAAATTTCGTCAAAATCGGGACCATCCAGGTTGACAACAGAAATATTAACGTTCATTATTCAAGAAAGGAAAACAGAGATCCTAAATTTTTAACCGACAAAAATCACGTCAATAGTATTAGAAAGTTTCTCTCTCAACCAACTAGTTTTTCTGAAGGAACGTCTTTTTCTAACTTGTGTCGTTTAGGTCCGGGTCTAAAACCGTCGCACATACAGGTATTTGACCGATCTAGGCGGCCAAAATTGTTTTATCGTTGCAATCATATCTAAACATTGTAAAACTCATGCTACTATGATTTTAGACACTTAGTGTTTATAGCATTGAAGAAATGTAGCGGCTTTGTTGTTGATAGAATGTTGGGATAAAACATGTGAACGTTTATGCTCCAAAAATGTGAGTTACAACTGAATCCGTGCAGTAGTAAAGGCTTGATTCTATAGATAAATAATAAAAATTGTGAAAATACCAAAAAAAATATAAATGTTACATCATTTTTTGGCATTTTCGCATTTATGATACTTATTAGTAGTAATAATGCATTTTTATAAACAATAAATACAAAATTTTATTAACAATATATAATATGTAATCATTTATTTACAAATTGTCATCGTCAGCCTCTGATTCTTCGCTATATTTTATTCTTTTTACTTTTCTCATATTGCTTATGAGTGGGTCTGAAGTTAATAACAATCTGTTTAATATATCCCTATTGCAGTTTTCCTGCTAAACTTTCTTGCAAAGTTCTGCCTATTCGTTCTAAAATGTTTGTTACGTGCCTCTGCAGCCTCATCGGATAATTGTCCTATCGGCACCAATGCTTTATTACTTCTGCACCGTGCATCAAAATTTTGTGCATTGTTGGCGTCATTGGGTGCCAAGGATATAGTTTAACATATAAACGAGCAGTATTTTTTGCGTATTCGTCAAACTCTTCTGCATCAATCAGATAACCACTAGAAATAGTTTCAAGAATTACTTTTAATCTATACATTAGGTCATAGTTAATGCCTGTAATATCAGATGCTAGGTGAGGGTTTTCAAAAAACCTCCTGCTTGTGTTGCCATCATTGGTGTTCCCAAAATTAATATTTGTTATGTCAACCAATAGGCCAAGCTCCTTCTTGTGTCTTGACTGTATATATTGTTTTTTCTCTTTTTCCATGTCTTTCTCTGAATCACTCTTCCTCTGTCTATATTTTTGCACATTTAATTTATAAGATAAGTGCAGTATACTTTCAAATATTCGGATTCGTCTATGCAGCACAGACAGTCCGAATTCTAAAGGCCTCTTTGTTACCTCTTTCTGTGTTAAAATCCAGGTTATTTAAATCTTGAGAAGTGGCCCCACATATGTAGCACCGACTTGTAGATGTGGTTCAGTGGCAGCAAGACAAACTTTTCCATCAATAAAAGTCATTATAAATAAGTTGCTTCATTAAATACAATTTCAGTTGCAACAAGTGAATTCACTGACTTTTTGACATAATCAATTTCTTCTTTGGTTACATCTGTGCTTTGTTTCACAAAGCGAAATCTAATTGGGCGGCAATAACGTGGGGATGAAGGGTAGGATTTTCCCCAACCACTTTCTTGTGCTTATTACCACAGACCAGTCGAAGAAGCACAAAATTACTTTGAAAAAGTTTGCATCAGAGTCAAGTATCATTTTCAAATTTTTTCTTTGAATTGGGATTGTTGAGATCCGTCACAACCCACTTGCAAATAAGTTTTAAAAGTTTTTCTTTCTTGCTGGTTCAAATTATTAAAAACATCTTCTAAATACGTTGATAATCGTTTAATTGTAATGTCAATTAAAGCTTGCAAATTGCACTCAGCAGAAGTACTTGTTAGTTTGCATTCATCATTGGAGGGATAACAATCTTTTTTTGATTTTTGTAGGAGGCTATAACACGGAAAAAACTTTTGTTTGTTTCCTGTATTATTTCATATGCTTTTTTGATAAGTCGGCTTCTACAAACATAGCCAATGCTTGTAGTGGTTAGGTGTCAGAATTTTGTTCGTTACTAGATTGTGATAGTGCCCTTTTATATTTGGTTGCACGTGTTTGAGTTGTATTAGTAATATCTTTGAATACAGTAGCAGCATCCCTTTTCCCAATTTTATGCAACTCAACCTGAGCAGCATGTATGAGGACATCTTTATCTACGGAAGATCGGACCATCTCGGTTTTTCTTCTATCGCTCAACTCTTCAAACGATTTTCATGGTCGTCGAAGACGACTTCGAGTCACGATTACTGGTAATTCGAATGTATCCTCTAGCCATGACACTTTGTATTTTCTGAAGACATCTTCTTTGTAATGTGCTTTGTCCATCTTTGTTTTAATTGGAATTTGAATCGAGAAAAGTTCTGTTTAAAAGAAGCTATTTGTTCCTCTGTATAATCGTCACTTGATAACAAGTCATTACTCAGAAAATGTAACTTTTCTTCTAAATTTGGTAGATTTTTGACCTTGCATAGGATCGAACAAGTATTTTCGTGTCACAATTCTCACACTGGAGGTACTTAGTGGTCCTAAAACAAAAAAACACAGAACTCATTATTATCTAGCTAAAATAGTTAAAGAATTAATGAATGATATGAGTGATTGATGTGAATGATTGATCTAAATGTTCATGGATGCTTTTATAGTTTTATGTAGCGATAAAGGTCTTTAAAGCAAATGAAATGCATTTTTGTGTTTCAATACATAAATCGTGCTTTTTGCGTCCCTGATATGATGGCATATAAACTTACGTACTTAATATCGATTATCCGGACCAGGTTTTTGAGGTTTTACACAAAATTATGCAATAAGTCCTATATTTTCATAAAAACTAAGAAATACAGTTGGATGTAGTTTGGAAGTATTTCAAACATCTTCGAACATACAAGGAAAATAAGAAAAAACTATATTTTACACATTCATCTTTCACTATACTAAAAGTGAATTAAAATTCACGGAAATTGTTTCAGTTGTAATAGAATTAAATAATATTTACCTGTTGTATCAAAATCCATCACATTTTTTTTTGTAAATAACGCGTACGTCACAATATTTACTGTCAAACACAATCAATTTACGAGAGCGCGCCGAGAACAGATGAGTGGACCGAAGTTGACTATCGAACTCCGACTGTACGTTCAGCGCGTAGTTTTTGCAATGGATACTTTGGAGGGGCGGGATCGTATTGTCGAAAGTGTCGGCTAGTACTATCAGGCTGCCATTTTCATTAGATCCGTGTTTTGAAATTTCCAATTATGGCCGCCTAGATCGGTCAAATACCTGTATGTGCGTCGTTGATAGGAATTTCTTACTAATGTTTCACTAACACGAGTGGTCAGCTGCTTAAGAAATCTTTCCATCTCTGATATTTCATGTAGACTCGTGTTAGAAAAACGTTAAGAAGAAAGTCCAATCCATGACAGTCTCTAGACATGAATCCTAGACGACAAAGTTCAAAAACACCCGCGAAAACCTAAACCAATTTGTTATCTTATATTCATTAAAGTTGCTTTTTTACATACTCCTGTAAGTGTTTTACCAAATTCTACGGTTCAAACATAATTTGTGTGTACATTGACAAAGTGCCTTTTTGGCTTCAGGGATTATAACCAATTTACAGTTTTTGAGATATTGTGTTTACATACGGGCGAAGGGGGAAAGTAATAGAAATAATCATATACCGTCTGTTCAACAAAAAGCGTTCAATAGTATAGCGACTTCAGTGGTGTTAGAACTGTAGCAAACCATATGCATTATTAAATGGGACGGTCTTAGCTGCTACTTGATAAAAATAGTAGATCATTTTACTAGAGTTAAACAATATAATTGTTGAGCCTAAAAGTTTGCTGGGGAGGCGTTAGCCGAGTCAGGAAATTAAGCCAAACCATTATATTTTTAACTCCAATTAACTACAACCTGTCCGTGTAGTACGTGGACCCTTGATATTGTCTTTAAAAGGAGATTTATTCTAAATCAGTTTTGACCATTCTTTTATGCCTATAAGTGGCTACAATTAAAAATATTTTCAATTATCCCACTATCTTGGACCACTTGTCAACTATGACATTTTAAATGGAAACATATATTTTTATTCTAAATCTACGTGAAAACTATAGGGACTTTACGTCTTACTCAAAAAGTGATGCTTTTGAGATATCGATTTTAAACACTTTCTTGAGTCAATACCGGCTTTCAAATAATACAGGTTTATTATTTGAAATATCAAACTCAAATTTTATTTACACTTAGGGTACTACTGACCTTAACTGTCTATGGTTTAAAAGTTGACATTGATTATACACGGTATGAGAAAAAAAAAAGTCAAATTTTGTAATCAAAAATGATGAATAATTAATAAAATCTAATGGAACACCCTCTATATTTTCCTCTGATTGATGTAGAATTAATTTCTCTTCAACTTTGCTGTTCATGCCTGTCTACCAAAACTCTACCGTTAGCCGTGAAACTCGTTTTTTTTATCAAAATACACGTTTCATCAAAACATTTTTATTGACAACTCAAAATTATAAAGTGGATCATCAAAATCGCTGGGCTGATTGTTTTAAATATTTGAAAAGAATATCTGAATAAACTGGAAATGTCAAATTTTCGTTGTAGATATTTCGTTAAAATTAGAGTAAATCACATGCGTTGTTATACTGTGGTTTTACCAAAGACTGAACTATTGCATGTTGCAGGTGTTCGTTTTCAAATGTATTACCACAAGGTCGTTTTTGAATAGTATTTTGGATGATTGTATCGGGCGTCGTCGAATACACACACATAATTTTAAGTGCAGACCTAATTGAAATTGTAGTTTGGTGATAAAGTTTAATGCAGTATTTTGTTGACCAATTTTGGGATTTTCGTCACCTACTATTTCGTTTGACAAAACCTCCACGGTTTCCGTATGATACGGATTTCAAACCAATTAGTGCCGCACGTATCGCTTATCAGTGCCAGACGCTCGACCAACATTTAAATTGTTCCCATTTATATCTTTGGGAATATAGCAACCGCATTTTGCATTTTCTTGGTGTATGAATTTTATGGACACCTGCAAGATCACGAATTTTATCGTTACGCAAGATCCAGATATCCTGGTTACATCCAACATCAAAGATTTTTTTTTGGTTACATGCAAGATTTGTGCCAAAATATTTCAAACAATTCAGCCTTGCCCAAATAATTTATCGACATCGCTGGCCTTTACGAACGCCTTCACGACTCTCGAATCTTGTCAACCACGTATCTACTTCGAGGGTCAACGCATGGTGATCACGATAAGTACTATTATTGAAATTTAATTTAGTGTATGTACATTTTCTATTTGTTTTTGTGGTACTGCGTCTGTTCTCATAAGTTTAAGAAACAAAAAGTATACAATTTGTCGCAATTGTAATCGGTTGTTATGGCCATCACGACACGAACTTGGTATACAAAAAGAATTTATTTATAATTTACAAAATTTTGCATTAGATATATGTATATATATATTTTTTGAGGACGTACGCCGGGTTTCGTTTTTATTTTGATTTTAATTATATGTATGCTAAAATACAAAAACGGGACCTTACAAAGCAAAATACGTACCGTCAATGTTCATTTTGTTAATTCAAGTTTCCAGACAATTATATTTCGTTGGTTAATCGTGATTATTTTTTTGGCGATATAACGTCAGACACCCTCTCTACCGAAACCCTACTTCTTATTAAAAAATGTGTTACAAAATTTTGGGGGCTCGTCCGGGATCGGTAAATAACAATTAGGAGGATAGTTTCAATTGTATTCGAGTTTGAATGAGTCGATAATTTTTTTATCATCGTTAGTATACAGAGGATTGGTAAAAGAATATTATTGGTCATCTGATTAACTCGTGTTAATCGCAAACTTATCTAGTCGATATATTTGGAGAGCTTTGAAAGGTGTCTGATATTCGTTTTTCTTTTAATTGAAATTGCTGCTTTACATATTAGGTTTTTTTCATCAGTCATGGATCCTAAAACGAAATATAAAATTGTGGTTAGTCATCTGGAGCCTGATGAACTCAACTATGAATTGGCGTATAGGGGATACGAATTATCGTGTGATGTTGGTAAAATGAGAAAAGAGTTAAATCGTTTGTTAAAGTTAGAAAAAGTAGGAAGGCAATTAGTTATCCGGAGTACGAATCTGAGTTTGATTCAGAGGTAAAGGCTATCGAAGATAAAACCAAAGAATTAAGCACTGTGATCGATCAGTTTACGGTATCGTCAAGTAGGAAAGATTTTTGGTCCTAAATAGTAGATTATCGCATTTAATGGGACGTGTAGATAGGTTGCCGGCTAAAGGTAAAGATTCTAAAGCAAAACGGGCGGAAATTATTTCTGCGGTATTAGAAATAAGTGAAATACTTCAAGTTAAGTTGAAGTCGCGCCGAAGTTTAGGACATAACGAATCAGTTTCTTTTTTACCTGATACGGATAGCGAGAATAATGGCGAAAGTGATGCAGAGATCGCGATCGCGGGTAACGTTAATGCTGTTGCGGGGTCAAGCACACCACAAAGAAATCCCAACGATACAATAAATAATAAAACTATTGGTGATGCTGGGTATTCGTATAAGATAATTCCGGTGCATAAGTGGGGAATTAAATTTTCTGGGGACGATAAAGACATGTCCGTTGGAGCTTTTTGGAAAGAGTCGAGGAACTACGTACCGCGCGGGGAATTGCAGAATCAGATCTTTTAAAAACGTTTTTGAATTATTTTCATCGCGTGCTTTAGTTTGGTTCAGAGGTGTAAGAGATCGGATAGGCACGTGGGACGCTTTAAAAACGGAACTAAAATTACAATTTCAACCAGCAGATTACGAGTATAAACTCCAAGAAGAAATAAAAATGCGTACACAGGGCAAAGACGAATCTATGGGTATTTACTTAGCTGTGATGAACAATTTGTTTTCGCGATTATCAATTCCAATGTCGGAAAGCGAGAAATTTAACATTATACGTAGGAACATAGGTCCCTTTATCAGCAGAAAATATCTTTAATGAACGTAACATCTCAAGACGAATTATTAAAATCGGTAGAAAAATTGAAGAAACTGAAGCTTTATGTAAAGCTTACCATCAGCCAGTAGGTAAAAATAATTCTAAACTAGAACCAGATTTAGCGTACATTTCCGTTGCCCACAGTTCGATAGATAAGGTAAAGAAAAAGAAAAAAGTCTTTAAAAGAAAAAGAACGGTTAAATGCAAGTTCGGTTAATGCGGATCTAAATGAAAGTACTTCTGCTGCTGCTACCGTAAATTCGGTTGGTGAGTTAGCTTGTTTCAATTGCGGCAGTAATACACATTTACAAAGAGGTTGTTTAATGCCAAGAAAATTACATTGTTTTAAATGTGGGAAACAAGGTGTTTTAACTCGTGATTGTTGTAACGCGTCGGGAAACGAGAAGGAATCGTTAAACCGGTCGCCGATTCCTATTTCAAATATAGAGCCGGAAAATTTAAAAATGATCTAACATGGGAAGACAAAATAAAATTATATTAGACTATATTTTTGCACAAATTGAAGGTGATGAAAGACCGTACTTAGAAATTTCGATTTTTGGGAGACGTTTAAACGGCTTACTTGATAGCGGTGCTAGTCAGACAATTTTAGGGCGACTAGGTTGGGAAATAATTAAAAATTAAATTGTTTCTGGTCGATTCGGAAGTTGCTCCCAGTTGTACTGTAGCAAACGGTCAAAGTTGTCAAAGTATAGGAACGGTTACGTTGCCATTCGAACTTTTGGGAAAATCGAAAATATTAGGGTCTTGATTGTTCCTTCCTTGGAGCACACCCTTATTTTAGGGATAAATTTTTAGAACATTTGGGATTGTGCCAGATTTGCGTAAAAATATTTGGACCTTTTCTAATACAGAACCTTTTCGCGTTGACGCAATTCAATCTATAGAAAATTTAACGACTGTTCAACGTCATAAATTAGATGAAATGATTAAAAAGAACTACGCACGTATGAAAAACGGCATAGGTCGAACGAGTTTAATTGAACATGAAATAGAAGTAACTGGCGGTCCGATTAAACAACCTAATTACCGAATATCTCCTTATGTTATGAACGAAATAAAGAAAGAGATACAATCTCTTGTAGAAAACGATATTATAGAACCATCTAATAGTCCGTGGTCATCAAATTTAGTTTTAGTCACAAAGAAAGACGGTACTAAGCGCGTTTGTACTGATTTTCGTCAAGTTAACAATATAACAAAGAAAGATAGTTACCCCGTTCCGTTTATATCCGATATTCTCGATAAATTAAGAGGTGCTAAGTATTTGTCTACTTTAGATATTTCTAAAGCGTATTGGCAGATTCCCTTGACTGAAAATAGTAAAGAAATTACAGCTTTTTCTATTCCTGGGATGGGACATTATCAGTATAAAGTGTTGCCGATGGGATTATGTAATTCAGCAGCTACTTTCCAGAGGTTAGTAGACTGTATTTTAACGGCGGAATTAGAACCAAACGTATTTTGTTATCTCGACGACGTCATAATTTGTACGGATTCTTTTGAAAAACATTTAGAAGTATTGCAGGCGGTTTTTGATAAATTAATCCAGGCCGGATTAACTTTAAATAAAACCAAGTGTCTGTACTGTAGGAGTGAATTGACTTATCTCGGTTACGTAGTTAACGAAATGGGTCTTAATGTAGACGCGGAAAAGGTTCAGGCAATTTTGAAAATTCCTAGACCCTCAAACGTGCGAGACGTAAGATCATTTTAGGATTAGCGTCGTGGTATAGACGTTTTATCCCAAATTTTGCGGATACCGTTCATCCATTAACGAATCTTTTGCGTAAAGGTCAGTGTTTCACATGGGATGAAAATTGTGAAAACGCTATGAATAAGTTAAAGTCATGTCTTACGTCTGCGCCAATTTTAACTTGCCCAAATTATGACTTACCTTTTTTTGTTCAAAGTGATGCGAGTTCTTACGGTTTAGGCGCGGTATTAACGCAGAAAGATGGTGATAAGGAATATGTTGTAGCGTATGCAAGTCGTTCGTTAACCAAAGCAGAAAAAAAATTTAGCGTAACAGAATTAGAGTGTTTAGGAGTGATCCACGCCGTTGAAAAATTTAGACCGTATGTTGAAGGTGTAAAATTTACAGTAGTAGTGGATCATTATAGTTCTTTGGCTGCATAAACTTAAAGACCCCACCGGTAGGCTTGCGAGATGGATTTTACGTTTACAAGCTTTTAATTTTGAAATCGTGCATAGAAAAGGTCGCGAACATGTAGTTCCTGATTGTTTATCACGGAGTGTAGTAGATATTAGTACGATTAATGTAGACGAAAAGGTTGTTGATAAATGGTACCTAGATATGTTAAAACGTATTTGTAAAGACCCTTTAAAGTATCCGATGTGGCGGGCGGAAACTAATAATTTGTATAAAGAGTCCGAAACCGAGAAGTTAGATTATTTGAAGAAGATGAATGGAAATGGGTCGTTCCAAAGAAAAGCGCGAAGAAATTTTGCGGAGTTGCCATGATGATGTTACCGCCGGGCATAATGGCGTTTATAAAACGTATCATCGAATATTAGTTAAATATTATTGGCCTAAGTTACGTTGCGATGTTGCGCGTTATGTTCGCAATTGTAAAGTATGTTTAGCTAATAAACCGGTGCAAAAATCGCCTATTGGTTTAATGAACAGACATCCTAAAGTAGATCGACCATGGAAATTAATTAGTACGGATTTAATCGGTCCTCTACCTAAATCTACTAATGGTTATCGTTATATGTTAGTTGTTTTAGATACTTTCTCAAAATACCCCGTCATCATAGCACTACGCAATGCTACAGCGAGTTCGGTAGTAAAACATATAGAACAATCAGTATTTTTAACCTATGGTGTACCGGATTACATAATATCCGATAATGGAGTTCAGTATCGATCTAAAAATTCTCAAATTTATTAGCAAAGTATAATGTACAACCCATATTTACTCCACTTTATCACCCACAATCAAATCCGACCGAAAGAATTAATACAAATATTAAAACAATGCTAGCATCTTACGTTAAGGAAAACCATAAGACTTGGGCAACATATTTATCGGAGGTAATGTGCGCAATTCGAACTTCAAAACATGAAATAACAGGATACACGCCTTTTTACTTAAATTTTGGCCGGAAATGAATTTGATGGGAAATATACGCGGTAATGTGGGAAAAAAATTTCAAATTGAATTTGAGATGCACTTTGGTTATCGGTAAATTAGTGTCAAGCGCTCTATTTTGAACCAGAAAACCTCTGGTAAACCCATATACACACCTTTTCAGAAACATCCTGTATATACATATACATACAGGGTGTCACAAACAAGCGGGTTTCAATAACTCATTTGCGGTTGGAGATAATGAAAATGTTTCAAACAAAAGTTCCACCAATTCAACTTCTATACCATAAAATTATTTTCATATACAGGGTGTCCTGCTTTTCCTGTACGCAACCTAACTTAATTTTTAAATGGAATCACCCCATTTATTATTGCTTTGTTAGATTTCTAGTTTAATTTAAAGGCCACTTCACAACCATATTATTATGGCCGAAATGCAACGTTCTCAGAAAAATTAAAGTTAAAATGAAGAAATGCCGTTTCGGTACCCTGCGCCATTTTTCATATCTCCGAAACAAAAGAACTTAGAGGAATGCGGTTTCTACAGACTGCTTTAAGAGAAATGACCTACCATTTTCACTACTTACACAAACACGTTTCAGTCAAATTTATTTAAAGCTACTCGCTTCAAAAAATAAATTGTTTCAAACCGGTAAAACTTCTTTTTCAAATAGAACACTATTATTTTTTTTCAGCCCATCATATGCAGAAATTTATTTCCTTTCAAGGTCTGATATAAGGTTGTTAAGATATCAGTTCCTAAATAGATTTTGGCAAAAATCCAGGTGCTATATTCTTTAAAATTTTTAATTGAATCGGATCATCATGTACGCCTTGGTCGCATTAGCTTTGCCTTTTTTACAATGTCATATTTTGTGAACTTCATAAGGTGTGTTCGAAAAAGTTTCATTGTATCGTTGTGTTTGTTTCATTGTAACTTTGTGTTCATTTTCCGAACTGTTCCGCTATACGTTGAATAAAGAAGAAATGATAGATATGGTTCTTATTCTTGGGGAATGTGAGAAATTTCCTTTGGCATCGAGGGTGCGTATGCCTAGCGTTATCCAAATAGACGACATCCTAGAGTGGAATCGTTCAGCAGGGTTCGGGAGCGGTTTCTTACTAGAGGATCAGTGGAGTCTGGAAAGAAACTACGCCAAGATCGGTCTGTACAGATGAAAATGAGTTCCTGTGTTTTGCGTCTGTGGTGGAAAATCCGAATGTCAGTCAAAGAGACATCGCCTGAGAAACCGAAATTGATAGAATGTCTGGTACAGCGAGTCCCCAAACAGCATAAGTACCATCCGTACCACGCCCAGCTACATCAGGAACTCATCAAGGGATTTCTGCAGCAAGAACGGAATTTTTGGTCGTGGGCCATCGAAAGAAATGTCGAAGACAGCACTTTCAAATATGTCCTGCTTTACTTCGACGAGTCACCTTTCACAAAAATGGTTTGTAAACAGGCATAACTTCCATTATTACGATACGGCAAATCCTCTAACTTCCGGACGTTTTCACCACCGATGGTCACTGAATGTGGGAGGTGCTTAAGTATCGTGTTTTCGGACCCCACTTTTTTACGGACACTTAACAGGAAGGGCCTATTTGCAGTTCTGCAAAATGGTCAGAACGTTGATATTGTCTCAGAATTTCTTCCATCGCGTGCTGAAACAAGATTGTGTTCCATTCATTGCAATCCAAGAAATTCGAACTACTTAAATGCGAATTTCCCAAACCGCTGGATAGAAGAGGAGGGGCAATTATCCGGGCTCCGCTAGGTCGCCTGATCTCTGCCAAATGACAGCAATACGTAACTGAAACAAGTACAACCGGGTTTCGTTTTTATTTTGATTTTAATTATATGTATGCTAAAATACAAAAAACGGACCTTGAAGTAAAATACGTACCGTCAATGTTCATTTGTTAATTCAAGTTTCCAGACAATTATATTTCGTTGGTTAATCGTGATTATTTTTTTGGCGATATAACGTCAGACACCCTCTCTACCGAAACCCTACTTTTATTAAAAAAAAATGTGTTATAACGAGAATGATTCTTAGTAAACGTGTCAGCATTCAAAATCTGTTTTTGTCAGATATTGATATAGTGTTGTACACGATATGAATGGAATTTTGTTTTTCATAAGCACCTTATTTACAAAGCTTTTTAAATCTCTAACGATATTCTTCGCTTTTCTTAACCACTTGATAACGATAAATCCTTCAGTACAAACATGTTTCCTAGTATTTTTCTCATAGTGGAAATTGTAGTTTTTTTTTATCTCAGCACGAAGATATCGTTATAATTCCGGATTATCTGCTTTATAATTATGAACTACTACACATGTTCAAAAGAGATTGTTAAAATGTTTAGAATCTAATGGGAGGCATTTTGAACACCTGTTAAAATGATTTTTTTAAATTTCAGTTTGTTTTAAGTAACATCCTTTGTTAGTATGTACCTTATTTTCTTTCTTTTCTCCAATAATTCTATTATTTTGAAAGATTGTTATTTAGTATATTTCACGTCATACTAATAAAATAATTTAAAATAAAATGAAAATAATGTCATATAAACGCTTAATATTTTAATTTCAATTTGATCTAAACTGACAAGAGATAGCTATAGGGAATGCTAATGCAGATAGATGCAGAACAAATTTCTGAGTAAAATATCATAAAATATACAGGGCGTTCTATTTAAAATAAATAAGTTTTTCAAGTTTAAAATATATTAATTTTAAAAATAATTCTGTACAACAAACGATTTAAATGTGCATATCTATTAGAAGTATAATGACCATATTATTTTTATTTGAAAAAACATAGTTTTTTTATGTAAATCTAGAAATTTACAAAAAATCAAATTGATTTAATCTCCATAAAGGTCTAATGGCCGCTTTACGTCGGAGAAAGTGAAAACATCTTATTTTATTTGAATTGTTTTACGGCATTTACAAAAAATAAAACGTGCGTTGAAATCTTCTTAAGTAGAGTGTTTTTTGTCGTTATGGAAACACATGGTCGGAATAATACATTCTACACTACTAAATACACTATTATATAAATTGATATTTCAGTTTGTTCAATTGCGGCAATCATAGTGTTGAGTAAAATATTTATACAGGGTGAATCACGACCAACGGTACGGTGATTCATAGCGAAACTTAAAGGTTTTACTTTTATGAGGTGTAAAGTAGACCCTTTTACCATACATGGTCTCCTATTAGTGCGAGGAAGGTAGGTATCTCAGAAAATATTGAGGTAAAAACTTTTGTAATGAAAGTTATGCAAATCAATGAACTGACATTTTAAAATTATTTTGTTTATACAAGGTATTCCATAAAGTGCGACATACCAAAGTTATGTTTTTTAAATAGAACTACCTATTTTTTTATTAAAATTTGTATTCCTTGGGAAATTTTAATGTGACTTTATGCATTATGTCTAAAGTGGAAGGTTTAGGCATTATTTCACTTTTTCCGTAAAAAATGTTTTCGACATTATACTTTTCTATTATCCCTAAACAAACTTAATAAATAATGTAAAAAATTCTTTATTGAATTAAATAATACAAAACTTTTAATTTCAATGTCGATTAATTAATATTAATACTTGAAAATCCTGAACTTTCTAAATCAGATTTCATAGCGAAACTACGACAAAAATAAACTGAGGTGATTTAATAATGAGTAATTTGGCAAAACTACGATAAACCCAATCTGAAGCAATTTAATAATGACAGCGTTATTGCAGGCATCTAGATATTGATAAAAATTAGTAGGATATTTTTGTCTCTAGTGACGAAAGTTAATATTATGGGATTTTCTGTCACTAATGACGAAAATCATGTCTTCAGCTGGATTAGTGCTGCTGACAGTTTATTTTTAATGTTATTCCATTAAAAACACAAAAAATTGACGTGTTGTACGCTAAAAATTAGTTTTTTCTTATTAACTCTAGCTAGTAAATGTCACACTTCCTTACTTGCTAGACAACAATTAACAATAAATTACGTTAGTGTTGTTTCAAGTTGATTGCATTATTGAACGCAAAAACTATATACACTAATACTGGATGGTATCGTAAATTCCATCCCTAACTATCGTGTTACAGTTTTATAATTAAACAGACAAATAATTTTCTAAAATAAACTGATTTAATTGGAATAAAATATTTTTAAATTTAATATTAAAGAAATTTATCATTTCTCTGTGAATCCCATTAAATCCTCTTAATCATATAACTCGGGGCTTTCCACGATGAACAAGATTTTAATTGGAACTTTTACATATTAGTCAAGAATTTAATTTTTTTATTAGTTTTCTAAAATTATCCTTCAGCCATTCAGTGGATTTTTGCATCTACAGTACATGAAGAGTGTTCATGCATGCTTCTCAAGCTTGAACTTAAACGTATGTAGCCACTTTAACGAGAAAAGTGGTCGACAAATCGTTAGTCCATTTTTGAACATGGAATTCCAATACAATAATTAAAACAACTTAATTTCTATTTAGTTGGTAGTTCATGATAGTTTTAATTAATTGTATGATCTTATCAATAATCTTATTGTATTTCGTAGATGCAACATTGATAATAAATTATCAGAAATTAATGAGCTTAAGTGTAAAGTAGAGAAAGAAACAGTAAATTGTCTAGTTAATACAAAGGACGGAGAAACCTTTATTGCGTGAATTAGAACGGGAAATTTATAGGGTCGTTCATTTTATAGCACAGAAAGAAAACATTATTTTATATAAACATGTGTCCTAAAATGTCTTAAGATACGGGGTGTTTACTACTGTGTATATTTATTTATAAGAATTTTTTTTTAAATGTGACAAATTAGATGTAATAAATCCAATAATAATAAAGGAATTTTATTCCTTTTCAAAAATACATGACAAAAGTTGAACTAAATAATTGTTATAATATATATATTTGATTGCATATTTAATTAACCTTACAAGAAAGAAAAGAAAGAAAAATTACAAAACATAGGTACATAAAATGTACTTTGTCGAAATTATAATTATACATACTAATACAGGAAAAAGGTAGCATTGACTGAGCAATTTTACCTGTTGCAATAATGATGTAACAGAATAACAATTACAAAACTACAGTTCAGGCAACTACTCTTCTTCTTGTCCAGTGATGAAATCTTTCAATAAGTAACGTTATTATCATAAAGTAATGATAAAACAACATTCTAAACATTTTAGGCCAGAATTTTTGTTCCCCACTACACCTATTCTAATACGCTGAAGTGAACTGGAGCAACGACAAGCATAAACCAATGTTATTTCCATAGCTCAAGGAACATTCTCAAGAAGATAATGCAAACCATGTTGTAAAAATATAGTGCAGGATAGTTCGTGAAGACGTGCTCGTAACATAAATGTTCTTATAAAATAGTCACCTTATAACACCAATCCAAACATTGAGAAAAAATATTTTAGATACTGCATGTCTAAAAATCTTGGCAATTTTCTTTAGCCCGGTTAAATAACATTTCAACGATTTGGATTTTTTTTTTTTTCGGAAATTGAAAGAAAGCTATGTGATGATTACGATTATAGAAAATTATTTCAAAAATTGGAGGTTATCTCTAAATCTTAAAAAATACAGTGGTTTCTTGTTTTCATTTAAATAATAGAGAAAAAGTAGAAAACCTTAATGTTATCTTTTAATAATCCAAAGTTAAACCATAATTTTAACCCAGTTTATCTGGGAATAACAAACAATGAAAGCAAGAATTAATGTCATTCAAAAACTAGCTGGAACAACTTTGAGAGCAGATGCAAAATACTTCGAACAGTTGCATTGGTATTAGTTTATTCTACAGCAGAATCATTAAATCTACTCCTCTAGATTGGCTTCCTATTCTTTATATAATAATACTCCATCGAACATCTCGACGAAAAGCTGCGTTAAAACGAGAATGGGATAAATGCCAACTTAACAAAAACTTACCAATTTGGAATGATATTGAGAACCCTCAATCTAAAAGACTAGAAGTACTATATGGTTGCAAGACTACTTAACTACGGTTTTTCTTAAGTTTTTAAGGTTTACAGTGGATGTTTTAATAAACATGTAATTGTTGATCCAACAATAGAAATCCTGGGCTTTGATCAAAACAGAAAAATTTGGTCAAAAGTAAATTGCATAAGAACAGGCTTACATTCAAAATGCAACTCTATGTTGTTTAAAATGAGGTGCAATTTCACCAAAGTTAGACCGTGAAAACGAACCAGAGACCGCGCACATATTGTGAAGCATTGTCATTTAACTAAGTTTAAAGGGAGGGGCATCATACATGACATTTAAGACACAATACAATATTAAAAATGTATTGCTAATGAATAAACAGTAGAATTTATTTTGGTCGGGGAAAAACTATTAACAAACTGCGACAGGAAGCTGCAACTGCGTTCATAGCAAATAACATTTTATTTCAACAATTATTAGAGATATCCTTTACGCGCGCACCTTTAATTACACCCTGTATAATATAAATGTCACCGGTCCCAAGACGCACATGTTGGCGACGAGAGTAAAATGAAATTCTC
>JALBCR010001142.1:0-80974 GCA_030710515.1 Abscondita cerata
TCATTGTACTTCGTTCAGTTACGTATTGGGCAACTTACTTGGCCAAAAAGACTTATGACATTTTAATCGGTATTTGTAGAATTGTATGGCATTTTGTGGAATTGCATTTTGGTGTACAACATTTTGGCATTGAATTACCCCTCGGTGTTTTCAATATTAAAAATATTGTATTCTTGTTACTATATTTTTCAAAAATTTTCATTGTTTTAGACACTGAGCCCGCAGAAAATCCATGCAATCCATATTTAAAAATCGATTAAAAAAATTATTTTAAATTTATTTTAAAAGAATTTAAATATGTTTATCAAAATCTGCAAATATAATAAAATATGGGTTTTTAATTAACACAATAATAAATATGTCGCTTCCGGTAGTACCGGAATTAACCATAATTTTCCTATTTTAAGTAAAAATCCTTATTTTTAATTTGATTCTATCTTTGCGAATTTCATCTACTTAAGCCGTGTCAATTTAAATTCAGGTCCATTTAGTTTTAAAATGTTCAAAAATATTTTACCCTTCGAACAGTAGACCTCTCAGTAATAAATATTATATATAGTAGTGGTTGTCAATTAATTTTAATATGTTGGAATAAGTGTTAAAAACGGTACTGTTTTTAACAAAATAATTCAAAATATTCAGGTTGTACGTAATTTAATTTAATTCTTGTGTGAATATTAAAAATTACAAAATAACTGCCAATAATTAAATTTATACAAAGAAGTAGTATGTAATATTCAAAAATAATCGGACCCAAACATGCAAAAAAATAGGTATGTCTATGAAAAAAAATGTTATATTTTAGACACTGCACTGGCGGCCTGAGGTTTTATTTTATCCTAAAGGAGGAGAGTACTTAACGACGTATTAACAAAACAGAATATTGTTTCACAACAAAGGAAATATAACTAAATATAAGTTGATAGACAATTTCTCTATATTTTATATTTTACATTTTTATTTATAATAGATTATAAACAGCTTAAAATTTAAGATACAAAGTGAAAGTTTCTGCGAAATATACACTATGTCCAATTAAGTTGGAACCTAATCGGAAACAATTTTATTCTTAGTTTTATGAAAAAAAGCATTCTTTATATAAAAGTTGTGCATGTTCTAAAACTTAAAATATAAATTTTATTAAAGAGTAAATTTTATTTTGAGAAAATTGACGATTGTTATTAAAACTATTGTCAGATATCAATATTATCCATCTGCAATAAAAAGTAATTTTGATAATTATTAAGTAATGTAACAATACAAATGAAAAAATAAACAAGTTAAACTAATACGTAAAATAAATAACATTTATAACAATATATTGAAATAAAATAATTTGTTTCTGATTTAATTGACCAAAGCCTCCATATACATTTAATGGACATTTTAGGATGTTCTACTAGATAGCATCACTTGTAATTTCGTGTCCTCACTAGTAACCTGCTTCTAACGTTTTTTTTTATTAAAATTATTTTGAGAACTTCCAGACATTTTTAATTTATTTACAATTTTGTAACTGTCGAATGTTGAATATTTCTATTCCGATGTCTTTTGTTATAAATAGCGACTACTTTACGATGAGTCTTATATCTTATATCTCCTACAATCAAAATTATTTCAATTTTCTCCTCACAACTTAATAGAGCCGCTATATCTTGTATTTTATAAATTATAAATAAATTACAAATACTAATACAGTGAATATAATATCGGTTTTCGAACACTGCGATTAAACTAAAATCGATTATTTGATTAACCAATTAATCGATTTTTGTTGCCACCACTAGTTGCACGTAGCTATAACTTTGAGATCAAATGTTTTTGTTTAAAAATACTAGCAATGTTATTCTTTGATATGTTGTTTATAATTATAGAAACTATTTATTTAATTAATATAATTGAATTAAATTTATTTTTAATTTATCTAAAAATTGATCATCGTCAATACGTTCAAATTCACCCTCGAACTCCCTCTACGTATGGACTAGAATGTCGCGCGCAATCATAACTTTCAGGCAAATATTTTTGTTTTAAAAAATATTAGCATTTTTATCTTTGATGTTGTTCATAATTATAAAAACTATTTATTGCTGAATTTGTCTAAAAACTGTCCGCCAACACGTTCAAATTCATCCTCGAACGTGCTCTACGTATAGACTATGATATCGCCCGAAGCTATAACTTTGAGATCAAATATTTTGATTTAAAAAATATTAGCATTTTTATTCTTTGATAAAGGGCTATATTAACTTCTAGTATGAACAGGATCTTAATTTAATCGTATTTTTATTACTTACAGCCAAATTCAATACTTTGAATAATTAAACATACTTAACATGAATTAAAAATTGTACGACTAAACATTTTTTGCAAAAAGTAAATAAAAGCTTCAACTATATTTTAAGAACAGATTTCTAATCAAAATTTTAATACAAATATTTGATACGCTCGTTTTGCAATATCCTTATTTTAATATTATGCAGTCTATGGCTACAGAGCAATA
This sequence comes from Abscondita cerata, assembly GCA_030710515.1. Classification (NCBI taxonomy): domain Eukaryota; kingdom Metazoa; phylum Arthropoda; class Insecta; order Coleoptera; family Lampyridae; genus Abscondita; species Abscondita cerata. Next base: position 2,504 of record JALBCR010001142.1, read on the forward strand.
CCGAACTAGAATGTAGTAAATGGCATTTCGAAAATTTATTGAAACCTAATTTGAAATCAATACTATACAACCAAGTATTAGATTTTCAGTAGATTAACAGTTACTCTAAAGGGAAAACGTTCGTGTATTTAACTCATTACATTAATAGAGTTTACGTCGCCCCAAAACCAAATCGCCAAACGTTTAAATTATTCCAAATTTATGATCTTTTAGCGTATTTGCTACATCAAATAAATTTGAACAAATCTAAACCGTTAGAGCACGTTAACGTAAGAAAAGAATATTAAGGCACGCAATCTTAAACACGTGCAAAAAGCTATTAATCAATAAGAAAAGTTCTTGAACAAGAATCAAGAATTGCAACTTTGTACAGGATAAAATCGTCCAACTTCGTAAAAATTTAAAATTTTCTCACAAAAACCCTTAAGTTTATCGATCTTTATTCTTTTTTCTTTTGTGATAAACTCTTCAAGGCGATATCAAAAGTTCTTGTATATTAAAACTTAAACCTTTTACAAAATTGCTATAGTACATATACGTAAAGTTAACTTAAATATTTATGGCTCCATTTAACGGTGAAAAGATGTTGATTATTCATCCGTAAGTAAAACTACCACAGAAAGTGAAAAATAATTAAAAAATTCAGTATAAGATTAACCGCATTGTTGCTAATAAAACAGATAAAACTGCAAAGCGTGACAATTTAATTTATGCTCAAGTGGTAAAAGCTGTTTGTTTAAGTTTAAAATTTAGGGGTCTGCGAATGAAGTGGAAGAGCAACTGTGGCGTAATTAAGTTTTGAAGTTACAGTAAATTTGCACACAAACGCAATCACAATTTAAGGTACCACAAAAAGTACACGAAAGCAGGCGGCAACAACACTCCACGCCAAAATGACTTACTGTCAAAAAAAGCTTTTATTATTTACATTTTATTTAATTTTTCTGGAAACGTCGACAAAAAATCAAGGGACTGGAAATGAAACGTTACGAAGTGATGATCACAATCAATTTGTAAATAACGCAATCAATAGGAAAAGTAATTTGCCGATGAAGAGGGCAATGAGAGCGAAAATGATTACGTAGGTGAGTGTTTTAAGTTTTTATCTCGCAACTAATATTGCTTAATTAAATAAAAATTACTTTAGAACAAAATTAAAAGTTCGAACGCAATTAATGATACGAAAGTGCAAGTATAAGAGAAGAGCGCGAACAAGATTTTTTATTTCCTTATAAAAATCGTACTTTTAATTAAGTTCGTAGCACTTTTCCGCAACGTTTGTTCTCCATTTTATTTATTTTAGAACGAAAATGAGATGATATTCTTGTTATATTTCTTGTTTCGATTAAATACGCCGAATTCGTGGAATACAAGAATAAGTCACGGTTGAAGCTCAAATATTTGCCTGCTACAAATTTATTAATTTCTTCTAATAATTAGAATTTGATGTTTACAATTTATTAAACTTTGATAATGTAACTTTTTGTTAACCCGAAAATTTAATTTTGCATTGTTTGATTTTTCTTGAAATTCGTGATTTTACAGTACAATTTCTTTTTAAATTGTCATATTTTAAGCATTTACATGTTAAATAAGAAGATTACTATTACTACTGACTAATTAATTAATTACATGATCACAATTATAAACAAATCACTAGCTGCTAAAAAATATTCTTCCTCGTTAACAATTTATTAAGTATCATTATCAATATTAACTATCGTTGTAAATGCACTCGCATCTCTGATGCGTACCAAAAGGGCGAAATACGATATCAGGTTAACAGTGATGTTCTGTACGTTAATCCCGTTATCGTGTAATTAACTGTGAATGAGTTTTTCAATCTGTTTTCAACTTACTTTAGTTTGATAGTCTTACAGAAAATGTTGCTTTTGTAGTAACGGTTTTGTACGGTTTAATGTCTTTTTGATTTCGTGAATAAAATGTTTAAAGCATTACCAAAATTACACAAGCATTTCTTAAAGTAGTTTCGCTGTTTCCAAGCAGATGGACACGGCTAGTCGAGAATAGGTTCAAATTAAAGCTTAAAGCATCCTGCACATGATGCCGTTAAAAATATGATTCTTCCAGATTCCTTTTGAATTATGTCCCGTTGAAAATCAGAATTTTACGTGGGTTCTTGTTAGAACCTATATTGAGAAATCGAAAAATAACCGAAAAACCGAAAGTCGCGCTTCGATTCGAGCTTGGCGTACCTTAGCGGACAGCAGAGAAATTCTAAAGCGATCGGCGATTTTGTTCAGAACAGCTAGTGTATGCCAATACTTTTACTAAGCATAATTAAAAAGAATGTATATTTACAGTAAATTTCAAAAAGTACGCATCATGTAAAACTTTTTTATTATTCAATTATACCTTAGAGATGACTTGACGGGTTGTTTTGCTTGGTTAAAACAAAACAACACTCTTTTGCGACGATGATTGGTTTTGATACATGTCAAATTTGAGATAATATTAAAACCATTTTTAATATTAACATTACAAATTTGACATGTACCAAAACCCTCACGGCCGCCAATGAATGTTATCTTGATTTTAAACCAAAGCAAAAAATACTAACCCTAAGTCATATTTAAGGTATAATTATTAATAAAAAAGATTTCATGTGATGCCTACTTTGGGGAATTCAATGTATATATTTATTTAAAGAATAACTTTTAAAATATACTTGTATATTTTTCTTTAAAAAAAATACTGAACAGTATTTTGAGGTATTTCCATAATCCCAAATACTTTGTTTTTTTTATCCAATATTATTACTTTAGTTTTGATGTACTGTACTTAAGATCAAACAAAATAAAAAATTCAGAGTAATATCACAGTTTTATTTTGAAACACTTGATTATTAAGGGGCCAATGCATTTTGTGGCCATGGCAAGTATTACTTCTGAGTTTCTCTATTATGACTCCAGCACCGACCATTATGTTGTTAATGCCCTTTGACACACCAGCAGCTTTAAAATCCATCAAACGTTTTGCAATTCTTATTTCACAGAAACTAGCCTCTTTATAAAGTCGATCATTGTGACACAGATGATGGAACTGTATCTAAAAGGTCATGCCCAATTCTACACAACTCCACGAACTAACCAAAAAACCTACTAATATACCGGATTTTCACCGACAAGCACAACCTGCTTACCCCATTTTGACGACTAGAATTCTAATCCAACAATGCCTTGAGGTATAGTTAGAAAAGCCACAGTGTTGTGCACCAGCTTTTCGTCTGACGACTTTCAACCCTGCGTGATTTAGAGCTTATTCAGAATTTTTTTCTTATGGAACTATATAGGCAGAATATAGGAGAAAACCACATATAGTGACAATTTGAAATATTTTACAATCTGTCTGCAGACCGGTGGTCACCAAGTCTACAAAAACAAGGGCACAATCTGCCCAAAGTACAGAGGCGGGTGATATCCAAGAGTGGATTTAAAACAAATATATGAAAGATAACAAAATAGACCGTTTGTTTTTATCTTGGAACAACCATTTCATTAAAATTTTTATTGGTTTAAGTGGAACCATACCAGCTGCTAGTTGTACCAATCCTCTAAAACCAGAACGGAATGCTGGATTAGATAACGGTTTTATCTGCGTCAAGTTCTGGAAAGGATAATCCGGTTAAGTTGTTTTGGTTTTTTATTTAAAAATTAATTATATGGTTTGTTCGAACAGAAATCACGAAATAGTGAAAGCCAATAAAATTTACTCATTGTGGTATGTAATTATTCAAGTGATTTTGCTGATCCGGAATAAGTCCAGCCTTCTTGTTGAATGAAACCTAGAGCCACATGTGCTCAAATTTTTTATTGTTAATTTTTTTCTTGTAACATTGTCACCTGCTTGTCACATAATTATAGATTTTGAAAATGATAATGAGTTCTTCGTTTCAGCAATCTAGTTAATTTTAATACAATATCTTTAAACATTACCCAATTCATGACATATTTTGTAATTCATTTTATTAAATAAGCACTGCTTTTGTGTTCTACCGTTGGGATACGCAGCGAAATTCTTATCAATATGATGTTTACGATTTGACTTACTTCTGTGTTAGAGGAATGGATGATCAACTGAGTCTTAAAGGCGGTTGAAGTTATTGAGTGTCTAACAACCCCATTGCATGTTGAGAACCAGTGATTATGAATTAATAATTTTTTTTAATAATTTAAATAAAGATTAACCCTTATTTGCACCTACATTGTAAAAGCTGTTTTGTTTCGCCTTGTACGACTTAAAAACAATTTTTTAGAACTATGAAATCAGCCTTTACTAGTTTACTTTCAGATAATTTCCATTTACTTAAAATTTACTTACTTACAATAGCACTTTATAGTTTTGCTTATTCTGAACGAAAAATAACAGAAAAACTGGAGATGGATTTTTTATCAATAATAATATAATCTGAAGCTTAAAGGCGTATTTTTCAATGTTTTAAAGTAATTAAAAACTCACTTTTTTCTGTTTTTAAACGAGGGTTATAATATAAGGCAACCGATCTAAAATATATGTTGTATTCGTAAATTAAAACAAAATTTTTGTAACAAAATTTTCTTAACTTTTAATGTTTTTGATGACCAGAACACGATTTTGTATCTTCTTGAATTTATTTTCAAAATTAATTTGTTTCTCGGAGATTTTATTAGATTCTTATTCTTATTTTAGTTCATAAACTATATGCATAGTAAAGAATTTTGCGGGTTTTACATATTTACCTAGAATTAAAAATTTTAATTCAGTTTAGTGGGTTTTGGGTAATGAAAAATACCAGCTTTTTGTTTAAAGAAATAATTCAACACAAAATGAATTGACAGAAACCATTACCAAGTCACTCTGAGAGAGGGTCTTGTCCATTGTTAATCTTGTATTTTGTTGAATCTTTTGATTCGCTTGAAGATAGTTTTAATTTTCTGTGTTGTCTTTGGATGTTGTAAAGGTATGTGAAAGTCGACTTTCTTATTCGAATACTCTCAATCTTTCGGACTTTTTCGATTTTCTTTATGGTGTACCCGTTATCCTTCAAGGTAGTTTTCAGGTGTTTGAAATCTGTTTGAAGATTCTCCAATTCAATACTTTTGGCCTGGGTGGTTGTTCGATAAAGCCTGTACATTTTAAGAACGGACCTCGAAGATTCGCACTTGACGGCAGCGATTTGAACCAGTATAGATACAATTTATGAAGTAGAAATCATCAGTCTGTCAATGAACATCTGAGAGAATCTTTAAAAGCTGGTCAATCAACAACGTCCTTTAGACCCGAATTTAGACTACACAAGTTTAACTGATGTAAAATTGCAAACTGAAATTTTTGGTTTATGAAGAAAATAAAAAACAAATGTTTTAATTGTTTGGAGTAATTGTAACTGTCAACATACTGTTAACATCAAATACTTCGTATAGAGATAATTTTAATGATTTTTGTTTAACCCGCCATTACTCGTAACGTGATCGCTCGCGTGTTAGATTTCTCTAACGTACATAAATGCTGAAAATTTGGTTTAAATATGGTTTCATACCATTCCTTCATTTGTGTTGATAGAAAACAAGTGAGAAACCCTAAATAAATTAAAATATGAAATAAATAAGATGAAGTAAAGAAAAAAATTTGAAATAGCTACCTTTATTATAAAATATACCTTCCGTTATAAGTTTTCTTAAGTAATAGTAGGGTATTCTTCTATTTACACAGGAAAAAACACTTTTATTCGTCGCTTTGGCTCCTTCAACTTTTCAATTGATTTCTTGCATTTAGTACAAGCGTTCTTGGTAAATCTGTTCTTCTGATTGGGCAAAATAAAGACCTTGGTTTTACTTGCTGGTTGTCACTGAATTTGAAGCTTCAGCTGTAATTGCTTCTGATCCAAGTATTTTTTTTATTTTCTGACGTAGCGGCAAAAGAGAGGGTTGATATCCTACACCGTTTTAGTAAATGCGGTTGTGTAAGCTGCTTTGCCAATTCTGTCAGGTAAAGTCTGCTTGATATCCTGTTAGCAGTATTGGTCGCATAAATGATCTGAGAATTCATTCTCCCGATATTTAGCGTTGAACAGAATACTGTCAGAGACCACCTGTTACTAACTCTTGTCACTGAATACCGTCTTCATTCTGTCTACGACATCGACACCACCTTTGGTCAGGTTATAGAATGTAATAACAGAAGGTTTCAAATCTTTCTAGAAGCTGGGTCTATTTCTCCATCACCATGCAATGTGGACGTTCTGTGTTTTTCGTGGTAAGTAAGATGCTAGCAGACAATTATTTGGATTCGTGCCATATGCAAAAATTGTACTTTTACTGGTCTAATTTTAGTGTCTAGAAAGATAGGGGTATTTCACGTTTATTTTCTCAGTGTTCCTACTAATGTTAGTCTATGGTTGTTATATAAACCGTTTGCTAGGGGAACAGATGTGAAATAGTTATCTGTTGTCACATTTCTCCCTGTTCCCAAAACATGGTGCATTAAACGCTTTACTATACTGCTAGCATCATTTGGTACCTGAAAAGAGCCGCTAGGCTGTTTTCCTACATAAACTTCCAAATTGTGTGTATAAAACGTTCTCGCATCTACTGCTTGTTGGGAATATACTGCCTGAGTCAGCATCGACCACGGAACGCTTCTAGCATTTCATCTACTAAAATGTATTCAATACCGACCGAATTAATTATTGATGAATTTTTAACAAAGTTATCGAAAAAAAACGCACTGGAGCTAAATTGTCACTGTTTTGCTCTTCTTGTCTTGAGTTTTTTATCATCAAATGTAATTGCTTGGGTGAGAGTATGAAATCTACGTTTGAACATCGTAGCAGCAAAAATTTATTCTGGTGCACGGTGCCATCATACTCCTGTGTTGGATGTGTGCTCGTTTGACTCGGTAAAGGAGTAACAATGTTTTGTCTGAGTTTTGTACGCTCTTGTTGGATTATGTATCCACCACTTACTAACTTGTCTTTTCCAACATATACATGTTGCCTCCCAGTGATGATTTGAAAATTTTTCTAATCCAAATTGTGACTTCTGTGGACACAAAACCGAGGCCGTTGCACATATTCTGAGTTTTGTCCATTAACAAAGTTTAATCGAGGAATTTATAAACATTCACATATATAACGGATGAAGCTGTATTACAGCTTACTAATTTGAAGGACTTCTGAAGTTAAACAATATTTGCATTCTCTATCCTGATTATCTGCTTTTCCTTTGCTGTTTCTTTATCCCTATAGTATTTTTTCGTCATTGACGTGACTGGCGCTAGACCAGTCCATTATGTCGTGCAATAACTGTGCTGTTTATTTCATGTTCTTATTTACCGTACATAAAATTAACACACTTAATCATATGTACACATATGAATATTAAGGTGGGTTAGATCCTCAATTAAAAAATGCGGTTTTGTCATCACTTCTTCTGGGGCACCATACATTACATTACATCACAATACAATAACGAAAAATAATATACCTACGAATAAATAAATAAATATTAGTACTCTTGGGATAAAAATTCTATAAAATATCCAAATTTAAATGTAATATGCAACCATTTGTTATTCAACAGAAAAAAAAAGCAAATTGCGGATTGCAACTCGATTAATGCTAATACTGCAAACCCCATGGGGTGTCTAATTTTAAATTCATATATTTGAACCCTTGTGTTTTTCCATGATACGCTATTGATGGATGCAAAACTGTAGTTTCTATTTTTTAGCCATTTTTTTCCTTTTAAAACCTTATGTAATGGATATCCAAACTGCAAAAAAATTAAGTATGTTTAGTATAGAAATAATTTGTTTAGTAAAATATTAAAAAAAATTTAATTAACGGCAAATAAAAATTGCGCCACAATCAAATTTGTTTTTATATCGGTAATAAGAAACATGCAAATTAGTTTGCGAGAAATTTCAATTTCCTAACACTCGCTGCATTATAAACGCAATAAAAACTACAAGCGAAAATTAAAATGGATACGCTGCGGATCTAACGTTGCTGTAAATCCTCGAATTTTGCAGAGTAAGGTTGTATAAATAACTGCAATTTGTAGTAATCCAGGTGCTTATTTCCAAATGCAATTTGCAAAGCTGTGTGAATAGCAATAAATCTTAAAAAGATAGAAACGGTAGTGTTCAATTCAGAGAGCTGGTTTCGAATTTCACGTGTAATTCCTCTATGATGCACGAGTTTTATTAGAGTTACAGGATTTAGTAACGAGCACTTGGTTATTATGTTTATTGTAATAAAACAAGCACAACGTGTTTATGCTAAAATTCATAGATTTATAATGCATTGGGGATAACTGCATTTGTCAATAGAGGAATTGGTTATAAATCTTTCACTGATTGCCTTAAGAATAAAAAGTTCTTACTTTAGAATTAAAGAGAGAAATTCGAGATTGGTAAAACAAATAATTAATTTGTTAGAGTTGAGAGGATTTGCACATTGATTGAGGATTGCATCGCTAGCTGTCAATAAAGGCGCACAATTTTGATTTAAATGGGCAGTTTATTATATTGGTCCAGATTTGTCTGAAAAACTTGAAAATCACAAGCAATTAAAAATTTTTCAGTTATGATAGTTATAAAATAATACTATTCACACATGTCAATGTTTACACGAGATGTCGTAAGACACACATTTTACTTATAAAATAATGTTTGAAACAAAACAAAGGTTTTATATGAAAAGGATTTAGTTGCGTTTGCTCTTCTCCTGTCCTGTCATCACAAAAATGCCCAGAAGGAAAAAAAGCTAAAACAATTTTGCTAACTACATGTAGTTTTAAACATTTTCATTTTTGATTAAAATCGATTCTTACACGTTTTTCTTTTATTATTCTTGCAGAAGAAGATACTGCTTGTCATTATTATTTTTAAGATTCTATAGAATAGTTTTTAGTTTCCTTTTGTGTTTTTCCTATTCTTTTTCTTCAAGGTTTGTACATTGCACGAACTGTATCCATATTTTCCAGAACAAAATTTTCAATTTCATTTTAACATTTTACTTTGCAAAATATACCCACATTATTGTTGTATTTTTAATTGTCAACGTTGACAGATATAATTGTTAAACTGACGCGATTTTTTCTACATAGCTTACAAATAGAGTCACCATGGTGATTTATTCGATTTTTATTCAGTTGCATCTCTGTTCCTTGTATCCTTGTACAGTCGTGGTCACGGGTTTTGAACAGTTTCAGGTAGTAGGTAAGTAGAAGGTCACAGTCTAAGGAAATAACGGCCACCTTGCAAGCTTAATCCTATTTAATGGCTCTCTTTTGTTATACTGTTTAAAAGAAACTTATGCCGGTTGTGTTTACGTAATTCATCAAAAACTAAAAAGATTTTTCTTAACGCAATCTACAAATATATCGATCAAAATAATACATAAATATCTAATTTATGACTAACACAATAACTTCTTTGTAGTCGAAATTCTGGAATGTTTGTATAGTCTAATTATAAAGACAGGAAATAGGTGAAACAATACTTGGATTAGGATTAGAAATTTAACGGGTATTGTTTTGCTAAATAAACGCAGCTAGTAGTTAAACAAAATTACTTATAAATTCAGTCAATTGTAAGCAGTACTGCGTAAACGGTGTACTTACTTTTTGGTTAAAGTGTTTTCATAATTGAAATAATAATTATTCATTAAAATGCCAAGGCGTATCGGTCAAATTGATTGTTCACTAGAAATACGCGGACGTATCGCAGGACTTTCTGAAGCAGGTTGGAGTATTAGTAGAATTGCACAAACTGTGGATCTTTCAGTAGTACTTGGTAAATTTTAATTTTAAGTAAATTTACGTTAATTAAAGATAAATTAGGAACACATCACATAATATACTGATTTACTTTCAAAATTATTATAACATTGTTTCCTTATTTTATTAGAAGACTATTAAGTTTTAAAATAATCAATGGTTAATAATTGAAACAAGTGCTAGGATCATAGAATTTCACATCTAAAGAATTACGTTTTATAAAGAATTGTAAAGTGGAAATATAGTTTGCAAAAATTTTTGTTTTGCCTTTATTAACTAATATCTTCAATTTTATTAATTGGACGTAACCTATGATCCTATTATGCTCATTTCACATACTGTTGTTCTTTTTATTTTCATTATTATATGTAAAGGGAACGAATAAAATAATTACTTACTTTCAAAAATACTTTTTTTACGTAATTTTGTTTCAAATAAAAGTTTTATTTAAACATTTTGTTTAATTCGATTAGTAATTTCTTTATAAAACATTTCGCTTTTGATGTGGAGTCCTATGATATTATCACTTCTTTATTTTAGAGACAAACGGTGAAACGTTGGATTCGGCGTAACGAACTCGGAGAATTAGCTACACATCGGCCAGGACCAAGACGTATTACCACGCAGGCCGAAGATAACGCAATTATAGAAATTGCTGATAATCAACGTTTTCTGTCATCCGTCGAAGTTAAGAGCAACTCCAACTACCGTGTAGTAGTCGCACAATAAGGCGTCGGTTACACGAGAACGGAATCCATTGCCGCCAACCAGCTCGGAAAATTTTGTTAACACCGGAGCATGCAGCAAGACGACTAGAATTTTGCCATGCAAACATTAACAGGGACTGGTCAAACGTCATATTTTCCGACGAAAAAACATATTCGTCGTCGCAAGATGGGCCTGTTCAATTATGGAGGCGAAATGGAACAAGGTATAACATTGAAAATGTTCTCCCTAAAAGAAGAAGCGGCCGAATCAACGTTGGATATTGGGGATGGATGTGCAAATCCTTTCCTGGTGAGATTGTGCAAGTGACACCACCAAGATTTCAATGCCAGATCCTACGTCACGTTACTAGAAGAGGTGATGCTTCCTAGCGTACGAGCAGTTTTCCCGAAAACGAAATGGAAACTTTCGTTTTTGTCCAGGACAATTGCACAATTCACACTGCGCGTATTGTTCGGGATTGGTTTGCAGATCATCCCGAAGTTGAACTTTTGCCGTGGCCTGCAAAATCGCCGGATCTTAATCCAATCGAAAATTTGTGGGCAGCTAGCGTGAGGATTGGAACAATTTCAACGACGGCGTTAGAGAAAGAAACGCAAATGAATTAACACGTCACGTAACAGCGTCATAAGGAGTCCCTGAGGACAACAAACATTTGTGAACGAATCGTTAATAGCATGCCTAATAGGTTAGAAACTTGTATACAAAAAGGATATTACATCCAGTATTAGCGTGTTTTTCTATTTATATACAATTTGTATGATCTTTTAAATGTGTAATTACTATTTTTTCGCTAATAAAACATACAGAAAATGTATTGTAATATTTGTAATATTATTGGAGATTGGGCTTTGGTTTGAGCGTGTCTTTTTCAGTAAAAAAAAACAAAGACACTGTTTGACAAAACCATTCTAAAATGCATTCACATTATTTATTTCTAATTGTGAAATTAGGTTTTACCTAAATATCTAATACTACCAAATAAATAATACTGTTTGACAGTCATATTTGACAGTTGTAAGTAACGTAAAGGTAGAGTTAACGCTGTTGCCAATTCAATTTAAAACCACATCAACTACTTGTAACTGACTTGCAAGGTTTTGAAGAATTTGATTTTTTACGCTTGAAGAAAAAATAGTATATGCTACACAGAGTCGAACGCTTTTTTGTGTTTCGCAAATAGCATAGTAGCATAATATACTATTTTTTGATTTTTACTTTTATTTGGATGTATTACATGTTCATTAAAGTTTTTTTTAAATGAAATAAAAACTACAGGTCTGCATTTAAAAAAAATAAGTTAATGGTAATATGTATCTAAAAACTAACGTGTCAAATTTTCTTAAAAGTTTTGACGAATTTCTTCAAAAACCCCGAAGCTCGGAAAAGAAATTAATTTAATTTAACTACTAGCTCGATTGGTTAAGCAAAACAATACCGCCATAAATTTCTAATCCATGTATTGTTTCACCTATTTCCTGTATTAGTTAATTACTATTTTACCTACTATACAAACCATCCAATATTTCGACTATAAAGAAGTTATTGATTATTTTTGTTGTATATATTTGAAGATTGTGAAGAATAAAATCTTTTTACATTTTTGGCAAAATACGTGAAAACAACCGGTATACGTTTCTTTATTCAGTATAACAAAGAGACGTCATTAAAAAGGATTAAGTTTCGAAGGTTACATCAGTTTCTTTCCTTAGACTGTGACCTTTGCTTACATACTACCTGAAACTGTTCAAAACCCGTGACCACCACTTATATTTTTACTTAGGTGGAATTGTTTTAGTTTATGTTTTATATTCTACCTACCACAATGAGTACAAATTCCAAATCTCTTTTTTACTCTCATCCATTATTCTCCTTTTGTTTTTATTCCATCTTATGAAATAAGATGGAGAGTTATAATGATGGATTCCAAATCGAAAATTTTAACACCCTTTCTTTCCGACCTTGAATTAGAGTTAATACGTTATAATAAAGCAAAACAAAAATTTATGTCCGACGGCCGGCCGGCCGTCCGTCCGTATGTAAACAGGAATAAAGAAAACCACCCGTCCGTCCGTTTTTATAAAACTTTTGTACAATGACCTTATTTATAATTCTGCAAATCTGATTAGATTTTGGGCATATTTTATTATCCAAAAGAGCCGTTAACCTACCCAGATTTTATAAATTTTAAATTATTTAGAAAAATACTTAATTTACATCATTTTCGTTTTAAATAAAAATTGTTTATAATTTAATTATACACAACTTTTGTTAAAACTATTTTTGATTCGATAAGTAATTACTGAGATATAGCAATCACGTGACAATAATTGTTGTAATAATATCTTCACCAATATCAATTTTATAAAAAAGTTGATGGCAAAAAGTTGTTAGACAATCTATTGTCTTTGGTTTTTGTTTGAACCATTTTTTTTCTAAAAATTATTTTTGCTTTTATGTAGGGTTAGTGTATTTTTATTATTAAATTATTCACAATGCAGAAATCTAACATTCTTTTTCTATTACTACGGGATATAAAAATTTATCTTGGTCCAGGGTGGTTGTGGAATGTAAATAATTTTGATATCCCGGTACTTCTCTCTTACTTGTCTTATAATTTCTGTTAAATCATTCCAAAATTTGTCTTTATTCTCTTTGTTTATCATCTCCTTTCGGCTTATATATTTCCACCACTCTCTTCCTAATCTTTACTATCGTCCTAACAATTCGACTGACAATTTGCGGTTGTACGTTTCCAGTATTTAATTTAATTCTCTAATGTTTTCTTATTATGAATCCCCACTGGCTGCTACTCCCTGTTTCTTTTTCTATTCCGTTATATAGTTTATATAATTATTTCTCAATTATTCTTTTCCCTTTTTCTTTGTTTTGTGATTTTTATATACTCCAATTTTTTTTTGAATTTTTATATTCTAACTCTTTCCTCCTTTGCTATTAATTTTCCAGTTGCTATTTCTATTTTTACTTCCGAGATTTCTATATTATTGTCTGTGGCCGTGGTCGTTTCAAATTACACCTAGAATTCTTTTCTTTAAATTTCTCTTGCTGTTGTACCGCATCTTATTTATCTTAATATATTTTTATGATATTTCCTCTTTGCTTATGTTCTAATCATTTTTCCTAATTAAAAGTTTATCAATATTGGACCTAAAATATTTAAACAGTTTTATCTTAAAATGCTGTTATATGTAGTTATTGATTTGCAGGCTTAGTTTAAATTCTCTTTTTATGGTGCGTATGACAGTACTGAATTAAGATTTTAATTACAGATATTTATTAATCTATCATCATTACAGTATGCGGTATATAACATACTTTCAATACCGCGTTATGAATTTCATCAGCATAGAAAAAAACCAAATAGGTCCCAGAAGTGACCCCTAAGGTTACCCTTTTTTTTTACTTGGTGGGATTTAGTCATTTAGTCAATGGTAGATGACCATAAAAATGGTCATGATTTTAAGTAAATTTGTATTAGTCCATTGGTATCACTTATTAATCAGCGGCTGAGTTAATCATTTAATATATTCTAAGTAATAAATTTCGGAAACACATTCATATTTTTACGAAAGTGTTTGAAGAATTAATTACTGTAGGTTTATCAAAAAGAATTGTGAATTGTAAATTCTAGTTTATTTCCAAAAAATCAAACGTTTCTTTAAGCATAGCAACCTGGTACTTTGTTGATAAAAAACTAAATTCAATTGTACTTAACTTAACTTATTTCCGTAAACTGCAAGAATATTTTGTTAGTGGATCAATACTACATTTTCTCTACCTTTTACATCCAATGCAATTACATCATGCATTTTGAGTCCGTTCCGTTCCTCAGTTCTTGGTATGGATATACAATAGGGTGGCCGTTAATACGGACATGTTCAAATCGAACTTATTCCGACCCCTCATTCAATAGGAAAAAATGGAAAAACATTTTAAACAGTCAATGTGTCTTTTATTTCAATTAGAACGCGTGCCTGGTGGTTTACATTTCCCATTGATTAACCATTGGTTTTTCCTACTTTGTCCTTACTTAATGTTTTCGGTACATAATAGGTCGCTAAAAATTCCAAAACCGTATAAATGTCTCATACAGATACGCAAGTAACTAAAAAAAATTGAGGCCTGTTGGATTGCGCAGAATTGCTGTATATTCTGGTCTGAACAGGGTCCAAAATGACAAAACAACGACAAAATGTCATTTGACAGGTTTCAATCGCTTTAGTTGCATTTTTTACATTATTTACAATTTTCAAATCTACATCGTGTTGTCGATCAAGTAGGGCTCCGTATTATCGGGCGTCAGTATAATTCCGCTCATCAATTGGGTCTGCTCAAAGCCAATTCTAGCCTCAAAATTGACAAGAACCAGTAGTGAAATGTGTGCAAAATTCTTGTAATTGACATAAAACCATTAAGTTCACCATTATTGTTTTTAGACGGACATTATCATGAACAAATCATCCAATCTGCCTATGTTACAACAGAACATATTTTTGATTAGTGACGTTGATACTCAAATTTATGGGAATAAACTATTACAAGCTTTGAAGGTTTTGTTTTCAATCTCCGTTCACTACATTTGAGCTTACGGGAGTCTACTATTCTTGTTGCCAAAGAAGTCGCAATTTTTGAATAAAGCACGTCTGCCTACTAAAACGCTTTATCGGACCGCTGATGTGGTTGAGGGTCTCTACGAAAAAAGAGAAAATTACAAAAATCCAGGCAAAGCATAAAATACTCCAAAGAAGAAGAATTCACATCTGAATTGCAAAATTTATTGGATGTTTCATCGGGAGACATTACTAGAACACATCGGTGAAGAGCAAAAGAGTTTTTGTCCAATCAGAGAAACCTGGTCGCGTTGGTTATATTGCCAATTTTCAATCCCATCACGATATTCAAGAAAAGCATAAGCAAAAAGAAACGATTTTAAAACGACGATTACAAAAAGTGAAAAGGAAAAAACATCGATTGAGTAAGTACCTCATAAAAACACCGATCAATGCTTCAAAATGTGGTCAAAATATTAAAAAAACATTAAGGTTACGCAATTTTTCTTAAGGTCAAACCGTGGAGTGGGAGTCCAGTGATGAAGGAACACCTCGAATTTTAAGCCAAAAAGTATTTAGATCTATTCCAATATTTTAACGGAAGATTTTCAGAACGACTTTCGTGACTTTGCGCTAAACGGAAATGGCCCATCTGTCTCGAAGAAAAGTCGTGGAACTGTGAGCGTAATAAATGAGAAAGTAGCAGCTGTTTTAGATCAATGTCAATTGAGTGACCAAAAATCTGTACATTTAATTATTGCTATTGCTCAATCTCTAGGACAGGATTTAAATTCTTTAGTTGTTAACAGAACTTCGATTCACAATTACCAGGAGAAATTACGTGGATGTAAAACACAGAATATTAAAAGGTGTTTAAACATGCCGAGTTGAAGGCCACAGTTTTACATTGAGATGGAAAATTGCTGCAGATTTGGTAAAGAGGAAATATTAGATAGGTTACTAGTAGTTATCACCGATGGGAGTAAAGAACAAATGTTAGGAATACCAGAAGTGGAGTCAGGATCGACAGGATAAAGGCCCTGCTGTGATACCACCCCAAGTAATTTTGGCCAATGAAGGGCGCAGCTGTTTTGATGGAGAAGAGAAGGAACTGCTATGGATTTCTTGTCGCCATCATGTTTTCGAGTTGGTCTTAAGACGTGTATTCGAATGCAAATGCCGCTAACAAGCGCTCCCAGCGTGCCTTTGTTTAAAAGGTTCAAGGAGGCCGGTCACATTTAAACCTAACCGCATTTACCATTGGTCTTGAGAATGAAAAGGTGCGAAAAGTCTTGGAAGATCGTGTAGAAGACATTAATTCTTTCATCAGGAGACAATTGTAGCGCGCTCAGCATTATAGAGAACTTCTAGAACTGAGTCAAGTATTTCTGGGGTTCGTTCAGCCCGTGGCATTAAATTGCGTCACCACGCTCGTTGGATGAGCAAAGCGATTTATTTTTGAAAATATATTTATTTAAAAACAATTCAAACTAACTTCCAAAGACAAAACGCACTGGCTGGCGTATGCATCTTCATTTTGGAGCATGGTTCACTGTTCCTTTAGCCGTGAGAGCTCCCTATCATGATTTAGAATTTGTGAAGAAGCTCTATGAGTTTTTTTAAGTCACTTATGGTACTTGAGTCCAGAAGCAGCAGCTATGGCATTTTTGATGACACACTATCAGATGAGATAAAAGAAGGATGGTTTTGGAGTTGAATGCTGATGTAGATGACATCGACGACAGTTGCCCCAAACGCTTTCTGAGTAGTCCAAAAGACATTCGCGCAATATTAACGAAAGAGATAGATCACTTCATAACACCGCAATCTTTGCGATTTTTGAACGATTTGAAATTAGGACAAGTTTTCTCGATGTTGACCCGTCACGTGGAATCAGGATGAGAATTTTCAACACGGTCTGAATATAGTAAAAAAATTAAAAGTCGTTAATGGTTGTACGGAGAGAGCAGTGTGTCTAATGGAAAAATATAATAATATTCTGACGAGAAATGAAGACCAGAAGCAATTCATACTGCAAATTGTTAGTGAATATCGGAAACAATTTCTTGATTCGAAAAATTCTACTGCTATGAAACAATTTGTATAAAAAATCTGGTAGTTTTTGGAATTGAAGTTTCAAAAGTTTGTAAAAATTTGAAAATCTCTTGAAATTGGTAAATTTCATAATTATTAAAATTTCCAAAATGAGAAAATTTTGAACATTTCAAAATTTGCAAATATTCCAACATTCCGAATTTAGTAAAATTTTGAAAAAGTTCAGTCCTTGGTAGAGTCATCCCTCGAATTGGACTCACTTTGATTTACCCCAAATTAGACTTAAAAATTACTGCGCATAACAAGTGAAATTCATACAATATTGTATTCATATTAAACTTCAGACAACATTGTAGTAAATAATAAAGAAAATGCAAACAAAGCCATTGAAACCTGTAAAATTAATCCTCTTCAGGCCAGAATATATAGAGCAATTCTGCGCAGTCCAACAGATCTCAAATTTTTATATATTTGCATATCTGTATGAAACATTTTGAATTTTCGGCGACCTATTATGTGCCGAAAATATTAACAAGAACAAAGTAGGAAAAACCAATGTGTAATCAATGCGGAAATGTAAACCACCAGAGGCACTTGCTCTAATTAATATAGAGAATTTATTGACGGTTTAAATTTTTTTCAAATTTTTCCTATCGAATGAGGGGTCGGAACGCATTCGATTCGAGCATGTCCATATTAACGGCCACCCTAATATGCAATTAAGGTTTATGTTATAGATGAATATCCTCTCAAGGATTCCTTAGAGTGGAGGTGTGAAATTAAACCACTACCTCGGTTTCAATGTGCCGACGATTTGCTTCGCCTATTTAAGCTTTATCAAGGCGTCTGTTTATTAAAGAATTACAGAAATAAATTTTTCTACTCCTGTATTGTAATTCATATATTAGAGTTTTACAATCTGTACTATAATGAAATTCATTACGATACAAATTTTATTACGATGCAGATTTAGTACCAATAGAATTACGTAATTATCAAATGTTTCATGTTATTTTATGTTAATGTTAGTTGTGACAACCACGTCCTAACTTTATGGTGAGTTCCTATTGGTATTTACTTTTACTTGATTTTAACTTCTTCAAGTAATTTTACATAAAAACAATTTTAAACCCTTTTACTACCATTATAATTTAACAAGAAATTGATCTGTGATGTACATTTAATCAAAAATAATTCTTAATACAAAGATTATTTTATTTTCTGAATACTTCTTTCTACATAAGAGGTACATTTGTTCATTTTAAGTAAGGATATATTTTTTTCTTCTTTAATAAACAGACGCCTTGATGAAACTCGGATAGGTCAAGCGAAACGTCGGCATATTGAAACCAGGGTAGTGGTTTCATTTCATACTTCCACATAAAGAAATCCTTGACAGGATATTAATCTATAAGTATTATATTGGAGAATTTATCGATTCAACTTGACTAAGATTTATGTTGCTGTAATTACCTTATCCTTTAGAACAATTTGAGCGTAATCTCGAACATGGGCTTTGCTTTGAAGCAACCGTTTGCGTACGGTAGAAGTTATTAGTAGCCAAATCTATACTCTACACCACTCCCAAAAACAATAGGAGACAACAAATTTAAAAAACACCCACACCAGTCGTAAGGTGATAAAGTCTTGTCAATATAAATTAAAGTACTACAAAAGAAAAATTCATTTTTCACTAAAGTGAGGATTATCTCTTAGCCCTAAAAGCAACTGGTTTTCTTGTTGTTGCTGGTTTTTGGGGTTTTACTTTTTGAATCGTTTGTTCTACTGAAGGAAGCTCTAAACTACCAAAACTACCTCACCCAACAGGATTTTTGCAAAAAAATTGGATACGGAAATAACACAAACCCCGTTTGCTTTAGGAACTGTTGAAAAAGGAACAGAGTGCTTCTTCATTACGACCATCGAAATAATTTTGTTTGGTTAGTTTTTACAAAAAAAAAAGTTAGTCAGTTGCATTTGTTATAGAAAAATAGTAGTATAGTCAATTAATAAAGGCCGAGAGATTTAACTAAATAATTACTGTCGCGTGTTATTTATAGTTTTCAACAGGCATATCGCTAATTATTAATTTAAGTTCAATTTATGGTTTAAAACGCTTTCAAGTTACAGTCCACCTAACCAGAAAATATAAATCAAAACAAATTTACTAAATGACACTGAGAAAACTCAAAAAAACTATGCGCAATCCAAAAAGATTTCTATATTTAAACAGAAACCCAGACTCAAACAATACCTTCCCCATATAACCCAAATGTCTTGGCATTACTCCCAACGTTAACTGACATCAAACTAAAAGAAGACGATAATATAGCAGCATAATAAAAAAATTGAAAATGACATCGATCAATAAGAAAGGACCTTGGCACAAAATCCTTACGATGAAAAATTAAAAATGGCCGTTAATCTTTCTGAACATAAAAATCAAGACTCATCCAGTACAGCCGTGAAAACATTACCAAGCCGCTTTGTAGAAGGTTCTGGATCAAATTTCTGGATTTAAATCATATATACTACAGAAGAATATGAGGAACAGTTTCCCGCTCATGGCATTAGAATTCTCTTTAATAAAAAACTTTTGGCACTCAGTGCATGTAAAACTACCAGATAAGTACGTCAATACGCCTACCAAAACAACAGAATTACGTACTAGTGTTTCAAAAATGTAGCAAAAACACAGGGTTAAATAAAGCATTTGCTACAAGAATATTTGCATAAGCACACAATTTCAGTTATGAGAAATTACTTTACATCCCTACTATAGCAAAAACTCCTTCAGATTTGTAATAATTGGTAATTGAAAATTCGAAATGACGAACGACAGCTTGTATATTATTTGTCACTTTTATGTAGATAGAACTACTAGCGTGCGTTGTACACACAAATTGTTGTACTTACATTTTTCGTTACTTAGAATGCAATTTACGCACCTTGTATTTTTTGTAAATGCCGAAAAACAATTCAAATCTCTAAATAAAAGTTTGACAATTAAATAGGTTAACTCAGGCTGGATGACAAATGTATGCATTATGTACATTTGCGTTGTAGCTACAACCCACTAATTAAATTTTGTGGTTTGAATGTTATAATATCAGAAATTCGAAAGTGCGAATTTAGAAATATATCGTGCAAAAATAGAATACGCAACTTATGCGTAAACAATATTCGGGAATTGGTGCCAATGCACCGGCACTCATTCACAAAGAATCTGTGTACGCACATGTCACTTAAATAACTATTAAACCTATTAGTATAACTACTATAAAAAATCAATATCAAGCCATATCAAGGCAGTATTTATGCCGAAATTATGCGAAAGATAAAAACAGCGGGAATTACTGCCACTAGTTTAACCGGAGGGTTATACGGAAGAACACCCGAGTTTTTGTTTCTGCAACAGGATTGAACCCTCTTGTAGCAAATATCGTTCCACTAGCCTACCGGGTTCTTGTTTGAATTGCGGTCACTAATAAAATTTGTTAAAAGAGACACTGTTGTCTCTGCCATTCGGAAAACCATGAAGCAGACACAATACCTACATTGCCAACTTGCCGCTAACCAAAACGGTACAACAATACCATTATTATTGCTTAATACTTTAATGAAAAACAACTCAATGGAATGTTAAAGTAGAAAAAAACAGCTCATCCGTTTACCGTTGTGACAATGGCATCTTTACAAGTTGTAAGCAAGGTTATAGTTTTAGGGTATCATTGAAGAAAACCTAACCCAACATTGTAAATCTATTATGAGTATACTGACAATATCGTACTATCCAAAGTTTTTCGCTCCCTATTACTCAAATATGACACTCAAGCAAAACCTTACATAATCAAGCCTTCTTACAAAACCAAGAGCTAAATGTCCTAAATGACAAGTACCTTTTAAATACTCTCAAAGTTATACATGATTTCCCTTCAAGTTATACACTAGATAAAATTTAAAAGGATGTAGCACGTGACACCACCAGACGCTACTATAATTTTCATCTTGGTTAGGTTAAGAATTTGTCCCGGGTTGTTCTCTAGTTACACTAATATTTTGTTCAGAGTCGTAATTTATCGGTGCATGAACCAGGGACAAATTCTCAACCTCACTAAGATGGAAATTGTACTAACCTCTAGTAGTGTTAAAACCAAAAAATCACCTGGCCCTGATAAGATGTAGTCAAAGAAATCGCACTTCTCATTCTCGAAACGCTCAAAAATGTCTTTTATATTCTTCTACAAAAAGGAACTATTCAGACAACATGAAAAATCATAAATTTGTTATTAATTCTTAAAATGGCTACAATGAAAGAATAAATATCGTTCAAACTTTAGAGATTCCTAACTTTTCGGCAAAAAACCTTACTCTTAACAGACGGAGTGCCTCAAGAGTTGATATTGGGTCCAACCTCTTGCAATATCTTGTAGGAAGCCTAATTACAAATTACCACCGATCATAACATCTGTTACATTCGCACAATGACTTGACTCTATAATACCACATAAGACTAAAGTATTTTTTGGAAAAAATGGAATATGGTAATAGGGTCTAAGAATTAAGTAAAGGAAGAGCGAGATTCTTATACTGTTAAGTGAATAACTTAAACAGGATACTGTGGTTAATAGCAACTGTAAACACTTTATATCATTCCTACTACAACTTTTTATTTAAAACTGTATTCATACATGTATTTTGAGAGCGATGCTCTCATCTTTAGCAGGAGTCTAATACTAGTTTCTGCTGAAGATGAGAGCACAGCTCTCGAAATACATGTATACTGTTTTAAATAAACAAGTTGTGGTAGGAACAATATACTGACAAATTTTGCGTAGTGATTCTAGACCCAAAAATAAGAAAAAAAGTTCATATAAACCCAGGTCCGGAAACGCTTCGTTTACGAACTACAGGGTGTTAAAAAAATTTTATGCCAAAAGTTAATTGGCCATAACTTTTTATTACCCAGTATATTGACGTTTCATTTTAATTAGTTTGTTCTCTTTTCAGTTCTGAGCAAAAAAAGGTATACTTGGTAGATGCCCCTCAGATCAACCGTTTTCGAGATATTGGTTGATGAACAGTTTAATTATTCTGTATAATCCTTAGCTAATTGGAATTAAAAATCAAAGTAACGTATCTTAGCATTTTACTTTAACTTTGAATTTAAGAACTAAAATGGAGAAATAAATAATAAAATTAAAAAATAGTTACAAAACTCCTGTGTCCCAAATTTCAGGACCATATTCAAATTTGTTCGCAAAGTATCACAAAAAACCGAGAAAAATAAAAAATTTTAACACCCTGTAGGTCCTAAACGAAGCGTTTTCGGACCTATGAACTTTTCTTATTTTTGGGTCTAAAACCACTTGTATAGTGTTTACAACTGATAAGTGAAATTAAACTATAAGAAGTGACTCTTAAGATAGGCAGTTCTGGAACTAACATACCTAGGTGCACCATTGATGATAATTCAAACCTTTCTGTATACAATTCACTAAAAAGGCGAAACATATTGTAGACCACTCCCTCGACGTTCTAGAAACACTTTTATTTTAAAGACCAACAAACGCAAAAGTAATCCTACAGGTTGTCTCAATAGCCCTATGTGCTACACCAATATGGGCACGACGCCAGCAATATGATTGCATCAACTGTTACACTCATGCTGATAATCAACGAACATTCCTATCAAAGAAAAAATAGCTAGATACGAACCATCATAAAATGTGAAGATGATTGGGGCGTATACAGGGTGTTTCATTAATCAGTACAGAAAATGAAACTGGAGATTCCTTGCAAAATTTAAAGGGGTTTAACATAAAAAAATTTCCTTAAAGCCTCCCCTGAAGAGTTAGACAATCTGTAGCAATGCTAGGTAGCGTTAACGGAAATTTGTTCAAAAGAATAAGAGCCTGTATTCAAGAAAATGGTGCCCATTTTGAACACTCTCTGAAATAATATTGTTAATTTAAATTAAAAATGATAGTTAATAATAATATTGTTATTTATGTCAAACTTGCATACGCAACTTATTAATTAAAAATTCTGTAAGTTCGCTTAATTTATTTTTGGTGAAAAAGTATTGAGTTTACGTGAAATTTTTAAGAGACAAAAAGTTTTTAATTGAATTGGCCCTCCAAAATCTGAATTTTAAAATTGAAAAAAAAATTAGTTAAAAAGTTCTGGTAAAAAACTCTAAGGGGTAGTAAGACTCACCCCCTTGCAGAGAACAAGGGTGAATAAAATTATGAAATTATGGAGGCTTCTTGGTAGTAGTATTTGAATGTTTAGATTTCTTTTTTATTTCAAGTCATTTCAGAAAAAATCGATTAATGTGAATTTTTTACACTTCTTTAAGGGGCTGTAACTCTTCAGGGAAGGCTTTAAGGAAATTTTTTGTTATGTTAAACCCCCCTTTAAATTTTGCAAGGAATCTCCAGTTTCATTTTCTGTACTGATTAATGAAACACCCTGTATATCCACACAGGATCAGAACACTTATACCTAAAGTGACCCCATGGTATGTATAACAGGAATCATGCCAAATTAACTATCGCCTCACATGTCAGTTATATAAATGTTACCACATGAAGAGGCTAGAACACACGATCTTTATCTCTAAACATAGTCTAAATTTTAGAAGCAATCAATAATAATTAATAAATAATATAAAGTAGTTTATTTTTTTTAACAAAATCCATAGATAATTTAATTTCCATTTACTAAAAAAAGTTAAAATAAATTAACGACATAACGGTTTTAAGTATTAAATAAAAATGTTAATGGACAATAAAAAAAGGTAATTTAATAAACGAGAAAATATTATTTAGCGTAACAGTGCAAAACAATTTTTTTTAAATTTTAAACATGTCAGCGTTAACGAATTTACAATTTATTATCTCTGTTCAGGAACACGCATGACGTGGGTTCACATTTTAAAGAAATTCATAATAAATCTTGTATTACATTGTTGAAATTTGAGTAAATGAGTGTATGTTGAAAAACATTTGTCATGTTCATTAACTTTGTTATTTCCAAATATGTCCGTTATTAAATTATTTTATCAGTGTTATAGCGAAAATGCATACAAACTGAATCAATATATTTATTGCAGAATTTTTATCGGGATCGCTTCAAAAGCAGCACAAAAAATTAAGTCACAGTGATTTGAAAGGACCTAAAGTGTGGGATCAATGGGGAAAATGGAGTACATGTTCGGTTACATGCGGTAATGGCAAAATTACAAGATGGAGGCATTGCATTTCAGGCGGATGTGCTGATGGAGAAAAAGAAGCACAAATTAAAAATTGTGCTTTGCCAGCTTGTTGAATTACTTAAAAAAAAAGTTCTTTCTAAATTGTGGTTTTAATCATTATTTGGATAATCAAAAACGTAGCGATAAATGATGAGTACAGATAGAGATAGAGTTAAAGGACTTTTTGTTATCTTCTTAAATGTGGACTAATGTATTCACCCCAGTGTACGTTTTGGTCTTGGCGTCGTTTGTGTCAGATTTTATATGAGTATTTAGATTTATGGTTTTGGCGGAAACTTCGTAGCAGTTTGCAGTCTGTATATTATAACAAAATGCAAAAAAAGGAACAAATAATGTGATGGCAACATCGTCACACGTTTCAATTTATTCTGGTAACAAATTAATCGAAAAATGTACATTAGGTACAGCAATGTTCTCGGTGACATACATATTGTTGTTGAAAAATTGTACAAGGCGGAATAAAATGTAATCACATTTTTCAATGTCAAAATAATTTTTATTGTAGTCTCCTACGGTGCACAAATAAAGTCACTTCAACAGACATTTAGTTGAGTGAATGTTTTCAAACTTTTCGTTTATTTCCCTTTAGACAAAACTTTAATATGGCGTTTTTATTGTCATATACCAAAATTACAAACAAACAAAATTTAATTACCGATTCAAATATTGTCAATTCAAAAATAAACGACATAATGCATGGTTTTAGTAAAGTTTTGTAAATGCTTTTTTTTAATGAAAATCTGTTGTCTAGTAATTTAACGAGAAAAAATTCGATGTCGCATTTTTAGGTTGAGAGTTTTTGAGTCAAATTGCTAAAGAAAATAGTTTAAATTTAAACAACACAAATTTACTCGCTAAAATACAAACCTCGAGTGTAATTGGGCAAGATAATTTAATGAATAAGAAAACTAGAACGTTTCAAACTATTTGTTTTAGATACATATAAATATTAATTCAAATAAACCATCAAATTGACAACTTTAAATATCAATGTAGACCGCGATAATTGATTAAAAAGTTCTAAGTGAAAAAACCATTTGTCGCTGTAGGACTTATACCGTTGATGTTCGATACATGAGTTGATGTAATTTTGAACGTACCTTGTCATGGCTACGAAAATATAGTTCCTCGCTATTTGTTGGAGAGTGCGATCTGTCCTATAAAGAGCTGCGATCTTCTAATTTTCGCTCCCTTTCGTGTTCTAGGACTACACGATTTGTTAGTACGGTTTCCGACAAAATATAATTATGGTCAATCCACCTTTTGCAATCCTCGTTGCCTATATTTTCGAACGCATTAATTATTTTTTCTAGCTCTTTCTCTTGCAGTTGAGAGTTCCTGGTATCGGAAGCAGTTTGACGTCGAAGTTTCAGTGTTACGCTCCATAGGTCACAAGTTCGATCATTCTCACACAAGTCTCGATAGCATGTCGGCGACAAAATGACATCGCCCGGGAAGATATTTAATTGTCAGATTGTAGCTGTAAATCAGTCAGCAGTTCAGGTGACTTAATGTTCATTGTCCATTTAAGACGTTGGTGGTCGGTCACTACTACCACTAAAGTGTTGACAATGTATCTTTTGAATTTGGTCAAGCTTCACGCAATGCATAGTGCTCCTTGTTCAGTGCAATTGTAGTTTTCTCAGCTGAAGTAAGCAGCCTAGATGCATACTCAATAGGCATCATCTTTTACAACAGCACAGCGCCTAACAAGCACATACGGCTTAGAGTTATCTTTGTTCTCAAAATCTCAGTCGATACAAAAGCTCCTTGTTCAGGTTCGCAACCACATGCTGCAGTTTTTTGGTAATTCAGTCAATGGTTGAGCTATTTTGTCAAAATTAATAATAAACCTCTCGTACCCAAACTTGTTTACATAAATAATTTAAGTTCCTTAACGTTTGAAAAAGAGTACATAGCCGATATAGCGGTTACCTACCTGAATCCAGTCTTTTAAAATGATGTGTTCAAGTATATAATTTGTTCGATGCAAACATACGTTTTTCTCGAATAAGTCTTAAATTAAACCGCTTCGGCCTTTAAAATATTTTTTCAAATTCTTTAAGTGACACTCAAAGTAGGTAGTACCAAATAATTATATAAAAGTAAATTAATAATATTTGAATAAAAACCTAAAATGAAAACTAACCGTCAAAAAAAACAAAAAATACAATTGGACTAACGCGCTTGGAAAAATTAGTCAAACTACAAATATGAATAATTGGTTCTTTCTTCCAAAAATGTTTATAGTGTAGGTTGCCAAATGGTAAAAGCGTCTGGTCCTTGATAACAGGAAGCGCGTTGAACCAAAAACCTCAAGTGTTGGTTGAAGGCAACGTTTTGTAACTCTGTGTGGTTGCTTTATCAGGCCGTTATTAACGAATGATAAAGCAACTACTCTGAGTTGCAAAGCCTTGCTTTAACCAACCAAAACTTGACTTCTTTTTTGATGCAACGCGACTTCCAGTTATAGAGGTCTAGACGTTTTACCATTTGCAACCTACCTATAATAAACATTTGTTTATTTAAATCAGATCAAATGTAGTTCTAAACAATTTAATAAACGATTTTAATATAACATCTTTAAAGGGACCTACGGACACTCGCGCATGTATTAGGACATGAACGTACGTCGATATGCGCGCGGTAAGGAGTTCGTCAGTGTGTAGGCAAATCTTCCCCTAAAAGCCCGACGCACATGTTTTACTGTCACAATTAAATTTAAGCTTGCTCGGACTTGTACGCGCGTACATGTATGCTGATGTGTACACAAAATGTTGCACTATTTAAAAAAAAAAACCTTGTAAAGTTTATTTAATTTATTTCACGTGCCTTTTGCTTATAATACAAACGCACGCCACTGCAAGTAAATTTACCTCATTTTCGTTAGACATGTTAGAGAAAACTTACATACAAGTCTATATGTGTGGAGATAAAAGTATGTTCACCTACATTTACGCGCGTACATCGACGCACGTTTATGTTTTAATACATGTACGAGTGTCTGTAGGACCCTTTAAGAAGCAACCGGTTAATCGATTTTTTTAATTATTTGAGCTTTCTAAAAACCAATAACTGGTTTTGACGGTTTTGCCTCTAATAATCACATAAGGAAGTGATATGCATAAAATATGTATAACACGAAAATTGCACCGTGCAGACAATGAGAAAGCCCAATTACGATAATTTTGTTAAGTCAGCACAACCTACTCAACCGCATATAAATAAATACTTAATTAGTGAAGTTAGGTTGAGTTCAATGCAGGTTAGATTCGATTCAAGTCGGTAGAACAACCAAAAAGTTAAGTCAAGCAATTAAGTTCATACAGCATCATATCCGGGTTTATTAAAATTCGGCATACATCACATTTGCATTCGTGTAAATAACCTATAATATGGAAGACGTTCTTATAATAAAAACTCGTAAAGTACTGCAGTAGTATATATGGGGGCATTCAGCAGCAATAACTAGTACATTTTGCAATTACTCTCTGTACATGCAAGTACACGGCGTGTACTTAGTGTAATTGCGCGCGCTTGCGGGGTGTAGACGATGTACATGTAGTGCTTTTTCAATTACTCTCGGTACTTGCTACTTTTTTAATTACTCTCGGTACTTGTGGGGTGTAATTGGTGCAACCCTTTTCACCGCCCCCTTGATGAAGTAAGATGGCTGATGCATGTGCGCTTGCGGGGTGTAAACGATGTACATGTAGTGCTTTTTCAATTACTCTCGGTACTTGCTACATTTTTAATTACTCTCGGTACTTGTGGGGTGTAATTGCTGCAACCCTTTTGCCGCCCCCTTGATGAAGTAAGATGGCTGATAGTGGGACTCAGCCATTGAGGGTGGCCATCTTTTCGAGTACTTGTTCATATGAGTGCGATGATTGGATAATTCGCCGCCCCCGGTAGGGGTGGAGCGCAGTTAAGGCGGCGATTTTGATTAGAATTGTGGGGTGTGGTCGTCTTTTCGAGTACTTGTTCATATGAGTGCAATGATTGGATAATTCGCCGCCCCCCGGAGAGGGTGGAGCGTTGTTAAGGTGGTGATTTTGATTAGAATTATGATATATTTGATAATGATATGCAAGATGGCCGTCTATAATTACAAATCGTCGACGCCGCCCCTCGTCGCGGGTGGGTTTAATTAAGCCGCACTCGAGATTACCGAACAAGTTGGAACAGGGAATTATGTCCTTTTCTAACCAAGCTATCTCTCTCTCTCGATGTGCAGGTGTTGGTTAATTATAAATGCATAGATTGCAACGGGTGGATTTAATTAAGATGACCTAGACAGCTAAACAAGTTGGATCCTGAAATTGCGTCTTTTTCTAACCTGTTTATCTCTCTCTAGTTGTTTGAAAGCCCAGGTGTTCCCTAATTATATATGTGCGGGGTGTAAATTACGGCTCACGCTTGTGATAAAATAAAATGAAGCGGTCATTAGTTTCTTTCGAGGCTTCGTGGAGGTGATTTCGGTTGTTCTTAGTGTTATGTGCGATAAAATAAGTTGTGATATAAAAATTTTATTCAGCGTGCAAAATCGCGCTCCGTTCCATTAAATTTGGATTCCCCGTCTACGACGATTGGGTTTTGTGGTGGCGGTGTTGAACAGAAAAAATCAATGGATACGTTAAACACAGGAGGACAACAGCAGCAAAACGCTCCGGTGGATTCGAATTCGTCGTCGTCGTCTTCGTGGTCTTTTGCCACGGAATACGACATAGCCAACGAGTCGAGACTTCTCAATTTCAACAACGCTTCGAACGAGAAGCTGGTGAACGCGACCTGCTATAAGCTAGACTATGACGATGAGGGAAAATATATAGAAATCGGGTACAGTACTTATCTGCAACTTACACCGGTAATTAGAATTTGGAACAGCCCAGAGTATAATGGTGTATGTGGTGCAAGTGGTCCACACAATGCGCATTACAGCGATCGAGAAAAAAACAATGTCCTGCTAACCATTGACGAATGGAAGAAGCTAATGGGGCTCCGCAATCATCTCATGAACGACTTTTTCTGCAACTCCGTCGGCGAAGAGTTTAGACAGGAGTTTGTAGATGTTAATGATGGACCCATAGAGTGCATAAGTAAAACTTCTGACATATCTCGCGATGTGAAAATCGTTTACACTACAGAATATCATCCTGATTTGATTGGTTGGAACGCCTGTAGTGATAATGGTTTTGTAAACACAATCACTTTAACCCGTGATTATAAAAATTGCGTTCTAAACAAGTGGGATGTGGATTGCATGTTTGGTTTGAGAGAAATAATTAATTATCGGTTGGAGTTAATGCAATCACACAACCTGGAAGCGTTCTACAACCATGTAATCAAGCGTGTTGCAATCGAGCAGGGAAAGAAGAAAACATTGGATCAATCCAACTACGACGATGATGGCTGGAGTGTTTATGACGCGTATGAAAAACTGTTAAACATTGAATGTAATATTAATTCGCACAATGTATTATGTTTAATGGAAGTTTTATATCGCCGACCTAGTTTTATTATGTCGTGTGTAGCGGAAAATATGCGCTAGAAACCAAGCATCGATGATGCTTTTATGTATTTCTTTTCATGTATTTTTTTTAAATATATGCATATTTGTCTAGTAAATAATTTTTTAATCAAGCCTACAAGATAAAAAATATTCTATGATGTCTGTATAAATATATTTGCATGCTAATTGTCAGGCAAAAGGCGTCATGCTGGCATCAAAGAAGGGTAAAAAATGAAGTGCAAACAAGGAACTGGTGTTATAAACAGTCTAATTAACAAACTTCCTGTAGAATTACACCTGCCCGGGTATCAATATTGTGGACCGGGCACAAAGCTACAAAAACGGTTGGCCAGGGGCGATGCTGGTATTAATGCCCTAGATTCGCACTGCAAAGCACACGATATCAGCTACAATACCAGCCCTAACGATTTAGCTGCAAGACATCGGGCTGATCATTTGCTCCAACAAAAGCTTGGGAGCGATTCAAGTCAAAAGACGCAAGTTTGGGCGAAAGAACAGCTGCTCTAGCAGTTAGTGCGGCTATGCGTGCTAAGCGGTCATTAGGCATGGGTTTGAATAAATCAAAAACTAGAACCATGAAGCGAAAAATAAAGAAACGAAGAGTGAGAGCATCGTTCAACAAAGTTCACCGTATGATTAAGAATAATACGAAAACTAATTATGTAAACGGCGGCGGAGGCGGTAACCCTATCTCGATGATTAAAAAGCCTACGATCAAGCGAAGCTGGCTGTTCGACATTTTGGCGGAAAACGAAACATAGTAATGCCGCGTATCATTCCAATCCCTAAAAGTGGTGGAATATTACCATTTCTAATACCACTATTTGCCGGACTTTCTGCAACTGGAGCGCTCGCTGGTGGTGCCGCTGGAATAGCTAGAGCCGTTAACGATGCGAAAAACGCAAAGCAGCGTGCTGAAGAAGCTACTCGACATAACCGCACGATGGAAGCTATAGCCCTGGGGAAGAAAGGTAGCGGCATATACTTGAAGCCATACGGAAAACGCGGCTCTGCATTATATCTAAAACCATACACAAAGACCGGTTCTGCACTATATCTGAAGCCACATCGCGGTTCAAAAACTAATAAAGCTTCCCGAAAGAGCGTTAACAGATGTCGATTTGCGAAAGTTAGCTAGAAATGCGCCATACTTTAGAGATGTATTTATGCGCGATAATTTACCAAAAGACGGGCCTGTTGTGAACGAATCAGCGATTGTAAACCTAGATAGTGTTCGAGGACCAGGAACACATTGGGTGTGTTATAAGAAACGAGGATCGAGAGTATGGTATTATGACAGCTTCGGCAATGTAAAACCACCATCTGAATTAATCAAGTACTTTCGGGGATGCGAGATCTACTACAACTACAAAAAGGACCAGGAGTTTAATAGTGTAATTTGCGGGCATTTATGTCTTAAATTTCTACATTCGTAAATGTATACAAATTTTGTATAAATAAATAAAATATCTATACACATGTATCATTAATCAGTTACAATGTCGATAACATTCAGTTTGGAAGGTGTTGGTAATACAGCTTCGCATGATTTTTATCCACCGATTGAATTAGACGAAAAATACAATCATGTGATTGGTCTGGTCGGATTTTTGGGTGTAATTCTATTCGAAATATTAACGACGGCAACGATAAATTATACTATATAGATAGTGATACTGCTAAAAATCTGCTAAAGTCCTCCATATCCCGCATGGATCATACGAAATAGATGAACTTAACAATTATTTAACAAAACAACTGGTTGCTGATTATCGTGCAAAAAACAAATTAAGCAAAGAAGAGGGGGGATTGGACGACTCCTCTATATTTAAACTGCGGGCAAACAATAATACTCTGAAATGCGAACTTCAGAGTGTTTATGCGATTGACTTTACGCAACCGGGAAATATTGGTCGTATGCTTGGTTTCGAACCCAAAATACTCAGCCGTAATATTAGCCATAAATCTACCTTGGATATTCAAATAATAAAACACACCAACATACACGTCGAGTGTAATATTATAAAAGGAGCGTACAGAAACGGGAGAATTGCAAAGACCTTGTACGAAGTGGACATTTCAGTACCACCAGGATATCGTTTGGATAAAATACCGAGCAATACCCAATATTTGGAGCTAAACACCCGCATTATAAGCAATATTAGCATCAGATTAGTCAATCAAAAGGCGAACCGATAGATTTTGGCGGCGACGAGCCTTTCACTGTGAGATTGGAATTGAAGAAAGAATTATGGGGTTAAAATTTAGTAAAAACACTTTTTCTGTTGTAAACTGCGGCGGCCAGATCTGCGGCTCTAATAAAAAACGCCGATTTCTATAAAAAACAAATCATTCGCTGGAGGATCCATTAATAAACAAGCCAACAACAACACATCATCACAGATATTTCGTGCATTATCAAGTAAGAAGAAGAAGAAAAATAAGAGCGTCAGCAATCACTTGACTGTAAAAGAAAAACTTTTCTTAAAATCAATCGGTGTTAAGGTGAAACAATAACAGAAAAAGGAAAAAAAGATGAGCGAACAATTAAATATTTTCGACGATGCTCATTTCGACGATTCAATCGTTAGATCTGATATTCACACGTACTTGCCTTATGGGTCCAATAGTTATGCGCCATCAGACGAAATCAGAATTGCAATTCAAAGCCAGGATTTGATTACGGCCACCCACGATAGTTTTCTATACATCGAGGGTTATATTACCCGAAGGCAAGCAGACGTCGCAAAAACGTGTGATTTAACAAACAATTTTGCTTGTTTCTTGTTTGAAGAGATTCGATATGAATTGGGCGGACATCGCGTGGACGTTAGCAGAAATCCTGGTATCGGGTCGGCAATGAAGGGCTATGCATCGTATGGTGCTGCAGACAAGAAAGCGCTGGCCCACATTGGATGGTCACCGTTGAATGAGAACACTCTACAAGTGCAATTCAGCGCAAACGATGCTGATTTGGCCAAAAAATTCGGGGTTTGTCTGCCTCTGAAGCACATATTCGGATTTGCCGAACATTATAGACAGGTTATCGTGAATATGAAGCAGGAGCTTGTTTTGATCAGATCGAGAACTGATTTGGATTGTTATTATGGGGAGGCCGATGCGACCATAACGCTTTCCAAAATTCAATGGAAAGTGCCGCACTTAACACTCAGCGATAGAGCAAAGCTGAAACTGTTCGAGAAGATTAATAGAAACCCTGTAATCACCATACCGTTTCGACAATGGGAATTATATGAATACCCGCTTTAAAGCAGGTTAAAACTGATACATGGCCGATAAAGACGTCTTCGCAATTAGAGAAACCCCGATGGGTTATTGTGGCTTTTCAGAAAAACCAAAGGAGACGCTCAAAAAATGGCAAGGCGAGTGTTTTTGACAGCGGCAATATTACAGATATTAGATTACATCTTAATTCTGAGAGATATCCGTATGAATCCATGAATTTGGATTTTGGCACAAACAAGTATGCATTGGCGTATAGGAATTACATTAACTTTCAACGAGACTATTACGATCGAAACGAATGCAATATTGTCGGAGGGTGCGCCGGTTCGAATGTCACATCAACAATCTCCATTCCCACATTCGACTATCAACAATTTAAAAATTGCCCTGTCTTTATAATCGACTGTGCCAACCAGAACGAGAACTTGAAGAATTCTACCGTGGACGTTAAACTGGAATTAGAATCCGCAGCAAACTTCGAAAACAATATGGGCGCATACTGTCTAATAATCCACGATGCCCTTATCCAATACAACCCGATAACTGGCGAAGTCAAAAGGATGTAATACGGTCAATATGCAAGAGAAAACGAAAAGAAGACAAAAATATTCATATACACTCGATGTAATTTTTTGATAAATAAATAAAGTGCATGTACTTCTAAAATATCTTTAGTATGATTTAAATAACCCACTCGATAAGGTCGAATCGAGAAAAATGAAAATTGTGACTCAAAAGTATAGATTACCAGTGCATAATAATGAATTAATGATGTTATGCAATAGCGGCGTCAAACAAAGTAAACACGGTGTCTTACTACCGAATACAGTAAGAGCAATCATCGCGGGGCCGTCAAATTCGGGAAAAACTAACGCGATGTTCAGTCTTTTAACTGAAGCAAACGGTCTGAAATTTAAAAACGTTTACGTCTACTCCAAATCGCTAAACCAAGATAAATACAAGCTGTTGTATGAGATTTTAACTGCGATGCCCGAAATAGGTTATTATACGTTCAGTGATAATGAAAATATTATGCCTCCTAACGACGCAAAACCCGACTCTGTATTTATTTTTGACGATATCGCGCTAGAGAAGCAGGATAATATTAGGGCATACTTCAGCATGGGACGTCATAACTCTATAGACTGTTTTTATTTGGGTCAAACGTATAGCAGGATTCCCAAACAACTGATACGAGATAACGCAAATGTTGTTATCCTTTTCCAGCAGGATGAGATGAATCTGAAACACGTGTACGATGATCACGTTAGTCCTACAATTAGCATGCAGGTTTTAAAGAAATGTGTGGTGAGTGCTGGACTACGCCGCATGGTTTTCTAATGATTAACAAAGACGCAGTTGATATAAACGGAGGACGTTATCGAAAGGGTTTCGACGAGTTTATATTACCTTAAGAGCCGCAAGAATCTGTTTAGTTTGCCATCATATGCTCGTGGGTAAAATGGGTCAGATATATAGCAAGCAATTATGTGGTGTTATAGATAAAAAAAAGTGCGATTTTCTACAATTGTAACTATCGAACATGCTCACATGTCATTGGAACATAAACAGGCTCGTAAAGGACACTGTATTATGTGTTGGATTTGATTAGTCCTCATAGTTAACAAACACGTCACACGGTGTGAGTTAGAACAATGGATTCCAAAGAAATAAATTTAAAAAATAAGATACAGCAAGTTCGAGAATCGATTAGAAAAAATACAACGCTCTTAAACGTCAACGTTTGGACGCCGGAAAAGCATTTGTGGATACATATAAACCGATAATAACACCGCTAACTAATATAGAGTCGACAATTAATTCGAAAAATGCTGACGGAAAGACCAAAAACTTGAATGGCGAAGCAGACATCAAAGAAATCGAAACAGTTGCGGGTGCGTCGGATTCTTCTTCGAATGTCGAGTTACCTACGCCACGTTATGAATTAGAGAGATCGTATTCGAATTTACTAGAACGTCAGTACCATCCATTACCACAAAAATATATGGAAATGTTAATGAGCGATACGCGAGGTGATAAAGTTGACTTTATGTATGGAGTTCATTACGACGCTGATAACAATAAATGGGTTATTGGAGATTCTGTTGTCAATATTCGCGATAAGGATCTTATTATTAATGGACGTTTGTATAAGGGCACGCCTGGCTTGTACGAACTGATATTTATGAAAAACCAGATAGAAAGCTGATTCACAAATCAGATGAACTTAAGTATGTAAGCGTTCTTTATGATACAAATGTTTATAGAAGAGCGTATAACCCCGACGCTCCGATTAGAGCAAACAGAAGCATAAAATATACTGACACAATCAAGCCATTATTACATAATCAACAAACACAAAAAAAGCAGACTCGTCGTGTGCGAAATGATAAAGATAGCAGCGACGATGATAGTGACGAATCTTTGTCGTATCATTCATCGTCAAGCGGTGCGGCGGGGCGAGGTTTGTTTAAGAAATTCAGAAATAAACCCGTAGAGTATAGATACTGGAACAATATCCACGAGTTACTGGACGAATTACAAGTTTTGTGGGGAGAGAAGACTGCCGGAAACAGCGGTGTTAGAAACGAAATAATATCAATTTTAGAAGAATTATATGAAGACGGCCACATCGAAAACATGCCTTATACTATATAACAGCGTTCGTGTTGTGTTTTATAATTAATACTCGAGTGATACCCGAAACAATAATGACGTCTATAGACAAATTTGGCCGCTTACATAGCAATGCTAGCAATTGCTCAAACACATTAATCGAGCCTCTAATAGCAAAAATTAACGCTATACAAAAAACAGTGAACGGAGAAATCGCTACTCTTTTAACTGCGCTACCGGGCTATGTCAAAGCGAAAATGGATGCTGCATTCAAAGAGTTGTTTAATGAAAATCCGCTTCTGAGAAAAGCTAATCTATCAAATCGTTTGCTACACATACATGAACGCATAGAGGAGCTCGCGACATCGACAACAGCTTCGCCCATCTTGCGGGCAATGGAGAAGCTCAACAATCGTATTGTAGAACTTGATTTGTCAGCGTCGGTGATAGGACAAATTCTGGTGTATTTAATGGAACATCTTAAACAAAAAAGTTGTTGCAATCAACACCTACCCTAGAGACGTTTATAAAGACGTCTGTGGAGATACAAACTAAACATAAAGCGTCGCTTTAACATGTCTGTTGATAAATTTGGACGCCCGTTATCGGCCTCGATGGCGCCGACGAGTGTGTCATCTCTACGAGGCCCTCCCGGTGTTGGTTTTAAAATAACGCCAGACAACAACTACGACATGGAAAATAGAAGACTAATTAACATCGCAGACCCTCTCGATTTACATAACGCAATCAATTTAAAAACTTATTTGGAAGATAAATATTTTTTTAACGAAATGCAACTGAAAAACGTCGGATATCCGCAAATCGAAACTGATGGCGCAAATAAGGAATACGTGGACGCTACAAGTCGCGAACTTCAAAGATCAATTGACACTTTTAAAAATCAACTGACGCTTATGCGAATACTATATACGCCGAATTAAAATTAGCGATTAATAAAATTAATGATATTCAGCAAACGAACGCTAAAGATATCAACGAAATTATTCAAAAAGTGATCCCCGATAAAGTAAAAACAACGGTGAACGACACTACGCTAGATATGTTTAAGCAATCAATTCAAGACAATCCGTATGTAAACGGCGATATCTGAACGAATTAAAATCTGATATCAAAACATTAAATGCCCGTCTAGATTCCAACGTTAAATCTAGAGATGATTCTATACGTAATTTAAGATCAGATTTGAACAAAATGAATAGTCTGTTACAAAATTTAAGCGAGAACGCAAGCGCAACACACCGATAACATGTCAAAGGAACAAGTTGTGAATGAATTACATAAGCCCGCTAGAAGAAATTTCAGACGCCGAAAAGTCATTATTAGAGGATACGACGACACGTGGGAATTAGATTTGGCGGAGTTCCAACCGTTTTCGCGCACTAATAAAGGGTTTCGATACATCTTGGTTGTTATCGACCGTTTTTCGAAATATTTATGGCTGCGTTCTGTAAAATCCAAACGTGGTGAAGAAATTACTAAGGCGATGTCTGACATTTTCCGTAATTCGAGGCGCGCACCAAAAATATACAAACCGATGCTGGAAAAGAGTTTTACAATAGAACGTTTTCGAAACTCATGGATAAGAAAAAATTAATCATTATTCAACGTATTCTACAAAAAAGGCGTCTATAGCCGAACGCGTGATACGAACCATAAAAAACCGACTCTATAAATTATTTAGTCTGCAAGGCAATTATCGATGGTATAATTTAATTGACGGTGTTGCCAGAGACTATAATGATACGAGGCATAGAACAATTGGTATGAAGCCACGCAACGTAACATCAAAAACAGACTTAACTCACGTATTTGGTCGCATAAAATTGTTCTTGAACAAACCACGTTATACCACAGGAGATATCGTACGAATCTCTAAACATAAAGGTGTATTTTCAAAAGGGTACAATCATAATTGGACTAGCGAGTTATTTAAAATCGCCAAAGTCCAAGTTACAAATCCTGTTACATATTTGCTTGAGGATATGTACGGTGACCCGATTCGCGGAGGTTTTACCAAGAAGAAATTATGAAAACTAGACACCCCGATGTTTATCTAATCGAAAAAGTATTAAAACGGCGCGGGAACCGACTTTATGTTAGCTGGCTTGGACACAAAGAAAACAGCTGGATCAATACCGAGGATGTTTTATAAGCGCTAAATACTTACTTATATGAATGTAATAGAAAGATCTGTAAATAAAAACAAAAAAAAATATTTGCATCTATTTATTTAAAAAAAATCGCGCGCGAGAGTGTAAACACAATTACATAAATAAATTATATCTAAAATACATTTTGAAACACACGTGTACATAGAATTAAAAATTATTCAAATTCACACTAATTGATACACATAAAACTTATTACTTACACACATTTTTTAGCCACACAAGCTAATAAAACAAAAACACGCTATTGGTAATTTGAAAGCGTTTTATGAAGACCTACAAATTTTTTAAAACGTGCTAAAATTGATTGAATTCAAACTAGGCAAAATTCATAAAACGCATTCTACTTATTTTTTAAACATATAAAACTTAAAAATATTGGTTACAATGTAGCTTATTTCTAACAGCAAAATTTTGCCTATAATTAAACAAGCAAGAGCGACTTAAGTTAGATCGTGATTTTAGTTACATAATAAATAGGAATATGACAATGACAATAATTTAATTACGGATCAGATATTATCATGCAGCTATTTCGTTATCGAGCAATGTCCCCATGCTAGCGTATTAATCCCGTCTGATTGAACAAAACGTTTATTATCAGAACCAGACAAAGCGATTTTATTTTGACGTATGCTAAAGATGTCATGCTTGAATGTTCTAATCATGTTCTGCTCTCGTACAAATGTCACATTTTCTGTCAAACACATTAAGTAATCATCAAATGAAATGTTATTTTGAACAACCCTCTCTAAAACACCTTTAGCTTTTTTACTGTTTTTACGTTATTGATTGCACTGTGTTCGTCGATATTTGAATGTTGTATTTTGAAACTATATAATTTGGATTTCAATCCAATAAATTCCGTCATTATTCTACCTGCATTTTCATCTTTCATCAAGCCAACAACTTTTTATTACACCTAGTGATACCGAAAACGTTATTTTCTACATATTCGCTCGTGTCAAAAGATGCGAATCTGTTTTCATAACGTCATATATATTATCAGTAAGATTATAAATCAGACTATCGGTGTCTGTATACAACAACTTGCAATTATTGCGACCAAATTTTCTCATCATATATTCATAGTGGAAGCTATATAGGGAATTTTAGAAATATCTAATATAACCATACCTACATAAATTGGTTTATTAATAAACACTTCTGTTTTGTTCATCTCAATTGCTACAGTGTTATTATCAAAGATTGTTCTACTATGAAAATTTGGTTGATTTATGTAGTGACGCGCCCCGAAGCGTCCACCCCATCGTTGGACTATTTTTACGTTTTTGTGTTTTCTAACGTTTTCCATGCTTTTCCAAAAACCGCATTATTTAAAAGTTTGTACAGATTCTTTTCAAAGTCGTTTTGAGAATTCATTCTTAATCGCGTATTTAAATCTATATATGGCTTGAGCCAAGCGGATTGTTTAAATGAGAGAATTCTGTGAATTTGTTTTAAGATCATACCGTGGTTTAAACATTGCTGTAAATTTCTGTAATGAATTATATAGCGGGTTTTGTTATGCAATGTAGCTAACAATTTTTTTGTTTGCAATTTGGTGGAGATTTATGTTCGGGACAAAAGGGCAAATGATTGTGTGAATCGTGTATTTTTTCGGGATAATCCAGATCAACTTCCAAAATATAACCTACGTGCGAG
Source organism: Abscondita cerata (assembly GCA_030710515.1). NCBI lineage: Eukaryota > Metazoa > Arthropoda > Insecta > Coleoptera > Lampyridae > Abscondita > Abscondita cerata. The sequence continues at coordinate 42,166 of JALBCR010001142.1, forward strand.
TCGGGATGAATATTAAACAAGTCAAAATTAATGATTTCGTTGTTATTTAACCAATTAAAATCTCCCGTAGGCAAGCAACTGCTCATTCCCGTAGAATAAAGGTTGTTGAAATCGTAATACATCAAGTATGCGTCAGGCATTGCCGAGTTATAATTATTTAAATATTTATTATTGGCTTTACTATACCGCACGGAACATTGCGAAAGTCCTCCTCTTATACCTCTCTCTATAAACATTAAAATATCGACGTCTGATAGCAATTCTAATTCAATTTTAGTATATCTCATCATGGCTTCCCAAGCATATGCAGGAAGGCTAATATAATATGCGGGATCAATCGCGTATGTTGAAATGCATCGATGCCTAAAATTTTGAAACACATCCGCCAACAAAAGAACATCGCATTTTAAATATAAATCTACATATTCACCTAAATTTTTTAAATTGAATGTCTTCCATACTGTTTCCGCGTGTTTGTAATCAGAATCGGAAATGTTTGTGTTTGTTAACTTATCAAAAAATCGTCTTTACTCGGCAGCGCAACAATATCCGTCAATTTTTCATAACAATCTAAATAACTGTAACACATAACGCCTTTTCTCGAAACCAAATTAAATTCATTTTCATTCAAATCTGAAAATTGGGTTTTGAAATACAGAGCTGATTTATATCTAAATATGAAGCCAATTTTTCTAAAGAACTATTCAAAAACCTAAATGAATCGATAAATCTAAATTTCATGTTGTTTTCGAAGGTTGCTTCAAATCCTATATATTTCTCTTTAGTTAAGGGCACAACGTAAATATTCTTGCATTTTTTAATTAGCTTTCTGATAAATATATGACCGTCGTAATTCGTTAAAGAGTGAAAAACTACAGATATCACTTTTTTAACTTGTAATTTAGATTACAATCTTGATGCGCGGCCGTTTTATAAGATCCAAGTATGTGGTCGTGGACGCGAACTTTGATATCATTTAATCGAAACGTTTTTCCGCATATTCCACAGTTTGTTGCACGTTCAAATTCTAATTTTTCCGCGTCTGTTAGAGGCAACATGGGGACAACTTTGTCGAAATATTTTTAGAAAATGTGTTCGATATTTGAATTAATTCGTCTATAAACCACTCGTCGCAATCTAACCCCGTGTATTGCTTGTAGTAAGACACGCTGCTATCGAAAGCACAGTGCAAATAATAACCTACGCTAAAGGGTTGATGATATTGAAACTTGTCAATTAAAGAAGCGCTATCGTCATCATTTCGTTTTATTAAAAGGCATTCAAAATCCGCATATATAATAAAAGGTAATAACATTTGATTCATATAATTTTTAAATACAACTGTTGATCCTTTTTTGGCATGATAACTTTACATTTGTTTAAATTTATACATTCTAATTTATGTTTTTCCAAACGTTCAGAGCTAGAGAAATAATTTAAACAGCGCTCGCATAAATAAATCGCGTGATGGTGTTTTGTGACTTGCGATCTAACAAGTCGCGATAAATGCTTGATTAGGCAGAAATGAAATTTAATACGGGACTTACTACTATTGCTGGAATCGATTTCATCTCGAGTTGTACTGAAATCACCACCTGCGGAGCGTCTGCATACAACGTTATCTAAGTCGTCGGCTTCGGAATCTTGATCGCCGTCGTTGGCGTCCTCATCGCTGCTATCGGCTTCTACCTCGTATCGATCCTGTATTATCAGCAAGTTGACATGGTTAGGCTTCACGTTTGATGTAAGATACGTGGGCACCGTGATAAACTTTCCATTCTTCTTCTTTTGGAGCATGTACACATTGATTGAAATATTACTATTTTGACGTTCAAATTTTGGGATTTGAACCAATGTCATGGGCTGGTTGATGCCGTCCAGGTTTAATTTTTCACTATAATGCGGATACGATGTAACACGATTGATGTTTATTTTGTTGAGAGGTGGCCACAGCGCCGCTATTATACACCAAAAGAAGCACCCGTTGTCCTTGTTTTGAATGTTGATTACAGCATGTTTGAGTGTTATTTCGCGAGGCAGGGGCAAATAAGAGGATGCATGTAGAATGTCACCACATTTGTTGATATTGACACCCAAGGATACGATGCGACAAAGTGCCCACCCGGAGTCTTTTTCGTCAAAATTTTCCATTTTTTCATCAGAGATTGCACGACATTTTCAGCAAACCACACGCCAAAACCGTTTTTATTCAGTGTTTCGTTGTCTTCGTTCATCATTAACAAATAATTTTTAGTTGAAAAGTGTTTGACGTCACGCGTTTCACCACCGTCTATTGAATTCTTAAGAAACTCACCAGATAACGCAAAGTTTATTTTTATATTTTGTTTCTTTTTTCGAATTAATCGGATTATTCTCAACCAGAGCGCTTCGAGACAGTCAGAAAAAAAATGATTCGACGTATTTATGGGTTAAATTCAGAACGATGCTTGTTCTAATTCTACACGAAAAGGCTGACTCAGTATCAATCCAGCGGATTCTGCTAGACCGATTCTTCTTTGACGGCTTTTTCTTCTTTTTAACTCGCATAATAAAGTTTTATATAGCAGTAAATTCGAAATAAACGTTTGAATAACATATCTTGATGCTGTATTTACCAGAACATTTAATATTAAATTTTCGCTATCAAAATTAATATACCGCATTTATTATGTAACTAAATTGTACTATATTTTATGGTCGCGCGCGAGCTTGAATGGATGGTGTGTTACTGGTCAAACACGAACTGGAGCTGGTCGACGGTTACGCCTGTATGCAGTTTTTTTGTACCCACCCTCTTAATAGCTATTGGCTTTTTGTTAAAACTATCAATAACATCGTTGCTAAAATGCGTTACAAGCCTTTTAGGCAGATAGTAGAAGTGCTCTTTGATATAGACTATTACGCAGCGTCCATATTTACCGTCGAAAGCGCGAATGCCGTCAATTACATATTCTTTATTCAACTCTAGGTCTTTAATTAAACCCTTTGTATGAAGCTCGCATTTGGCTACTTTATTAATATTATCAATCATCGACAACAGACACGTCGGTGACGGAGTCGAGCTTGATGATTCTGACATCGTTGTGAATAATTTAATACAGACTGAGATTATGCGTCAACCCTTTCGTGTTGATATACCCTAATTCCCACCACTAAAAACTCTCTTGGTTTTACAGATTTAAACAGCTTTAATATCGAATTATGACAGCCGGGATTTTTTCATTTCTGTTCGAATTCTTTCATTATAAATTGCGATTAATAAATAACTATGTGAGTTTAACCACAAACAAATCAGAATTTATTAACGAGAAGTTGACTGCTTTTCTAGCCAACGCAGCCAGTCATTATTATTTAAACACGATTCGCTAAAATTATTCTTTGCGCTGTTTTACGAGCCATTTATTGATATGATAACTCTTCATACACCAAAATTGCGCGACCCACATTAACTGAAACATGTACATAAAAAGTTGATTTACTTGAATTATAATTAAGAAAACATTTTTGGTTTGTTAACACAACGTAAATGTGCTTTGAAGATAATAATTTTAAGTTTACGCATAAAATATTTGTATTGGGATAAGTTATAATTTATCAAATTAAAATCTAGCTGTTACCTATATATATTTAAATAACACACCCATTTTCTTCTAATGAATAATAAAAATTTAATTAGAATAATTATTGATTTTAGAATATTTCACACGGCCTTTTTGGGGGCCACCCACGTTGGTTTTTTGTTACATCACACAAAACACTAAATCAGAGAATGACCATTTGTTGCTATACCTATACCTGCGTCTCGTGTTATAGAAATTTTTGATGATATCGCTAAGAGACAGTTTAAATATACGAGCTTTTTTTATCTACTATACCCAAAGACGATCCGTATAATAATTTACTATTGTGTACAACCAACACGGCTGATGTAATCAAAGAATACACATTTTGGTGGCGTATTTTTTTCTCAAGCGTCGCATGCAACGGTCAAAGCCACCCATATAGTGATAATTTACGCAATCAACTATTGTGAGCCGCCACCACAGTGAACAATATATCACGGCTATAAACGATTTTCCGGACCACCCCCGTTTAATCAGTCAAGCTAGAGAAGGCTTAAAATTAACTAAAGTTCTAATGGGTAATTAAGCTCATGCGTTTTACTTCCGAATTAATACAAATTATTATATATTTAATTGTATAGTTAAATCGATTACGATTAATATTTTTGCCTGTGATTTTCGTTTTTCTTCAGCTTTTATCTGCAACAGTCAAAGTCGCCCCCTCATAATGATAATTTACGACGTGTAATTAAACTCGTTCGTTTTACTTCTGAAATAGTACAAATTATCATATATTTAATTGCATAGTTAAATCGATTTCAATTAATATTTTTACTTGTGATTTTCGTTTTTCTAAGACAGGAGCCTCCCCTCTTGCTTGTTTCTTTTCACATTGTCCCATGAACTCAATTCTGTTGGGCATCAGGGTGTATTCTTTTTTCACATTAACCAATAAAAGCGGTTTCGGTGATAATTAGGGTTGGTGGTTTGTCTCATCTTATATCGCGTCTCTTTTGGGTTGCATATAAAAGTGAAAATTTTTACGTTTTGGACCAAAAAATGCCTCGACGACGTCAGTTAACAACAACGAAGATGTCCGTGTGTGTGGTTGACTCGAGCCACACAGTACCATACGAGATGATGGACGATCATCTCCGTCGAGTGCACCCCGGGAGTACGAACATCGGGAGCAAGGTCGCTTGGGCGTTGTTGTATGTATTTTTTACTTTAAGTTATGTCGTTTATATATATAATATATATATAAAACTCATTGCTATTAAGCAAGTGAATTTTCATTGCATGTTTTTGCTAATAATTTTATAAATAGCCAGATGGTTCGAGTCGGCGACCGACAACAGCTCGCGAAAGGCTACGTGCCCGGCTAATGGCTCGAATACCTGCGGATGTCCAGCCAACACCGCCGCCACCACCCTCATCTCCGTTAGATGAAACAAACACGATAGAAATCGTATATATTTATTTATAATAAGCAATTTTAAATAAATTAAAACTAACGTTTTATGATTTATTTCAATCAACTACGTAATTTACAGGTGGTTGTATGTGAGCCGATAAAAAGGTGTTTTAAGATTTTTCGGTCTTTGGAAAAAATAAGCGGTTGTTATTTTAAACTAATAAGTGCTTAATTGTGTTTAAACCATTTGTTATTAATATTTCCAAGAAGCGTTGATTAAAAAAAAAAAACAGTCAGTCTAGGTTCTAACTTGTTTGGTATTCCCCCTAGGTCTACTTAATTAAATCCACCCGTTGCAATCTATGCATTTATAATTAACCAACACCTGCACATCGAGAGAGAGAGATAGCTTGGTTAGAAAAGGACATAATTCCCTGTTCCAACTTGTTCGGTAATCTCGAGTGCGGCTTAATTAAATCCACCCGCGACGAGGGGCGGCGTCGACGATTTGTAATTATAGACGGCCATCTTGCATATCATTATCAAATATATCATAATTCTAATCAAAATCACCACCTTAACAACGCTCCACCCTCTCCGGGAGGCGGCGAATTATCCAATCATTGCACTCATATGAACAAGTACTCGAAAAGACGACCACACCCCACAATTCTAATCAAAAATCGCCGCCTTAACTGCGCTCCACCCCCTACCGGGGGCGGCGAATTATCCAATCATCGCACTCATATGAACAAGTACTCGAAAAGATGGCCACCCTCAATGGCTGAGTCCCACTATCAGCCATCTTACTTCATCAAGGGGGCGGCGAAAAGGGTTGCAGCAATTACACCCCACAAGTACCGAGAGTAATTAAAAATGTAGCAAGTACCGAGAGTAATTGAAAAAGCACTACATGTACATCGTTTACACCCGCAAGCGCGCAATGTCACCATCTTAAGTCACGCCGTGAACTTGCATGTACAGAGAGTAATTACAAAATGTACAAGTTATTGCTGCTGAATGCCCCCATATATACTACTTACTGTATGCGTACATTCTTCCATCTCTATCTTCGGCCGCAATAAGAGTCCGTCAAACAAAAGACCCACTTCGACACCACATTATTATTTATGTTATAAATACTTTCCATCACGCCCATATAATGGGTGATTCAACAAGACGTTGCATTTTGACAATCACGCCATTTCCGCCATTTTTGACTAATTAGGTTTATATTTGACATTTGTTTAGTAAACACAGCCGTTCAAGAATGCAGAGATATTCAGTCGAACAACGCGTCCTTTTCGTGAAAACGTACTTCGAAAATGGTGAAATTATTTCGACAACAATGCGAAAAATTCGCACGTTGTGTGGTAAAAAATAACGCGCCTTTGCGCACTGCTGTGCAAAATGTAATCGACAAATTCAAGCAATTTGGTTCAGTTTGTGATCATAAATCATCAACGCGTGTAAGGCCGGGCCGGTCAAACGACAATATTGTTTCAGTGAGTGAAAGTTTGGAGGCTGATCACAACATTTCAATCCAACGCACAGTGTTGCCAAAGCAGCCGGGGCGGCCATTTAACCGACATTATTTTTCATGTATAACGGCTATATTTCCACTACACATTGATATAAACGATTGTCGGAATTCTCAATAAAAAAGAACATTTTTTCGAATATTCAAAATGCAACGTCTTGTTGAATCACACATTATGTTTGTAATCCAATGTTCAACATATTAAAATGTTGCTCTCACTTATCTTTCAAAATTTGGTTTTCAATCGTTTTATTCGCATTTTTTTTTGTTCAGGGAACTCATAATAAGTAAGTTGTGGTCTGTGTGACAATAGATTTTGTTATGACGTAACAATAAACCCCTGGTATAGGCCGACTTACAATACCACACTATAACTAGAATTTACCTAAAAACTTGCAGTTAATTTTGTGATCACTACTCTAAAGAAAAATTAACGCAATAAACTAAAAACTGCTTGATATTTAAACTTATTAACTAAAAGTTGACTCAAAAAAACTCAAAATTGACTAATATTTAACACTACTGCCAAATTATTACTATCCATAGCACAGTACTTACAAAATTAAAAAAATAGACATTAATAATTTTGAGTATTTCCAGAAAACTTGAAAAACGCAAATTTGTATGAAAATCCGTATGTGAGTTTAAAAAAAATAACTTTTTCAAATAATTTTTTTTCGTAATGAAAGTAAAATATTGAGAATCGGCTCTGTTTATCAATTTGTAGTAGACTGGGTTTAAAATTCAAATTTCAAATTGAGTAAATAACAAGCATCTTAAATGCGACACATTGTAGTTATACAACTGGTTGAAAGTAGAACGGGCTAGTTGGTAGATGACGCAAAATTTAAAGATATCCACAGTGTGAGATCATGATTTTTTCGTATTTGCATTTCTAGAGGTGAAGTATGGGCCCAGAACTTCTTCATAATCTTAAAAACTAATAACGCAATCTTAATTAATTTTTGAACACACACTCTAGGAAGTTAAATCTATGCCCTGAAGTAAAATGCAAATAAAAAACGTTAATTACCTTTTTTATAATTAATGCCAAATGTTACTTATACTTTGAGTCTACATTATGATAAAATGCTCAATTACATTTAAAATACAGGGTGTTTCATTAAGGCTGGTCGCCGGCCATATCTTAGAAACTAGTGGACATAAAAAGTATGGAAAAAAATTTATTATAAAAGGGGCCACGAGAAAATCCTTGAAATTATTTTTAAGTTCCGTAATTCATCGCAAGGGGGCGCAATCGAAAATTTAAAAATAAAATTCTAAATTTCTCCGAAAATTTCCACATTAATGCATACCTTTGGTAACATCGTTAGAAAGCTTAGACAATTCTTCATCATTTTGGTCTAAGGCTCATTAGCGTACCGACCTTAATAAGAGTGGGGGAATCTATTGAAAGTGTAATCATTTAAGTCGCTGTTATTTTTAAACGACTTATCCGATTTTAGTAAACCTAGGCTTGTTTAGAAGAGAAAGGTAAATACTTTTAACTAGGGTATTCATTGGTACGCGATAGTTCCTAATAAAATTGTTAGAGGGCGCAATTTGTAATAATACCAGTTTTTTTGATTTTATTCAGAAAAAATTAAATCATACGGTATAATTATGACATCATAAGCGGAAAGTAGATAATTTTGAGTATTTCCAGAAAACTTGAAAAACGCAATTTGATATCTTTATTCGTTCCAGAGTTATAGCAAAAAGAAGACTTTTTAACCGTTTAATTTAATAGAACGGTAAAAAATCATAATCAACTGTTAAAAAAAAATCTATAAATGTTCAAATTGACGGCCGTTTTGTAAAATACAAATAATATTAATTCTTCTTCTCGTACGTTTATAACAACATAGAAAACTTCTAAGGCTTAATTATAATGTAGTGTGTTTTAAAATTATAAACTAGTTAGCTGCGGAAAAAAGTCGGCTCATTTCCATGGAGCTAAATAAATTGAAAGAAATGCCGAGGCTTACGACATGCTTGCCGTGTATTTTGAAAGTTTTCAAAATGCAGCTATTGCGGAACGAGAATACGCTATCAGATATTATGATCGAAGGCACTCCACTAGAAAAGTATTTGCGCGAATGGCAACACGTTTAAGACAAACAGGAAATGTATGACCTATTCCAGTTCCTATCAGAAGACGGCCCATAAGAAATGAAGACAATATCAACATGATGGATGCTCTTTACACTATTTCCGAAGAGTCCGTGATTTTAAATGTTAGATACCCAAATCGCTGGATCGGAAGGGGTAGTTTGTTTCCGTGGCCACCTAGATCTCCGGATTTAACTGTATTAGATTTTTACTTGTGGGGAAGAATCAAAGATATTGATTACGAAACGAGACCAACCACCCAAGAGGACATGATTCGCCGAATTGAAATTGCAATAAATTCAATTCCACGAGCCGAAATCGAAACAGCTGTTTCCAGTACGAGAAGGAGAATTAATAGTTGTATTTTACAAAACGGCCGTCAATTTGAACATTTATAGATTTTCACTTGTTTTTTTAACAGTTGTTTATGATTGTTTACCGTTCTATTAAATTAAACGGTTAAAAAGTCTTCTTTTCGCCATAACTCTGGAACGAATAAAGATATCAAATTGCGTTATTTACGTTTTTTGTTATAAATTTAATGTACTTTTTGCTTATAATGTCATAATTATAGCGTATGATTTAATTTGTCTGGATAAAATCAAAAAACTGGTATTGAGGTGTAAAAAAATATTTTTTTGGCAATAACTGTGTAACGAGCAAAGATATCCAGTTGCGGTTTTTTGTTTTTCTTGCAAATTTAATCTACTTTCTGATTATGATGTCATAATTATACAGTATTAATTAATTTTTCTGAATAAAATCAAAAAACCTGGTATTATTACAAATTGCGCCCTCTACCAATTTTATTATGAACTATCGCTAACCAATGAATACGACAGTTAAAAGTACTTACCTTTCTCTTCAAAACAAGCCTAGGTTTACTAAAATCGGATAAGTCGTTTAAAAATAAAAGCGATTTAAATGATTACACTTTCAATAGCTTCCCCCACTCTTATTAAGATCGGTACGCCAATGAGCTTTAGACCAAAATGAAGAAGAATTGTCTAAGCTTTCTAACGATGTTACCAAAGGTATGCATTAATTTCCAGGATTTTCTCGTGGCCATTTTTATAATGAATTTTTTTTTGCCTACTTTTTATGTCAACTAGTTTCTGAGACATGGCCGGTGGCCAGCCTTAATGGAACACCCTGTATATTTATATTCAATGCACAGTGCATATATTAAACTAAATGTGTGCAAAATTTTATTAGATACAAATAAGTGGTTATTAGTAAAATGAAGATGTTATGAATGCATGTTCTACACAAGCCATGACGCTGATGGAATGGGCGTTTGTCAACATTTACAGGCATCTATCATTACAACAGTTCTTTGGTAATTGAATAGATGGTGCTGCTTTCAGTGCCAATTTAAAAATACAAAATCAGTAATGTGATACTGATAACGGATTCGGTGTTTTAGATAACTTTAGCGTTGTTTTACTATAGCATTTGTATTATAAAATTTATTTATCTATGTCTAACCTATAATCAGCACATTAATTACTAAATAATTATGTGTGAAATGTTGCTGTTAAATAAATCGTGCGTAAAAAAATAAAATCGTGTGTAAAAGTAGAATGTCATTTAAACGGGCCGTTCCTGTTGTAGCAACTGTTTCTATTTGCAAAAATTAGTTCTGACGTAGATAAAACATTGTACCTATAAGACACATATGACACAACTCAATTCATAATAGATCTAAACAAATTGTATGATCAATTTTTATCACAATAAATCTTTTGGCACCCTCAGAATATTTTTAAAATCTTTCTCAAAACTCTTGAAAATTGATAGCAAAATTTTGTTGGTTAAATTTCGCTTTCCCGACTTTCAACGTCAAATAAGATCTAAACAAATTTTCTGATCAATTTCTATCATAATTTGGCACGCTCAGAATATTGTCTCAAAACTTTTGAGAATTGTCATCAAAATTTAGTTATTTACATTTTGCTTTTTGGACCCTCAACATATTAATATAATTTAAACAAATTATCGGATCGATTTCTACGACAATATTATTTTGCCTCCGTCAGAATTTGTTTCAAAATTTTCCAAAATTCGTGATAATTCTCAGCTTACGGCTTGGTTAAATTTCACTCGCTGTCAGTGTCGAATAAAATCTAATCTGTTTGTCAGATTGCTTTCAAACCGAGGTTTATTGGTACTTTTTCCTCTTCTTCCAAAAATGTATTTGCTGCCACGGTAAACATCTTCAGTAGTGGGTCGGACAACTCGTTTCAAGTTTTTAACTTGAAAGTACGAGGTTTTGGCACTAGATATCGCACTGCTTATTTATTAACGTTGTTGTTCATAATATTTTTAGTTTTGCTTTACCAACCCTTTTTCTACCCTTCAAATATTCTTTTGGACGTGTCAGTGTCTTAAGTCTTTGCCCATCCTCTGCTTTTTGAGCTGTCCTGGAGTGTGCCCTTTTTTACACTTTTAGCTCGTCCCGCTGAACTCAGATTTTGTGGGTGACTAAATCTGATTCTTTATACACCATATGTGGTCACTTCTGTCTTGGTAGTTTTTTGAACCGTTTTAGTATTATTTATACACTGTGTTTATTGACAACAATTAGGTAATATTACAAATGCAATTATTAATGCTTACGAATTAAAAAGATGTTTTTTTACATAAAATAGAATCAATCCTAATTAATTAAAATATAAACAAATTAAAAGGTTTGATATATTTATCTGTATTGACATTATATGCTAAAATTGTATTTAATTGTTGTACGTATTTTGTTCAATACATATGGGAGGATATTTACATTATTAAAATTTTCTAACGTTATGTGGGATAAATTAATTATGTTCGGTAAGAGTATCATCTATTAGCAAAATGTCATCTGTGAAGAAACATATTTTTAATTTGTAAGTATTAATAATTATGTTTGTAATCTTATTGTTATCAATAAATACAGAATGTCTGGATAAAGAATTCAACTTGTAACAGCCGAAACGCCGACAAATTAGGAAATATGAACCTGGTTTCTTACAAAAACACGATAATATAATGTATATATTATATATATATATATATATATATATATATATATATATATATATATATATATATAATGCTTTATTCTTTCACGTGTAAACATGTTTGTAATAAAAATCTTTGGGGTTTAAACACGTGTAATAAATATTAAAAATTACAACGTTTCGCCACGCTAACACGCAGCTTTTTCAAGTAATTAATAAATAACAATCTTAGTTTCTATGCGATTTTGACCTTGAACGTGTCGCTGGACCAGAGTAACCAATAGCATTACGTATCGGTATCATGGTAATGTTGTTTTGCATATTTTGTTGTTCTATTTGTTGGATATTTGGGGATCTTCTATCCTGAGGTAAAGTTAATAACGGTTTCCAAGTGTTAGGTAAACCTTTTCCATCATCTCGTTTATTAATGCAACTAGGACGTCTTTCTATCTCGATTTGTTCTCTAATGAGGCGGTTACATAAATATTTTCTCTTCCTAGCATTCTTGTATTTTCAAAATCGATTTTATGTCCTGTTTGGTGATGATGTTCAGCTAGAGAATAAGTTAAACATCCTTTTCGGACTGCTAGTTTGTGTTCTTCTCTTCTCGCAGAAATACGTCGATTGGTTTGTCCAACGTAAGAGATGTTACATCCTCCGCAAGGAATTTCGTAAATGCCTTGATCTTCTAAAGGAATAATATCTTTAGGGGAACGGAGGAAAGACTTAACTTTATTAACAGGTACAGAAACTACTCGTATGTTGTGTTTCTTTAGAATGTTACTTATCTTCTCTGTAGTACCTTTGAAGTACGGGATTGATACAGTAAACGTACTCTTATCGTTAACTTCGTCGTCACTTCTTTGTTTCATCCTTTTTGCTTTCATAACATGATGACGTGAAAAACCATTTTGTTTAAAAGCTTGATTCAGAAGATTCATTTCTTCGTGTATATGCTCGCTGTCTGTTAGTCTAGCAGATCTAATTAATAAGGTTTTTAAAACAGAATTTAAATGTTGTGGATGATGATGTGAATTAGCATGTAGGTATCTATTGGTATGAGTTTGTTTTCTATACACTGTATGTCCTAAACTTCCGTCTGGTTTCCTAATTAGTAACACGTCAAGAAAAGGTAGTTTTCCGTTAACTTCTACTTCGGTAGTAAATTTAATTTGTGGATGAATATTATTTAAATAATTTAAAAAGCTAGTAATGCTTCATTACCATGTGGCCATATGGAGAAGATATCATCAACATATCGTAACCAAAGTTCTGGTTTGTTGGAAGATTCTTGAATTGCATTTGTTTCAAAGTTATCCATAAATAAATTAGCAATTGCAGGTGAGATAGGTGATCCCATTGGTGCTCCTTTAGTTTGTTTATATTTCTTAGAGTCGTATAAGAAGTATGTGTTGGTTAAACAATGTTTAGTTAAACGAACAACATCAGGTGTTAACATATGTTTGTTTGCTAGAATATTAAGAGTCTCTTCTATTGGAACTTTAGTAAACAAGGACTCAACGTCAAAGCTGACCATGATATCTGTAGGTTTTAATTTACGACCTCTAATAATATCTATAAAATGTGTTGAATTTTTAATATAAGAACTTGAGGATTCAACAAAAGGTTGTAATATTTTAGCAACATATCCAGCTAACTTTTGTGTTGGTGAATCTATACTACTAACAATAGGTCTAAGTGGTACTCCATTTTTATGAATTTTAGGTAATCCATAAAATTTTGGACATTTAGAAGACTTTTCTCTTGGTATTAATTTCTTTTGAATTTCCTTATCGAGTATACAATCCTTAATTACAGCTTTAGTAGTTTTTTCGAGATACGTTGTAGGATCAGAGTTTATAATTTTGTAAATAGGATCTTGTAACAATGTTTCGATTTTTGATTTATAATCTTCTAAAACAAAAAGGATCTTACATCGAACCGGGTTAGCGTTAGTACGAAATATGATTGCAGATGTCAGAAGAAATCTATCTAACGTAAGTACAGAATTACTATCAATTCATTTAGATCTTTCTAACACTATTCTTCCTGTAATATGGAGAAGCATAGATAAATTGGCTGAATTACAATCACAAAAAATTAAAGAACTAAAACTGCCCGCCACTTGAAGAAATTTGATTGTCTCAGTCAAAAAGTTCAAAATTGGAATAACAGGAATGACACTGATGTTCGTAATGTAGTTCACAATATTTCAAGCAAAGAATTAGACGAACATTCTGTGAGTATTCTTAGTAAAGGTTTCAATTTTGCTGTTGTCCCTTCTCGTATTCCAGTAGAAGAGATCATAACAAAGGTTGAAGCAGCAGTCAAAGATTTTGAGAACGTTGAAGCAGAAACGGTACGACAAGAAGTTTCTCATGTTCTGAAGAAATCTAAGCTTCCGAAACGCAACGTCACTTACAAGGAATTGAAAGCGTTAAAGGAACTAAAAGGAGATAATTCTATTGTTGTGCTACCTGCTGACAAAGGAAATGCAACTGTAATAATGGATACCGAAGATTATAAATCAAAAATCGAAACATTGTTACAAGATCCTATTTACAAAATTATAAACTCTGATCCTACAACGTATCTCGAAAAAACTACTAAAGCTGTAATTAAGGATTGTATACTCGATAAGGAAATTCAAAAGAAATTAATACCAAGAGAAAAGTCTTCTAAATGTCCAAAATTTTATGGATTACCTAAAATTCATAAAAATGGAGTACCACTTAGACCTATTGTTAGTAGTATAGATTCACCAACACAAAAGTTAGCTGGATATGTTGCTAAAATATTACAACCTTTTGTTGAATCCTCAAGTTCTTATATTAAAAATTCAACACATTTTATAGATATTATTAGAGGTCGTAAATTAAAACCTACAGATATCATGGTCAGCTTTGACGTTGAGTCCTTGTTTACTAAAGTTCCAATAGAAGAGACTCTTAATATTCTAGCAAACAAACATATGTTAACACCTGATGTTGTTCGTTTAACTAAACATTGTTTAACCAACACATACTTCTTATACGACTCTAAGAAATATAAACAAACTAAAGGAGCACCAATGGGATCACCTATCTCACCTGCAATTGCTAATTTATTTATGGATAACTTTGAAACAAATGCAATTCAAGAATCTTCCAACAAACCAGAACTTTGGTTACGATATGTTGATGATATCTTCTCCATATGGCCACATGGTAATGAAGCATTACTAGCTTTTTTAAATTATTTAAATAATATTCATCCACAAATTAAATTTACTACCGAAGTAGAAGTTAACGGAAAACTACCTTTTCTTGACGTGTTACTAATTAGGAAACCAGACGGAAGTTTAGGACATACAGTGTATAGAAAACAAACTCATACCAATAGATACCTACATGCTAATTCACATCATCATCCACAACATTTAAATTCTGTTTTAAAAACCTTATTAATTAGATCTGCTAGACTAACAGACAGCGAGCATATACACGAAGAAATGAATCTTCTGAATCAAGCTTTTAAACAAAATGGTTTTTCACGTCATCATGTTATGAAAGCAAAAGGATGAAACAAAGAAGTGACGACGAAGTTAACGATAAGAGTACGTTTACTGTATCAATCCCGTACTTCAAAGGTACTACAGAGAAGATAAGTAACATTCTAAAGAAACACAACATACGTGTAGTTTCTGTACCTGTTAATAAAGTTAAGTCTTTCCTCCGTTCCCCTAAAGATATTATTCCTTTAGAAGATCAAGGCATTTACGAAATTCCTTGCGGAGGATGTAACATCTCTTACGTTGGACAAACCAATCGACGTATTTCTGCGAGAAGAGAAGAACACAAACTAGCAGTCCGAAAAGGATGTTTAACTTATTCTCTAGCTGAACATCATCACCAAACAGGACATAAAATCGATTTTGAAAATACAAGAATGCTAGGAAGAGAAAACATTTATGTAACCGCCTCATTAGAGAACAAATTGAGATAGAAAGACGTCCTAGTTGCATTAATAAACGAGATGATGGAAAAGGTTTACCTAACACTTGGAAACCGTTATTAACTTTACCTCAGGATAGAAGATCCCCAAATATCCAACAAATAGAACAACAAAATATGCAAAACAACATTACCATGATACCGATACGTAATGCTATTGGTTACTCTGGTCCAGCGACACGTTCAAGGTCAAAATCGCATAGAGACTAAGATTGTTATTTATTAATTACTTGAAAAAGCTGCGTGTTAGCGTGGCGAAACGTTGTAATTTTTAATATTTATTACACGTGTTTAAACCCCAAAGATTTTTATTACAAATATATATATATATATATATATATATATATAGGGGTTCCTACAGCTGTTGCTGTCTCCCTTCTTTTAACCAAATTCGCCATTCATCTCTGTCTCCTCCAGATTTCTTTTTGCATAGATTCATTTACTTCGTTTCGCCATGATCTCCTAGGCCTTCCTCGTTTCCGTTTACCTATAGGACTCTATTCTGTAACTTTGTTTATCCATCGGTTCTCTGCTCTTCTCACGTGACCATACCATAACAATCTTTTAACTTCTATATCTTTAATTATATCTGTTTCGGTTTGTATTCTTCTTCTGATCTCTTCGTTTGTTATTCTGTCTATTCTGGTCAGACCGCAGCATCTTCTCCAATATTCCACCACCGTTGCCTGTATTTTTCTTAAGTTTTTTTTTATAACCCATACTTCTGCAGCATATGTCATAATACTTTTTACAATAGTATCGTATATCATTTTCTTTGTTTTTATTTGGATACTCTTATCCCATATTACTAGGTGCAGTTGTTTTATAGCCGCTCTTGTCTACCCAAGCCTGTTGGTAATTTTTTCCTCTGTTGATGCTTTTTTGATATAGTGAAACTCAGATATTTGAATGTTCGTGTTCCCTTTACTTCTAAATTTTCTTCTATTTTAAGATTATGTACTTCTTCTTCTTTTTGGTTGTCAAATACTCTGTTTTTAAAGTTAATTTCCATTCCAGCTCTTTGGTATTCTTCTTGTAGCTTTCTTACCATGTAGCTACTATCCTCTTCATCTTGAGCGATTATTACCTGGTCGTCCGCAAAGCATAAGCTGTACAAGTGCTCGTTTCTTATAGGTACTCCCATTCCTTCACATTTCTGTTTCCATATTCTTAGAGAATCTTCCAGGTATACTTTAAAGAGCGTTGGAGATGTTGGGCAGCCTTGTAGTAATCCCTTGGATGTTTTGAAGCTCGAGATAATGCGATTTCCGACTTTTATGTGTGCCATGTTGTCTTTATATAAATTTTTTATTGCTGTTGTTAACATTAGGGGTATTTTCATCCTTAACATAGCTTCCCATAATATGTTTCTAGGTACTGTATCGTAGGCTTCCCTAAGATCTATCAGTTGTTGTATTGTGTAAATATTGTCTACACAGGATTTCCCTGCTGTGAATCTAGCTTGTTCCTCTCCTATTTTCCCCTTTACATTTTGTTCTAATTTATCTCTTAGTATTCTACCTTAAATACGTCCTACTGTCGCAATTACACTGATGTAGTTTTCGCACTTTTGCCTTTCTCCTTTTTTGAAGATAAATGTCACATATGCGTCCTTCCATTCATTTGGCGTATCTTCTCCATTGATTGCTCTTTCAAATAATTGTCGGAGCATTCTCCACAGTTTATCCGAGCCATATTTAATAAGTTCTGGCACGATATCTCCAGGACCAGCGGCTTTATTATTTTTCATGGACATTATTGCTTTACGAGTTTCTTTCAGTGTTACTTCTAGTGTTCTTTTTTCCACCTTTTTGTTTCGTCCTGTATATTGTTTGTAAACTCTAGTCTTTGTTCTATTAATAAGTCCTTATAATATTTTTTCCATTCTTTTTCCTCTATATATGATATATATGTTTTATCTTTTCTGTTTCTTCTCAGTGATTTTAGTACTCGCCAAGCTTCTGAGCTTTTGGTTCCACCAAGATACTGATCTATATTTGCGCATGCTTGTTCCCACCTTTTATTTTTTTCGTTGCGTGTAAGTCTTTTTACCTCTTTATTTTTACTTTGATATTTCTTAAAATCTTCTTCGACGTGTGTATTAAGCCACTTATGATATAGATACTTTTTTTCTATTAATTCCTTTAGAGTGTTGTCAGAAAAGTTCTCTTTATATTGTCCATCTTTTTTTTCTATCTTACCGCGTGCTTCCATCCCTGCTTGTTTTATACTTTCTCTAATGTGTTTGTATATTTTGTTTATGTCCTTTTCATAATTGAATTCTATTAGTTTTTGATCAAGCCGTGTTTTATATAAATCTTTTATAGATTCATCTTGTAATAGGTAGATTTTAATTGAAATCAATTTATTTTATTTGTTTTTATAAATAAACAAAGAATTCGATTTTCCTTACAAATTGAACTAAACTATTTTTCACTCTACACATAATAAATAAATTTAATCGGTCCTTCCTCTCTTCCTCCTCTTCTCTTCCCCAACTGCACCTCTTATCAATCCCTTCTTCATTGACTTGCTTTATACCTTGCTTATGACTCTTTTTCTATTTTCTATTATTTCTCTTCTTTTAATTATTTCTTTCATCCACTCTATCCCTTCCCCTCTTTCTCCCAGCAACTCCCTTCGTTCTCTCTCTTCCACTCTCACTTCCTCGCATTCTCTACTTATGTGATATAAGTTCTCCCACGCTTCCCCACACATCCTACACTTTCTATCTATGTCCTCTCCAATATCTGTTTCCCTTTCTTCATTCCCTACCCTAAACCTCGCTATAATTCTTTTTCTTTTAATCCAATCCTTCCCGTTAAATATTTTGGTTTTCATCTGATCTTATTTCCCAGTAATTTACGTTGTACTTTCCTTCTTTTATTTTTCCAGCTCTTTCCTGCGCCTGCAAATCTAAATCCCTTCTTATAATGTCCATTTCTACCGATCTTCCTTCTCTTCTTATTCTTGCTATCTCTTCTCGTGCATACCCCCTCTTTCATAATATAACTTTCTCTCTTCTTCGCCAAATTTTACCCTCTGCATTTCTATTTCCTTCCAACATTCATTTAATATCTCTTTCTCTATCTTACTTTTATCCCTCCTCATACCTCATCGCCCTTTTCCCGGTTTGTATCCTTATTTTTCTAACTTGACTTCGTCCTCTACTATGTATCCTGGTGTTTCTCTTTCTAAACCTAATGTCCATTTCCAATACTTTTCTTGGATCCTCTCCAGCTCATACCATTCTTTCCATCCCCATATTTCTGCCCCATATTTCAAAACACTTGTCACCATCTTCTCAAACAGCCATCTTCTTTTCTCTAAATCCTTTCCGAATATTCTTTCTCCTATGCCCCACACTTGCCTTACTATCTTGTTTCCTTTCTGTTCTAGCTCTTTTATATGGTCTCTATTGCTATTGTCAGCACTTATAACGTATCCTAGGTATTTGTATTTGTCAACTTTTTCTATTTCTTCTCTTCCCCACCACCATTTTATTTTCCTATCCCTTCCTTTTTTTCTTAAACTCCATGATCTTTGTTTTCCCCACATTTGCCTCCAATCCTTTCTTCTCTAAGTACTTTTTATTCCATTTATAGTCTGTTTCATTTCTTCCTCACTCTTTGCTATTGCCACTATGTCGTCTGCGTACGCCAACACCTTTACTTTTTCCTTCCCACTACTATCCCCCCACTTGCTGTTTCTCTAATTCTTCTTCCATGTCTCCTATATACGCCGCAAATAAACATGGGCTCATTGGACATCCTTGTCTCAGTCCCTTAATGTTTTGAACCCATTCCCCATTTCTCCTTTTACTTTTGTCTTACATGTTGTTTCCAAATAACATTCTTCAATTGCTCCTACTAATCCTTCACTTATTCCTCTTTTCCTCATATATCTCCACATACTTTCTCTTCCTACCCTATCAAACGCCGATTTCACATCTATAAAAATTGCCCACATTTTACCTCCTTTCTTTTCAATTTGCTTATTGATTAAATGTTTGAGTATATAGATGTTATCTATCGTACCTCTCCCTTTTCTAAAACCCGCCTGCCAATCTGGTAGTAACCTTTTTCTTCTAATTCTTTTACTAATCTTTTCTTAAAATTTCCCCATACACTTTATACCCTACATTTAATAAGCTTACTGGTCTGTAACTTTTTGGCTCTGTTTTGTTTCCTCCTTTGTATATTGGGCACACTACTGCCTCCTTCCATTGCTTTGGGACTCCTTCTCCTTTCCATATCCTTTCCATCGTCTCCCGCAGTTTTTCCCTCATTATTTCTCCTGTATATTTCCACTGCTCTCCCTGAATTCCATCTGTGCCTCCTGCCTTTCCTCTCTTAATTTTTCTGATAGCTTCTTCCATTTCCTCTCTTCCTATATCTCCTTCTCTCTCTCTCCATTTATTTTATGCTCCTCTACTCAATCCATCTTCTATTCCGCTCAATTGTTCCTTGCAATGCTCCTCCCATTTTTTTTGCTTCTACTCTTATATCTGCTCTTTTTTCTGTTTTGCATCTTTTTAACAAATCCCATACTTGCTTTTCATTTATGATTTTTTCTGTATCTTTTTCCACTATCTTCCTGTATTCTTCTTTTCTTTTATCACAAACTACCTTGAGGTTCAGCTTTAACTTTCTAAACTCTTCTACCTCTATTTTGCCTTTTTCCATTGTCTTCTCCCTCTTCTCATATCCTTCTTTGCCCTCTGACACTCTCCATTCCACCATTCATATCGTTTTCCTAACTCGCCCACTCTCTTCTTATACTCTTTAGTCACCGTAGCCTCTTCCATTTTCTCTACTATCATCCTTATTTCGTCCTCTATATCCTCTTGTCTCTCCCAATTCTCTTCAAGTTTTTTTATACCATTCAATACTTTCTCTTGTCCATATCTTCCTTTTCCCCACTGTTGCTCTTTTCATCTTTCAAATCTTTTCTCTCTCCTCCTTCCCCACTATCGTTAGTTCCAATGGTTGATGATCTGACTCCTCTCCTTCTCCTATTCTAAACTCCTGTACGTCCTCCAGCACTTTTTCATTTATCACCACGTAGTCAATCACCGACTCTCCCCTACCTCCTATAAACGTGTATTCCCTATTCCTTCTTCTTCCATGTTGCCATTCAACACTGTCCATCCTCTTTCCTTACAAAATTCAATCAATTTTTTCCTTGCCCATTTATTTTCTTGTCTTTTGAATTTCTCTTTTTACTTCTCCATCTATCATCATTCCACCTTCCTCTCCTATTCTTGCGTTAAAGTCTCCCCTATTATTATCTTTTCTTCCTCTTCCCTTTCCTTTAATACATTTTCTATTTTTTCCCTTGTTTCCTCCATTCTCCTCCGTACACCGTAATTACTTCGTAACTATCACCCTTCTCTGTCCTTATATTTGTTTTTATTAGCCCTTCTACATTTTCCGCCGGTTTTTCCCCACTATTTCCCATTCTTTTCTCACCCCTACAATTATTCCTCCTTTTGCCCTTCCTCTTCTTTCTTTCCTTTCCGCGTATTGTATTGTCCATTCAAATTCCTCCGGCATCCTATCTTTCCATTGTTCCCAATCTTTTTCTTCTATCCATGTTTCAGTCAACCCAACCATTTTAAATTTTCTTATATACCTCCAAAACCCTCTACCTTTGTTCTTCATACCAGCCACATTCCAAAATAGTATTTTATTTCCGCCCTCCTTTTTCTGCACTCCTGTTCCTTATCTTTCTCACCCCCCTCCCTCCCTTATTTTTTTCTAGTTTTTGGACTCCACTTCTTTAATTTTCCTTCCTTCCATCCCCATCTGTGCTCCACACCATCAATCCATACCTTTCCATATCCCACTCTCACTCTCCTGCCTTCTTTTCCTGTATTCTAGCTTCCTTTCTTATTTCCTCTTGCATTTCTCTTTCTTTCCTTGTTAGATCATCTTCTATCGTTCCTCTTAACTTACTCTTTTCTCTCATTACTTGCCTTTTCTCCTCCAGCTTCCTAACTTCACCACTATCGCACTGTTTCCTTCCCCTTTACCTACCATATATGCATCTTTTATCTCCACATTCACTCTTATTTCTTTAATTATTTCCTTTGCTGCTTCCGTAATTGTTTGATTTATCTTTATAGGCCCTTTAATTACTATATTGTTCTTCCTTCTATCTCTTTCGTGCCTCTCCATTGCATTTTCCATGCTACTCACTCTATTCTCCAACTCTTGCCTTTCTCTTGTCCAATTCTTCTTTTCCTGCTCCCATGCTTTTCTTTTCTTTCCATCTCTTCTTTCAGCTTTATTATTTCCCATTTACATTCTCTGAATCCTTCCACATTTCCTTCCTCATCTCCATTATCACTTCTGTCAGTTTATCCATTTTATATTTTCCGTTGTATTACATTCGTATTCCATCTCTTTATTTCTTTCCTGTTCCGGCGTTCTAGGGGTTTTGTACTTCTTCTCTTTATCCCGTCCTCCAGTTTTTCCTCCTCCTTTGTTTCTCTTTTTCTTTTCAAAAATTCTTCTATATTTCCCAAGCTTCCCGATCTTTCACGTATTTCTTTCTTTCCGCTCATTTAGATTTCAATTAAAATGCATATACACAAATTTACAAATAATGTAAATATTCCGTAAAGTTATTGCCCGTTATATACTTTTATCACTAGCGCGCACTTGTACCGTTATCTTGTCGGAAACTCCGGCCGCACTTTCGTGTATTACTTATCCTTTGCCTTATAATATAGTCCACATTAATACCTATTTACAATAATTTATCTGCTTTTTTCCTTACACTATTAAACTAAATTAAAACCACTAAATGTCCTTCACTTTAATTATTAAAATACTACTTTATCGTCCCAATTGAATTATTTACAATAACAATTTTTGAGACTGCAACCAATTCACAACCTTTCACTTTCACTGCCAACAATCGAATGCAGATTTTAATTGTTTCTCTTTAGTTCTATTCTTGATTCCGTCTTCCGTTTGATTTACTTCTTTGTTTTTCCATGGGAATTCCATTTTCGATAGTAGCAATCTGTGGTCACTTCCGCATTCTGTCCCGCGTTTTACTCTTACGTCTTTGAGTTTGATTGTGGTCTCTTTTTTCATTATCATGTAATCGATTATAGATCTTAGGTTCCTCTTCGGCTGTATCCATGTATATATGTGAATGTTTTTTGTGTTCATAGAATCCATTTGTAATTCTCAAATCAAATATCTGACATACTTCTATTATTCTTTCTCCGTTGTCGTTTACTGTTTCTTCGCCGTATCTTCCCACTGTGTCGCCATTTTTTTATATCCTGTTCTTCTATTCATATCTCCAGTGAGGATTAATTAATCGTTGGCATTCACTTTTTCCATTTCGTCTTGTAGTGTATTTAGGAACCTTTCCTTTTCTATTATGGGGCTGTCGTCTGTTGGTCTATATACACCAAGTATAGTTATCTTTCTTCCGTAGATTGTTAAGTTCAGCTTTATAATTCGTTTACTTATTGGCTCCCATGACTTTATATTTCGTTTATATTTATTTTTAATTAGAATTCCTACACCTGCTTTACCTCGAGTTTCTTTGTTGACACCACTCTATATATGTAGGATATTGTCAATGGTTTCAATTCCATTTCCTTTCTTTTTCGTTTCGTTAATTATTAATATATCTAGGTTCATCTTTTTGAATTCCTCCATTCCTCCAACCTTGTATGTTCCATGTGGCCACATTTAGTTTCCTATGCTTTTGTTTGTTTACGCTGTTGTTTTTCTGGTTAATTTTATCAACTGGTTTTTGATAATTCCTAGCAGTACTACCTCCCCCCGTATCCGATAGGACTCCCTCCTGAGGTATGGATTACCACCCGGGGATTAGGTTGCTTAGGCCTAACGTTACAACCTCCATTTAGGAGGGCTTATATTCAGCCGTCCACTCTGGATCAAACGCTCCTATTGTAAGTCAGACGCTGTTTTGCCTGTTGGTCCGCGGGAGGTATTTGATTTTCCTCCTACCACCCATATCTGGGAGGCTTTCACCAATCCGCCACCTGGGGACGCGCCCTCTAGGGGTTACAGACTCACCCGAGGGGATAATATAATGTAACATGTGCAATTCGATGTGAGATGTATAAGGATTGCTTATTACTCGTTGGTTTAAAGCAATAATTTTAAAATTTAAATAAATTTAGTCTGCCGCGCTAGGTTTTGTGGCAGCACGTTACAATAATATAATTTACGTTGCAAGTTTCAGCACTTAAATATCAGCCTTAATAATATAATCGCCATTATTGATTTAAATTTATGAAGTATACTTGTATGCACGTGTTATAAAGATTAGAACACAAGCAGAAGGCGAGTCTTTTAATTTTAATTACAAAGTGTGCAGGTTATAGAATAGACGTAGACAAACCTTATTATGAAAATTTTTCAAGCACTACAACTTTTAAATTTAATAAACAATCGCAATTTTATCAGTACGCCATCTATAAATAAGTCTGCTGAATCTCCAGAAATTTTCTATTTATAAGTATACATGGTGTTATATAATAAATGTCAACTAATTGGATTGTTCTTCCTTGAGGAGGGGCACCAAAAACCATTAAGGTGTTTTGTCAGGCAACGTTTCGTGCAGCCGAATGTGCACTTCTTCCGGCCTCTGTTTATTAAAAAGAAAGGAATACATTTAACGGTAAGTTATATACATAAACATCATATCCTTAATATATAAATCTAAATTATAGGTGATTGACTCGACTACTTACTTAAAACAAATAAATGGTCCGCCACTTGAATAAGTGTAAAAAACATATAGATATTAAAACAAACACAAAATAAATTAATAATTAAATGTAAATAAATATCTCTAATAAAACACACACTCTATACGTAGAAACGAACAAACATGAATGACTAGATAACAATGTGATAATGGGAATTCCTTCTTCTATTTTATTTTAGTGATTAAATTTCTATAAATATTGCTTAAATTTTGTGTGTCCGTGTTATAATTAATGTTGTTATTGTGTTTGATGATGTATATCATTTCAGCTATTAGACGTTTTTATAATTCTTTTCTACATTTAAAATCGTAGGATTATCAAAATTAAAATTATGACCCATCTCAAAAAAGCCGTACACCAGGCTAACGCAGAGTCTGGTTTTTTGTTTTTGCAATCGTACTTATGATTTTTAATCCTATTACGTGTTTTTGTTTGGTTTGGCCAACATAGCATTTATTACAGTCAAGACAGTCTATTTTATACACTACATTGTGTTTGTCAAGAATGTTTGTCTTGTCTTTTAATTGTGTGTAGATAATGTTGTAAATAGTATTGTTATTGTATGTAGCTATCTGGACGTTAGTAGTTTTTAGTAATGGGATAAGGTGTTTAGTCAAGTTAGGTATATTAATAATTTTAGTATAGGTATATTGAGAATTAGGGGGATTAATTGGTGATGGTGTGTTAGTGTTATAATTATAGTATAAGATTCTGTTAATAATGTTAGTAGGATAACTGTTATTTTTCAATATATTTTTAGAGAGGTTAGATTTTTAGTGAGATATTTAGGACTACTTAGTTTTGTTATTTTGTTTTCATAGATTTAACTATATTTATTTTTTGGTGCTGTTGGTGATTTGATAAATAATTGATAGTCCTATTGGATGCCATGGGTTTAAAATACCAGTCAGTTAATAATTTGTTGGTGTCTTGATCTTTAATCAACCTCACATCTAAAAAGGGTAATGAATTATCTTTTTCAATCTCGTAGGTAAATTTTAAATGTAGATTGTATTTGTTAAAAATATTAAGAGTATTATGTATTTCATCTTCAGGGATGCAAGTGATTACATCATCAACATAACTTATCATAAAAATAGGTTCAAACAATAAATTGTAACGAACATATAAAAGCAAATCGTGCATTATTAAGTTTGCTAAAATAGGGGAAGCAGGATTGCCCATTGCTGTTCCAAATTTTTGCATGTATATTTTTTATTACATGTGAAGTAACTTGCATCAAACAAAAACTCTACAATGTGTGTGAAGAATGTTAAATCTAGTGTAGTAAATGCTTTTATATCATCCCAATACTTTTGTATTAAGTTTATTGTTAGTTCTTTGGAGATGTTTGTAAATAAAGAGTTTACATCAAACGAAATTAATTTATAATTGGATGGTATTGTTGTATCTTGTATGGTATCTATTAATTCATATGAGTTTTTGATGTTATGAATGAAAATGTGTGAAATATTACTGAGTATGTCTGATATGAATTTTGATAAATGATACGTAGGTGCTCCAATGCATGAAACTATGGGTCTTAAGGGATGATCGTCTTTATGTATTTTTACTAAACCATATAATTTTGGTGGAACGCTTGTGTAAGTTGTAATGTTTTAATATCTATGTGTTTTTACACTTATTCAAGTGGCGGACCATTTATTTGTTTTAAGTAAGTAGTCGAGTCAATCACCTATAATTTAGATTTATATATTAAGGATATGATGTTTATGTATATAACTTACCGTTAAATGTATTCCTTTCTTTTTAATAAACAGAGGCCTGAAGAAGTGCACATTCGGCTGCACGAAACGTTGCCTGACAAAACACCTTAATGGTTTTTGGTGCCCCTCCTCAGGAAGAACAATCGAATTAGTTGATCATTTACAGGAGGAAATATTTACCTTTCATAATAAATGTCCAATTTTTACAAGAGAAGTCCTCAGTTATTTTTAAGGAAAAATGTTGATATAATATAGTACTGGGGAGTTTTTACCACGAGAAATTCAAATTTGAGGTTAGTTCGGTTCTTAGTTGTAGGGGGCGCTACCTATAGATTTTTGCCTCTTTTAGAGAGTCGCATGCTTGTATCTTATTTTCTAGTAGAAACATCGTTTTCCCTACCACAATTACGTAAAAAAGGCATTTTTGTCAAAGCATCCAATCTTCTTGTCATTCATTTGTGCACTCTTTGTAAGGTAAGTAAACTAGAAAGTTTTGCTTTTCCTTTAATTGCGTTTACAATGTTTTTCATGTTGACAAAAAAATTAAAAATTTCAAAATTATTTAGGAAAAACAAAAATGAAAAATTCTTTACACCCTGCATCTCAAAAACATTGTAAGCATTGTAGACCCATGCTTATATAAACTTTTTTTTCCTTAAAAATAGGTAACTGAGGAATTCTCCTGTAAAATATCGGACACTTATTATTAACAACCTGTATTTTTAACAAACGTTTTCGTATAAAAAATAATAAAAATTGATATTTTATACTTCATTAATTTGACGATACAGTTTTTGGTAAACAACGTTAGTTAGAAACAACTGATGACAGAACTAAATTAATAAGATTCCAGTATTTTAGTTTTTCTCCAAATAAACAGAACATCTATATATTAATGTATTCTATCAGCTTTTAAGTTCATTTATCAATTTTAAACGTTATCTTAACATTTCTACACAAAATTGAAAACAATGTATTTTTATAAATAAAGCACAAAAAAGCAATGGAACGATACGTTCATTAACCGTCTGTTATTCATGGTTGCGTCGTTAATCTTTTACTCTAGCCCATCAGTCAGGATTAATACAAACCAAAATGTTATATTCTGATAAGCCATAAAAAGCACTTCCTGTTCCATCTTGGCTTGGTTTATTTAAAAAGCACCTAAATGTCGTCTCACGTAATTGCAATATTTCAAGAAAATTTTTATTATCGTCCCGAAAACGACCTTATTTTTGAATTTAGTTAAGAAGCTTTTGTTAAAAATAAAGTAATTTATTTCTAACTTTGAAAATTTTAATTCCTTGAAATGAAAACCGTTTTTTCGTTAATGCTCTTTTAAAAGTTACGTCACGTACTGAAGTATACCTTTATTATTTCACATTTAATCTGATTTTTTAAACGCTTACAATTTTAATTTCGTAATTTTAGAACAACGTACTGTAGTAGTTTATGATTTAAAATGTTTAATACAAATTACTATATAATGTTTATATATAGTACACAAAAATTTTAACAAAATTAGATACGGGATGAAACGCCGATAAAGAAAAGTTAAGTTTAACGATATTTTAATAAATACTTGCTAAAAATTATAAAACAGTAATCTCTAGTAGTAACAACTTGCAAAATCTTTTAGGCAATCCAAAAGACCCAATAGAAATGTGTGATGAATCGGGAATATACAGGGTGTTTCCTAAGTAATCTAAAATATTATATGGGGCGCTTCGTCACTCAATTTTAAGACGAAACGTTCATATAAACATGTGTGATAAGTCTTGTCGTTAATGAGATACAGAGTGTTTTATTATTTTATTATGTAGCTTAGTAAACGTATCTGAACATGGTAAACGATTATTAGGATAACGCTGGGCATACATACGTCTAGCCTCTAAGGCTTTACCATTCGCTAATCCATACAAAAAGTGCATATTAGCCATTTCGGCATTAGTAAACACAGGCATCGTTGTTAACTTAACACAAAAAGATCGTATTATTAACAATTTATTGTTCGTTGTTTGCGTTAGTTTTTATATTTGACACAGTTGTCAACGTTATTCCAAAGGCCACTTAGAATAAGCATGTTTTCGAAAACCAGTTGCGTCACCAGGAAAAATTAATTTCAAATACAATCAGAGCTGATTTATTATAAACAATTTAACACCCCTGTATCTCATTAACGACAAGACTTATCACACATGTTTATATGAACTTCTGTCTTAAAATTGAGTAACGAAACGCCCCATATAATATTTTAGATTACTTAGGAAACACCCTGTATAAAATAAATTGCAAAGACTGTAACCAAGTATATATAAGGCAAATTAAAAGACCTATTAAAACTCGTTTTAAAGAGCACTTAGCACGTGTCAAATATCATCGCTCAGATAAGTCCAGTGTTGCCATGCATATGCTTAAAAATGGCCATACAGTAGGCGACATGGAATTAATTAAGAGGGCAGACAGTAAAAACGAACTTGATTATTGTGACAGTTTGGAAATTTTTAAAAACAAAAATTTGTTTATGATTTATGATGATCACGGTCCATTAAGATTTTTGGAATTATTCTAGCTTATACAGGGTGAATTACCACTAACGGAACGGAGATTTATAGTAAAACAGTAAAATATTTACAAATCTTGTCTTTTTAGTAGCTTGCAGGTTGATAAACTTTACATTTTAAAATTATTTTGAAATATACAGTATGTCCTAAAACGTGTGGGGTCCTTACTGTTCAAATGGATAGACGCAATAAAACGCAACGAATTCCAAATGTAAGGCGATCACTACAGTTTTATGATAGAAGAAGATTCACAATGCAAAAAAGTAGAACATCTGGAATTTTCAGTCGCTGGTCCTGACCTTTGAAATTAAAAAAGAGTTTTTGATCAAAAAGTAATAATATCAATATAGTTTGAACAATACTTATTAACAGCCAATAAGTGTTGCAATATCTATTGTCTTGTGTTAACGTAACACGTCCAAAAATGCATATTGCATTAAAGCAACTTTGTAGACAGAAGTGTTGGCAAAAATAACAATCTCGAATCGTCTGCTGTCAGTTCATAAGAAATTGTACAATAGTAAACAAACCTCGAGAATCATTCGACATCTGTTTCGTCCTTTTGGGTCTCTTCAGTAGTTAGAGAACTCAACTGTAAGTTCACTATTGTCTAATTGCGTGCTGTCGAATATATTTCCTACTGGAAGGCACATCATATACAAACTGATTACTGATATCTGTCGACAAAATTAATACTTATTAAGTTTATGCTATAATTTTAGGATTAAAAATCTGTAAATTTGTTTTGAAAAATTAACAACAACTTGCTTCCATTTTTTCATAGAAATTGTAACAAAAATTTACATTTAAATATTACTTTGGTGGAATTGTATGGTTTTGGATTAATTTTAAAAATAGTTTTGTTTGGTGGAATTGAAGAATTCCCTATTTCTATAGATGTTAGCCAAAAAAGTTTAAATAATAATAATAATAATAATATACTCTCGGAGATGTCTATAGTAATATAGGCACACCCGAGGTACCTCATGAACCTGGAGAAGAGCTTTCTCTTCTCCTTGTACATACTGTCAGAGTAAGGTCATGTCTCTGCTCAGACGGGGGGGCTTGGCTTCACCGCCTGGCCCGCAGAGGAGCATTCTTCTATAAAAATCCCTATTCTCAAGGTAAAAGAAAGTGCCGATGAGATAAGAGACCGATAGGTAAAGTGGCAGTATCAGGCTCTGCTGTAGGTGACCATTTCTGTCTTAGGGCACTCAAAGCGGTGGCAGGAACGAGGAGAAACCAAAACTAAACGCAATCGGAAATATATTAGAGACGTCGGTTGATGTTGCAAAAGGCTTCGCTGACCCGTGACGAAGCAACCAGCTCTAGCAACTACGATGCGACATTCTTGAAAAACAAGATAGGGAGGTTCCTATGAATTTGAACTGCCAAAAAAATACCCTACTTATTAACGCCCCATTAAAATTATCCGAGATACAAGAAACCATAAAAAATAGTCAAAAGTCAGCACCAGGGTCGGATGGAATCTCTTATGAATTTGTGAAGGAAGTTTTCCCTATTTTGGAGAAATCGCTTCTATCGATGTTCAACAAAATATGAATGAAAAGACGATACCACACCGTCTGGAAAGAAGCCGTGATAGTGACCATCCCAAAAAAGGGCAAAGACCTTGCACAACCTTTTAGCTGCAGGCCTATAAGTCTAACATGTTTCCTAAGCAAAATTATATATCTTAAGCCGACTGTAGGCTATACGACAGGGGCTAACATATTGTGATATATTAACAACGAAACATTATACAGGGTGTCCCAAACAAAGTGGCCTATTAGACGTTTATGAAGAACTAATCGTATTTAAATTTTGAAAATTTGTGGTTATATATTATTTATACTGATCTTTAATTGTAAAATATTTTCGCTTATATTGCACTTCCGGTTGTACCGGAAGTCGACATCAACTTCTTTATCTTAAATGGAATGATATGTTTTTTATAATATTTTTGTATTTAGTTCCTAATTTGAAACAAGTTTTATTAAGGTTTGTAATATCTACTTCTCATAGTTTTTGAAATATCGTTAAATTTTTATAAAAATATTGGTTTGTAGGATATTTTTTAAAAATTCATATTTTTGAACTTTATTAAGATAAAAAAATTATATTTGGTTTTCTTATAACAGAAGCTTTGTTTTATTCATTACTGTGATCAAAATATGTTCAGTGTATTCAGGACGTCCACCATTGATTCTCAAAGTAAACAAACTTCAAATAGCAACAAGTCATTTTTTTAAATGGACCATACTAAATATTGTTTTACAGGTTGATTTAAAAATTTTTTTGTGATCGATTGATATAAGCATTACCTATACCTATCTCATACGGTTTACAAGTTATTACGAATTTTTATAAAATTTATATTTAATTTGGTAATATCTAGCTAACTATGGAAAAAATATAAATAGGTATTGGTAGCAAGATATTTATTTGTAGTAAGTCAAAATCTAGGTAGCGTTGTAAGACCAAATCTTAACAGTAGGAGGTACAATGCATTATTGGTAATATTTTAATTCCTGTAAAATGGCTTATAATTACTCTAATAGTGATATAGTAAATTTGTTTTATATCCATGGTGAGTGTGAAAGAATAATCAGCAGAACATGTCGCATTTTTAATGAAAGGTATCCAAATTTACCAAAAATGAATGAAAAAAAGTTTCGAAAATTAGAATCAAATATGTTGCAATACGGATCTATTAAAGCACCACGTACAACTAATAAACGTGTTATTCAAAGCGAAATTAATCAAATTAATGTTCTGGCGTGTTTTGAAGCAAATCCTCATAGTTCCATAAGAAATGCAGAAGCTGAAATTGGTGTTTCACGTATGTCTGCTCAAAGAATTTTGAGGTCGGA
The DNA here is from genome assembly GCA_030710515.1 of Abscondita cerata. Lineage (NCBI taxonomy): Eukaryota > Metazoa > Arthropoda > Insecta > Coleoptera > Lampyridae > Abscondita > Abscondita cerata. The sequence continues at coordinate 73,717 of JALBCR010001142.1, forward strand.
AAAAATGCACGACTACAAATTTGTTACTGTCCAAGGTGTTCACGCCGAAGATTTTAGAAATAGAAATGTTTTTTGTACGGAGCTATTGACTCTAGTACAAAACAATCCTACGTTTTTAACGAATATTATATGGACAGACGAATCCAAATTTTCTAAAGAAGGTGTATTTAATCGCCATAATTCTCATTTTTGGAGTCGACGAAACCCTCATGCTCTTAGAGAAAGGAATTTCCAAACTCGGTTTAGTATCAACATGTTTGTTTTATTGATGGACAATCAAATTCGATATTTTCTTTACGATGAACATTTAAACGGACCTCAATATTTAAATATTTTAAGAAACCTTGTTGTGAATTTTGTTGAGGATCTTCCACTTCAAACATATTTGACATGTTGGTACCAAATGGACGGAGCTCCGGCCCATAGTACACATGCTGTAACTCAAGAACTAACCAATATGTTTGATAATAGGTGGATGGGTCGTTACGGTCCTTTACGTTGGCCTCCAAGATCACCAGATCTTACTCCTTGCGATTTTTACTTTTGGGGTAAATTGAAAGATATTGTTTACGCAACTCCGTAAGTAATCGTGAAGAGCTGGTAGATCGAATAAATTCGGCAGTTAGAAGAATTCCTAGAAGTGAAATTCGAAGAGCTACTACACAAGAAGTGTTACGAAGACTTCATCTTTGTTCGAGAGAAAATGGACGTCATTTTGAACAATTTAATAACTAAGTTTTTTGTAGATATTAACTAATTAAAAATTAATTTTATTATTTGTAACCTACATGCAATACATTGTTCCTACCGTTAAACATTTTTCAATTTTTGTCTTGCACCGCTACCTAGATTTTGACTTACTACAATTAAATACCTTGCTACCAATGCATACTTATATTTTTTCCATAGTTAGCTAGATATTACCAAATTAAATATAAATTTTATAAAAATTCGTAATAACTTGTAAACCGTATGAGATGGGTGTAGGTAATGCTTATATCAATCGATCACAAAAAATTTTTAAATCAACCTGTAAAACAATATTTAGTATGGTCCATTTAAAAAAATTACTTGTTGCTATTTGAAGTTTGTTTACTTTGAGAATCAATGGTGGACGTCCTGAATACACTGAACATATTTTGATCACAGTAATGAATAAAACAAAGCTTCTGTTATAAGAAAACCAAATATAATTTTTTTATCTTAATAAAGTTCAAAAATATGAATTTTTAAAAAATATCCTACAAACCAATATTTTTTAAAAAATTTAACGATATTTCAAAAACTATGAGAAGAAGATATTACAAACCTTAATGAAAGTTGTTTTAAATTAGAGCTAAAATCAAAAATATCATAAAAAACATATCATTCCATTTAAAATAAAGAAGTTGATGTCGACTTCCGGTACAACCGGAAGTGGAATATAAGCGAAACTATTTTACAATTAAAGTATAAATAATATATTAGCACAAATTTTCAAAATTTAAAAAAGGTTAGTTCTCGATAAACGTCTAATAGGCCACTTTGTTTGGGACACCCTGTATAATAGCTTTGGACTCAATAGGCCTGATTAATGCTCTCCGTAGAGTATCCAGTAGAGATCGTCTATAGGTAACAGTGGTAGATACGCTGACACACTTGAGCAGTATCGGAAAGAAAATTACCTTCTTATGGGTTCCTGCTCATAGTGGCATACAAGGAAATAAATTGGCAGACAAGGCAGCACGTAGAGCAGCAGCTCAAAGTACAATTGACGTCACGATACAAGTACCAAGAAATTGGAAACTAACTTTAAAAGAAAAAATCAAACTAAAGTGGCTCGATGAGTAGAGAGAAGTAAATAATGGTTTAAGTAGCATTAAAAAAGATGTTAAACGTTGGAACTGATTACAAAACTTAACCGGGTTAGAACAAGTAAAAGTAACGCGGTTAAGGAGAGGGCATACTCACACCTACTTACGTCATCTAAGCAGCCGATTTGCAATTACTGTGGTACCCACAGAGCATCAGTAAACCACTGGTTATGCGCTTACTCTGAAACAAAAGAATAGGTACTCGAAACATCTTAGGAAACACGGCGTTGAAAGCGGAGTCAGGTACCTAAAATGTATTGTGATATAGCCAGTGGTTCCCATACTTTTTTCTCATAGACCACTTTAAACATTTTGCTGGATCTGGTGGACCCCTGCAGCTATTACATTTACTAACTTACTTCCAAAACCCGAAAAAGTATATGTCTATGTAAATCTGTGTTGTGGCTATTTTTCAATCAACTATGAGTTGAAAGTTTTCGAAAAAAGGTGAGAATTTATATTGCTTTGATTATGCTGTGAGTATTGTCATTCAAGCTAAGTTTCAAAGCCAGTCTAAAAGCGTCTTCATCCAACAGTTGGATTCCTACTTTACTTTTTTGTATTCTAAGATTGACTCACAGTACAAGAAACCAATAATCTCCCACTTCGGAGTGGTAAAAGTAAAAATAAATATTTTCTTGTTTTGTAGCTATTTATTCAAACACAAAAATTACTACACTTTTAATTATGTTGTTATAACAGTCTTAGTAGAATCAAAATTTAACATCAAAACTTTGATTATATTGCGACTGTTTTAAAATAATAATCATTATTAGTTTTGATGTTAACTTTTATCTCAGATTACCATTGTAATCTGAGATAAAAGTTATAATTTTAATGGGAGGGATGTACTTGGTGAATTGACAGCAAATTATCAATATTTGGCTTGAGTTTAGTTAAGTATAACCGTAAATCTCCTCGCTCTGTAATATTTAATCTGCTCCGTTTTTTGTCAACAAGTTTGTTACGGCACTAAAACTGCGTTCGACAAGATATGACGAAGGAAACGCTATGAGAAATTTTGCACAATTCCCCACAGTCCTGGATATTTTTCAGGTATTTGTGCCTGCAGCCAAAATGATTGATACCCTCTTTTGAATGCTACTTTGAGCTCCTCATTAGTGCTAAGCTCGAGTAGCTCTTCTTGCAGTACCACATTTTCCACTTCAGTTTCATCATATGGATTTATTATCCATGGTGGTATATCCATCGACAGAATGTCTTCAAATCTGATTTTAAAATCATCATACAGGGCAATCAAATGTTGAACATACGTCTGAATATCTTCGTCGAGGCATTCTACCTGCGATAAATTTGGAAACTGGGAAAATTCACGTCGACCAATATTTTGCTTCATAAGTTTCAGTTTACCAAGAAAAGCTGAAATTTCACTCTTTGTTTTTATCAAATTGAGGCTGTCCCCTTGTAACTGTAGGTTGAGGTCATTGAATTTTTGAACAAATCTGTCAAATACGCAATGTCTGCTTTGAAATTCATGAGGTTTTCTTTTTAAAACAGGATCTTTAGTGTTCAGAAACTCTAAAACAGAGTCGAAAAGCAAATAGAATCTTGATAGACATGCACCTTTCGACAACCAGCGTACTTCGGTATGTAGCAGCAATCGTTGGAAGTCCTCATCATTTTCTTCGCACAACTGTGCAAATAAGCGCGTATTTAATGCATTGCTTCTTATTTTGTTAACTGCATTAATCACAAATTGAAGCGCTTGGTGCAATCTATCACTCAATTTTTTCGCTACTAGATGTTGTCGGTGGATGCACAGTGAATTGCAATTACCTCTGGTATAATCCTTTTAAGATGACTTATAAACCCCGATATCGCCCGACCATGGCAGGAGCTCCATCTGTTGCCACCGAAATAATGTTTGTGAATGCAATTGATTTTTCCGTAAAAAATCATTCAGAACATTAAAAATTGATTCACCTTTAGTGTCAGTCTTCAAAGTTTTCGCGAATAGTAACTCTTCAAACATTTGTTCGCCTTTGATAAATCGAACATATGCCAATAATAATGCTTCATTGCCAGGTAAGTTGACTCGTCCAGTTGAATAGAAAATGAGTTGTTGCAGATAATTACACAGAAACTTTCAACTCAGAGCTCATTTCATCAATACGTCTTTGTACAGTGTTGTTACTCAAAGGAATTCTTTTAAGTATGTCAAATGAAGATTTGTGCAGGACAGTTTTAAGACCTCTTCAACAGCAGGCAAAATTAACTCCTCTCCAATGGTATGCGGTTTCCCAGATTTTGCTATAAGTAATGAGATATTGTAAGATGCCGCAAGCCATCGTCGTTGCTTTCAGACGTTGAAGCGAACATACTATGCACGGTGGGTCTCTTTTCATACTTTTCCTTCAATGTTTGGAAATATTTCAAATCCTTACCTATTTTGTCAGGATGACACCTTCTTAGATGATCTTCCAGCTTCGATGGTTTCATAGAGTCATTGCTCAAGACTTTGTTGCATAAAAGACACATGGGCAATCGCTTGTCTGTATTTGATGGAAGAAAACCAAATTTCAAATATTCAACACTGTACTGTCGACACTTCTTCTTAGATTCAGCCATGTTTCGTATCAATTACTTACCTGTAAATATGAAAAAATGTTTGTTAAGTAATCTTAAAATGATTTAACAAACATAATAGAAGTGGCTTTTAAGATACAAGTTGCTAACAAATAGATAGGTAGGTACTTACTTTTCCAACACTGGCAAACAATAATATCAATTCACTTTAATTTTCAAAGTCTGAAAACTACTTCCGTACTGGTGAACACTTATATAGGTACACTTTCTTTTTGAAATTCGGAAACAACTGAGTAATGTTTATCATTCGCATTCGTATTTATATTAAAGAAAAATCCAACAAGTTCATGCAAGTTCAGCACGACTTTAACTAGGCGGGCGGGCGGCGCGGCGTCGGCGAGTCTTGACACGCTCTTTCTGAATATGGAATATGCAAGTTCTTACAAAAACAATTGCTGAGCTTCTTATAATATTGTCTTCCTATATTCATAGGAGAAGTCAAGCTTCTTATAATATTGTCTGCCTTATATATTATTGTCTCCCTTATTCTAGGAGAATCAAGTCGGGTCACCTAATACATTTTATAGACCCCGTTAACGAGTTGTGGACCCCATTTTTTTTCCGCAAGCGTAGACCCTATCGGGCTCCGTGGCCCTTGGGGTCCACCTGGACCACTGGGATCCCGTTATACGGTAGAATATAAAATGATGATAATGCGCTAATGACCTAATTCTAATTTATCGACAGATTATATACAGGAACGTGTCTAAATTTTACGTGACAATCTGCCAAAAAGAACTTCGTCTAGTTTTATAATTCAAACTAATATCATTTAGTAAATAGTTAAAATGAAGCCGCTGGATTTTGTTTCTATGTAATTTTCTTTATTTATTTTAACTGATAAAGATTCTTTTCTGCGCAACAGATAATTGGGCGATACTGCGTTTAAAGATTAGAAAAGTTAGAAAATGTTTTTATTAGAAATCTTCTATTTTACGACCATAATTAAATGTTAAAGATACATTTGCTTTCCAGTTGGTATGATTCTTTTACATTTGTAGATTCACCTTTAAGTTGTAATTCACCTTTCGTTTTCTGATGTCATCGTCGTCGCATCTCAACGTTTTGTAATCTTATTTTTTGCTTAATTGACTATTATTGGAATGTAAATAATTTTTTCCACGACCACTATGAAAACTTTACATTTCGTAGTCATAAACCACTATAGAAAAATTGTCATATCTAAACATCTACAGAAAATCATTTCGTTACTAGTAACGGTATATATACCCCAATTGGCTGAATATTATTGTTTTTTATTGAGAATAAAAAAAACAGCTATATTTTTTCAATTGCCAAACTGACAGTTAAATCTTAAATTAAATTTTCTTAAAACTCATAGATACTACACATACTGGTCGTGGAAAAATTATAGTGTATTGCCCGAGGATAAAATCATGTTTCATTGCTCATGATTATCAGTGCTCGGGCTACCACCCTGCCAGCTAACACACTCGCATGAAAAATGTAATTTTCTCCTCGTGTAATACAATGTACTATTTTATTCACACAATTGGCAAAATCTAATTTGACATTAATCATTGGATTTGATAACCTTCTACGTCACGGATACTGCAGGTGAATAAACAAAAGACAAAATAACTATTATTATAAATTAAAGAAAGTAAAATGTCAACCTATCGAAAATTAATTTAAAGGCCGAATTAAACAATTGCATTAAGCGTTACCTATGTACGTGGTTTCGTGATTAGTTAAGTACAGTATCCGCCAAAATAAACAGTACCGAAAATAAAAAATAAATATGAACGAAAATAATGCTCTAGCAAAAAAACTTTTTCTTCCGTTGTTAGAACCATTTTTAAATCAAATTTAACTGCAGCGTACTATTAATATATCAACTAATGACAATTAAGTCAAATATGACAAATCCATATTACATAAACAACTCCACAGCACTTTCTGTTTCGGTAGTGTTTATTTTGGCCGATAGCGTATATGCGTTTTGCAGCTGCTTTTTGGGAATTTGTTGACTAAAATAGCGATGAGAATTTACTAAAATCTGATGCGTGTTTTTTGCGACAGTTTATGCGGCTTACATAATTAATGCGTCTGTACACATCATGTTGAGAGTACCTATAATGAAACTGTTAAGAGGAATACATACAAGAAAACTTGCCATCGCTAAACCGTGCACTATAAGTACTTTAAAACAACTTTTAATTTTAAATGTTTGAAGTAAAGTTTAATGTTTTATGAAAGACAAAACTTGGGGTTTGTCGTTGTAGTATCACTTTTTTTCAAAATCGCTTACTTTTTGTTTGTTTATATTTGAATTTGTATATTTTATGGCATATTTAACACCATAATTTTAATAAAAATAAATAAAAAATCAAAATTCTATCTCAACCACGATAAAGTTCCTTACTACCAATTTAAATCAAAACATTGCCAATAACTTAAAAATTTGAACCAATTTTATAGGTGCTTTAAGACCATTCGACGCATTAAAATGCATACTTATAGTGCACGATTTTAGCGATGGCGCACTGCTAATACGTATTCCTCTTAAGTATGTTTCTATTTGCATTGGTTAAACGCCTTATTTTTGTTTTAATTGAGTTTTTCTTATTTTCTCAGTGGTCATTGATTACTATTATTATCTGACAAAACATAGTATTCTTCAGAATAATTAAGCTACCGGGTGTACATTAATTAAATTAAATTTGTTTTAGAATGAAAATAAAAAAAATCAACTGAAAAGTATTCAAATTAATGCCAAAAATAGGTAGGATAATAGAATTGACCTGAAGAACAAGTTTAGGTGTCCTCCCAAAAAA